>CM062821.1:7258822-7858822 GCA_031772345.1 Himalopsyche anomala
GAAAACATTTCTAGTTTCAGTCTAGTTAGCTCATAGGTAAATTCAGATCAGAGATATTATCCTCGCAAACAGAGCCGATTGTTTTTTACATACGTATTTATAATAAAGATTGCTTATTGAAAGATTTACAAAGCGAGAGAATATGCTTAAGTTGGAGTCGCTGACCGCAATGGAAAGGGGTCTCCAAAAATAGACATGAATCTTCTGGTCTTAATTGTATGTCAAAATTGCTATATACCGAAACAATACACTTGTTTTACACGGATCCTATAGACAGCTATGTGTGTATGTTAAATATATTAACATACCTTAATAGCAAAATACATTATGCAGGTACCATGCTATAAATCAGGGATGGTGAACCTACGGCGCGCGTGCCCGAGGTGGCACGTCTGAGAATTTGGATGGCACGCGAACGATTTGCAAGATCAAAAAAAATACTTAAGTTTAAAAAATTAAAATTTTGATTAAATAACCCATGAATTATTCATTTATTCCGTTTTATTAATTTTCAAATGTTTCTCGAGATAAACGACAATCTTTTAAAAAAATCATTTTTTATTTTTTCTATGTTAAAAAATATTTAATGCTTGGTACGCCACACAATCGAGAAATATTTTTTGAGGATTTTGTCACGAGAACCCAAAAAGGTTCGCCATCCCTGCTATAAATCTTTTTTTTTCTTGGGTAGAAATAAATTTTTAATGTTCGCACGTAAAAGGTATTTTTTGTAATTATTTAATCAGGTTTTCCATATAAAGGTTGGTTACATATATGTCAATCGGTGACAGATTCTTTCATATTGAATTTATGGAAAGACCAGCCCTTCTCAAACACCTACCAAAGCATTCACTGTATCAGTGTTATCACAATAATTATTTTCGCTATCATTTAACTCTCGTTTAACATATTCTGTAACAATAAGAAACATATTACCATTTGTGGCTCAACAATAATTATTCAAAACAGATTTGATGTCAAACTGTTCTCTATTTCAATATCTACACAATAAATAATCGTTCACTTTTAAAACCACTCTAACTATAGAGAAAACGTATGTATTTAGTTTCAAATGTTCATATCATGTTCACTCATGTTCATATCCGTACAACAAATGACACGAGAGAAAAAAATCGGCAAGTTGTTGGCAAAGTGCCAAACACCCCTGGTATCAATTTTATTTCGAAAAACTTCATTTGCCCTCAAAACAACCTAAATCCTTATGATTGACTTTGAAAACCTACTCAAATCCAATATTAAGTTGCAAAATCTTTCCAAGTACATTTTAAAACAATGAATAACTTTAAAAACATTGATTTCACGTTAATATCTCAGCAATTATATATTTATTATACATGTCTTCATATTTTAACCATTTCAAAAGATTATATTTTTTAAAATTTATTCACTAATCCGCAGCAGTTTCTTGCACTTTGTCAACAATTTGGTTTGTAGAGTTCTAACTCTATTCTTCTCTAAGTTCTAGTTCTATCTCTAGATAGGCTTTGATAAAAAAGCGCTCATGTATTCAAAATCGAATGACTAGGTGACAATCAAAGTACAGTAGAACCTCGATTATCCGGACTAATTGGGGATGAAGGTAGTCCGGATAAGGAAAAATCCGGATAATCGAAAAAAAACATTAATGACAGAGAATGTCATGGACATTCAGTATGATTATAGTATTATTTGTAAATAGTTACATAAAGTTTCAGTATTAATTTTTGTTTGCTTAAAATCGCGAATACTTTTAATACATATAAGTTATTCTGACTTACACTTTTCTTGGCTCTCAAACCACTTCATGGCGACATCTGAGCACTGAATGCGCAGGACTAATATCTTTTCTTTAACTAATATCTTCTTCGTCTCCTCAATCTTGTTCCTATGACACAAATATTTCTTTAATTATTTTCACATCATTCAAAATTTAAAATCCAAGATCGTTTGCATCGCAATTTAACAATTCGGTTACATATTTTACGTTGAATGTGACGTACATTTAAATTTGTGCTATTACTTCCACAATGTCTCTTATAACAATTTCTAGTGTGTTACGTAAACTTTCTAAATGTCTTTTCAAAATTTTGTTCCATGATTTTCCTAACGTTGACACATCTAAAGAATTTCAATTATCAGAAATTTAAGTGTAAGCATTCCATCGATCTGGATTAAGCATTTTATAGATGTGTGAGATTATGCATTCATTGTCTAGTAATAATAATGTTTTCCTCTTTTATTTATGGAGTTTTGATTTTTTTTTTACTTTTAAAATGATCTGTTTTTCATACCATCGCCTAAACATTTTACCATTCATCCAGGTATTTTTCAGATGGTCATATCCAACTGGACGACTTCTGATATTTTTGAAACATCTGAGGTTCTCTGATTTCCAACAACGCAAAACATCGGACAAAATGTTATGCATTTCATCACGTACGTAAACAACGGTGGAAGCAATTCGCCACGAGAAAATCAGCAAATTCGTAAAAAAAATGTTTACATATTTTGAGCAATCCGGTTAATCGAAAATCCGGATAATTGAGGTTCTAATGTATGCCAAAATGTTGAAGGTTCTTCCAGTGACGAAAATCTACAATGGATTGTAAAAAGCTAATGATTGACACACTTGTACCTTTAGTGTTTTTGCTTGAAACGCAAACCACCATCTTTACTTATGAATATTGCAGTTTGAAAACCACTGTATGTTTAAGTAACTAACTAACTAACTAGTGGCAAATCAAGTCGAGTAACGGTTGATTAAATTAGGTGTAGATCAGTGGCGGTTCCTGACCTAAAATCTTGGGTGGGCTAGAGAAAAGCATATTTCTACTTCACCTTATACATTAATCTACAAGCAAATTAACAAATACTACGATACTACTGCAATGCATAAATTATTATATAATAAAATCAATGCTAATGTAACTAAGAAATAATAGAATAATAACACGGAATCCTTTAATTCGTCTCTTTCAAAGTGAAATAACAAGTACCTACTAAAAGCAATACAGAACTGTCACACTGAAAGTCAATACCTGTCACTTTCATACAATACAACGATATTGGTTTTGTGTTTCAATGCATAAGTATGTGTAATGGGCTGAATCAGTTCAGCCCCCAACGATCAACAGAAGTTTGACAGATTAAAACACAATCCTTTGTGTTTGATGACGTTTCCGTACATACAAATATAAAAAAAATCTAATCGTGCTTGATTGCGCCCCAGTGTAAAGAAAAATTTCATGATATTGTCTGTGGTTACGGTCTAATCACATTACAGCCCCTGAGTGGTGTTGCCAGAGTGACGTTGCCTTTTCCCTGTGAAGTATTCATAGGGTTATTGTGCCGGCTCAGTTTAAAATTGTAATACAAAACACAATCGGGAATATGATTGTAGGTAGACGTAACATTGTCTTATATTGACAGAGGATAATTAAAACAAAGATATTAAGTATATTCATTTGGGAAAGGTTAGTTACGCTTATAAATGTATTTATTTTGTTCAGCGGCCGAATTGCTGTTCATTTTTATTCAGCCATCTAAAGTTTTGGGTGAAAAATGCAGGTCGGGCTTAGCCCACCTAGCCCAGTACCTAGAACCGCCACTGGTGTAGATGCTTTATTATATCCATTTCGATCGACGACCAATCACTTATTCTGTAATAATTAAGGTAAATTAAATACTATATTTGTCGGCACAGTAAACAAAAAGAGTTAATCACTTTTAGGGTGTTCACTGTCAATACTTGGTGGAAAGGCATTATATTAATAAAAACATGCTCGTAATGAGCGAAACCGGTCCTGACATATTAAATAAAGTGGAATGAAGTACAAAGGATTATTGTGTTTTTATTAATAAAAAGAGTTAACTTACAATAGGACACAAGAGACATATTTGCTAAAATTTAAGTGCCAAATTGCCAACAAATAACTTGTATGTTTTAAGAAATGTTATTGTTAATATATTTATATGTGTATATATATCGATTTCTGTTCGAATACATTGGCTGTGCATCTTTGAAAGGAAATTAAAACAATTGTGCGCCCCATAACGGCATTTACACCTATTTAACGAAATGGTTATTTTTTTTATAATGGCAATAATTAACAACACTATTTAATGACAATTCATTTATTCTGTTGGTGGTATAGCTTGTGTAACTAAATACATGTGTTTTTTTATTATTTATTTACATTTACAGGCATTATTTGAAAAATTCCCGCATTATCGGTTTCCCCCCGTTCTTTGTTTATTTTTTATGGTCCTTTGAGAAACAAATAAACTGGGTTTCACTGTAAAAAGAAAAATTCTTGCAATAAATATTTTTTTTAGCGCACTCATTAGGACTGATTTCAAAACATTTTATTTCTCTTAAAAATATACAGAAAATCGTCTTTGACATACGTGGCTTCATTCCTGACCATACATTGTGAATGTTAGTTACTTGGAAGAATGTAAATAAGTTAGTAGGTATTTGCCAATGCTCAGATCTTTTGAACAAATAAAACAGTTGACACAAAAGATTTGCAGAGTTATAAAAATAAATCACGAACTCATGCAAACGACGTGTCTTTGAGATTTGAGCCCAGGCCTAGTCAATGAATGGCTGGAATGAAACACTAAAGTAATTCGAAACATCTACTTCACAGAATATTGACATTTTAGCCCATATTTATCCAATGCAGTAAGTTTTTTTTATGCGGTTAATATGTTTCACATAAAACCGCATATGAAAATTCACAATAAGAATATTTTTTATGAATAATTGAGGATTCGTTATGTTCCGAAATCGCACAAAAGAGGAAAAATTGATAACAAAAAAAACTTAGCAATAAATATGTCCTATTATACAGTGTTGTAGTGGTAAATAAATAGGTACCGGGTTGGTCATTGATTTCTTCCGTATTTTTTTTGTTTTTTTTTTATATTTATATATACAAAAGCGCAATTAAAATTAGAAAAAAAAATCCTAGATAAAAAAGGGGTGGTATTTTTTCACATTACATGTGTACATTTTTTTATTATTTTTGTAAAATCGGTCGGGTAGATCATTTTTGATACAATGCTTTAAATTTTATGAGCAGTATTTTATGTATAAACTTGAAAATTAAGTAACAAGTCAAAAAGGTGTCAGGGTGGCGACCTGGCTCATTTTCAGGTGCCAGGTCGCCAACCTGACCCCACTACACCACTGGTCCTATACATTATTACTATTTATGTGAGTAACTTTCTGTTAATACTGTAGATACATATTGTAATTTTACACAACGTAAAGCCCCGAATTTCTAACGAACACTGCGCTATCATTAATTTTTTTTTTTTTTTTTTATTCGATAAACTTTTTTCCTTTCTGCATCACACCGAAGACGATATCTCCTCAATGATACAGTTAAGATACATGTTTTTAGGCAATTTGATAGGTAACAATAATAATAATTAAAAATATAAAGATATTAATAAAGGTTAATTAAATACATTAAATTAGTATAACTACACGGAAAAAAAATAATTAAATAATAATAAGCAAGAATGATAGTTAATGGCACTAATGAGACAACTTTTAATTTTGAAACAGATATAATATGATTAAGGATTGAATGGTGAGGGGCAGGGAAGGTAAACTTTTTCTCCAAAAGAAGTAGCAAATTTCTTGAAGTGAGCGAAATTTTCTGGAGATGAAACTAGATCTGGATGCCCGATAGGACCATCACGGTTATTTCTACATAACGAAAACAATATACCTCTTTCAACAGACATAATCGAACAAATCATTACTATAATATAATATTCATTCAACGGGGCAGGGCCGTAGCTAAGGACTGACTTAAAGATCGTCCGCTTAGAGACGAGCATAGGGGGCCCCAAAATGATGCCAGATTTTTTAAAGAAAAATACGAAATACTGTAATTTTGACGCAAAATCTTTCCTTTTGTCCAATGCGCCAAAGGGCCTCGCCACTGCTCTGCAACGGGGACCCCGGATTAACAAACGTTAACTATATATAACTCTACCCTAAAGTGGAATAAATCAAAAATACTAGTTTCGAGATAATTGAAATTGAAGGTTGTGTTGTACTTTTTAAATAGTGATTTATGTTTTTTTTTAGTTCTTTTTACGGTTTATGACAGGCGTGGGGAACCTGCGGCCTTATAGCTAGTCTGGTGCGGCCTTCTGGTAAATTCTGTAATAAATTCCTGACATGTTCTGACCGTAAATTTCTGTTTCTGGCCATAGTCAATGTTTACTGCGGCCTTATGTCGAATCAGAAAAATGAATGCGACCTTTAGAGAAGAAAAGGTCCCCCACCCCTGGTTTATGATAAAAGATAATCGTAGTTTTTTTTGTATACTACTATTTGTATCAAGTTATTTTACTATTTTCGCTGATATTTTGAAGTTACAATCAGAGCTGTGGAGTCGGAGTCGTGAAAAATAAGCGGCCGGATTTTTTTTTGAAAAATAGATTTAATGATGTGTATTCAAACAAAATAGTCCAAAGTGTTGACATAACATGCTTGGCTGACTAAAGATGATCTGATGGTATACATATTTATAAGTAAAAATTAAATTATTGAAAAATCTCCTCGGAGTCGTTAATTATTTTAAAGCTGAAGTCGGAGTCTGAATCGTTATTTTTTTTACACGACTCCACAGCCCTGGTTACAAGGAAATATCAATAATTGCAAAAGTATTTTTTTTCGTTCAAATGGGGTGGTTTTTTTAAGTGTTTCATTGTAAAGGTTTACCCGCCGTTTCAGTTTTGGCCGCCTGTGTGATTGAGTGGTCAACGTCGCTATGGAGGGCACGGGTTCGAATCCCAGTACGGGCAGTTTTATAAATTGATTTTTCAATTGATTTATGAATTTCTGTTCAAAGCCATGGATGTATGTGTTGTCTTGAATTCCCCCCTCCTATCCATCCTATCCTATGAACAGGGTGTATCGAGTGCGATTAGCTAACCACTTTCCTTCTATTCCTACTCTCTTTGGAAAAAGAGAGGTTGAGCAACTGAGTAACAAGCAGTTCTCGTAGAAACATTTATGTTGAGATAAACTCCATTAGGAGTCCATATGCTACATATTAGAAGCGGACATGGTAAAAAAAAAATCAGCAATCAATTGGCATACTTATCTTTAAAACGATTCTTTTCATTTTATCTCACTGTTGCTCTATGGTAGCGCGATATATACGTTCATAAATATTATATGTACCGTAGGCAATCCCAAATTTATGTATAATATTTATTTATTTTATGCGCCACATAATTTCAAATCTGTATGAGAAAGAGGCGCATAAAAAGAGACATAACTGTTTCGACGAGCGCGTTCACCTGATCGTGAACGTGCAACTCTGACTTTACCGATAATCATGTCCTTTTTTGCGTATTCGCGAAATAAATGACTGTGCAGACATGAATGTATTGAGTTAGGAAAAACGTATCGGTAAACTGGATACCTGACTTATTGATAAACCTTTTCAATTTATTAGAAAGCCATATTTCCTACATTAGAATTTACGGAATTAATTTTTTTCCGTAATCGTATACCGAGTTAATGGCATTGTGGACGTATGGTTTCTTGGGCGTACGCTCTAAAACTAGGTAGAATCCCTGTTTAGTTAATTTATGAAGTTATATTTAAAGCAGAGGGGGGTAAACTTTTCGGATGAAGGGCCAAATTCAGGAATTCAAAATGAGCGACGGGCCGCAAGTAAAATACCATTTTTATATGTACATTATTTATTATCGTGAAAAAACTGTTTCACGTATTTTAACATTTTTTTAAAATTCAGGTGTTATTTTTGTAGTTTAATATTTTTAAAGGAGGATTAGTAGATGAACAACTAAATTGCCAGATTTATTGAGCAGGAAATGATAAACACTTAGATACCAATATTGAGATCATCTTAATACTGATCCCGAAATTTAAAGATTTACTATAAACACATAAAAAAAATATATATAAATACTTACAGATTTAAACCTCGGAATTTTAATATTTTTTCTCTTCTATCGTAAATGGTCGTATGATTTTTGATAAATAAAAACAAATAGTTCACAAAAAATATATCCAATTCCAGCCAAAAAATGATTTGAAATATATGTACATCGTTTTGTTGACTTATGTCGTTTAGTGGAAAGAGCTGTAACCTTCTAGAGCAGGGGGGGGGCAAACTTTTCGGATGAAGGGCCAAATTCAGGAATTCAAAATGAGCGACGGGCCGCAAGTAAAATACCATTTTTATAAGTACATTATTTATTATCGGAAAAAAAAATCTAATGAGAGTAATGGAACTGTTTTACGTCTTTTAACATTTTTTTTTAAATTCAGTTGTTAATTTTGTAGTTGAGATTCTTAAAACTGCTTGTTCATGGCCCATGGGTGATGTTTGATCGTAGTTTTTATTGAGGTTCATGATTGAAAATATTTGTTCACTATACATAGTTTGATCCAAAAATAACAATTATTTTATTTATTTTCAATCTTTTTTTAAAAAGGCGTTAAAAAAAAAAAAAAAAACCTGAATCTATCTTTCAAGTTTATAATATTGTTCTTAAGTTGTAAAGTAATTGAGTAGTTTAAGAAATAAAAAAAGCCGAAGAAATACTATTTAATGATATTGTAATATAACGAATTATCGGGCTTAGTAGATAGCTTATGTCGATACTCCATTGTACAATTTAGTCTGTTATATCAAAGTTTCACTGTACATACTTTACAATTTGTAATTATTTAAATCACTTGCAAAGAATGTTATGAGCCTTAAGTTTGTTTAGTCTGTTTGAAGTTGTGAGGTAAATGGCATTTAGTATGTGTAATATTTCTTTCAGTAAGTATAATATTATTTTATATTTTGTTCACGTTTGTAGCCGTATGAAGAGTCTTGTACCGCTGTACCTAGAAATATGCAAATGTAAAATGTCTGCAAGTTGCTTGTAACAATGAACGAGTGGCTTGAAACGTACGCCGTAAACCATTGTGTCTAGGGAATCCAATCCCGGGATCCCGTACAGTTTTCGATACATTTCAATCCCGGGATTAGAAGACATGATCCCGAAACTTTCGGGATTGATTTTCTTACAAAACAGAATCGTCTTGACTGACCCAATTGATTATCGAATCCTCAAATTTAATAAACAATGTTCCATTGTTCATTGTTTCACAAAGCCCAGTTAAGATAGCATATTGGAAAATAAAATCTGCAGAGGAAAACTATAAAATGAACTAATAGAAGTCACTTATGGTAATATATTACGTTTTAATGAATCACAAACATATTAAATTCTAGAGCATATTATAGATTACTGTAAGTGGACACTTTTGACGATAAGACGTTTTTATTAGCATGAAATGTTTTTTTGTTTCTTCCTCATATTGCAATGTTGATTGACGTTTTATTTATTTTAAAGCCATTTCGGCTTTGCTTTGTGTTTTATGCGTTGTTATGTTTATTATTATCTGTCAAATCCAGTGTGAAGATAACTTAAGTGATTTTTCCATTGTTCTAAATATGTATATGATTTTTTAAAAAATAAAATTTCTGGCTGAGGTGGTAAAGCAATAGCATAGTAACTCTTTAAAATTAGACTCGACAAAAATCACTCCTTTTAGCTCATATATCATACCAGTGCCAAAAATATATTTTATTATTTCTACGGTCGCATTCCCAAGATACTATAATACCGAATATAATATAGAATAAGTTGTATTATTAATTTCATTTATAAAAATTAAATCTGTAGCACTATAAAAAAACTCCAATTTCGGGACTAGCCCCGGGATCCGGGGATCATAAAATTGCAATCCCGAAATCCCGGGATCAACATTTTGGCTCAGGATTGGATTCCCTAATTGTTTCCTACACTCTTACCACATATCAATTTAACACGAACTGACTGAATCACGAAGAAAACGAAGCATGTTGGCAGGAGTGGGCTGCAGAGGGCTCGGAAGGGCTCGAGCGAGCCCCTTGTTAAATTGTACTAAGGCCGACGAGCACCTTATTAATAAAAAAAAAACAATATTCTCAGATCAAATTAGTATAACTGCAATTTCTGACATATATTATCAACGACTGCTTAAGTATACACAGTAGTACATGTTTGGCCATCTAAATTGATTAGTTTACTGTAAATTGCATAATATTACATATTATAATTGTATTAAGTAACAATCGATTGCTTATTTATGTATTGCATATAATTGCATAGGAGTGATGAAAAATTCACTCCTTCCCCAGAACATCGAGAATTGCTTTGAGATTAAGCAAGCGCCTTGTTATCGTATTGGCAGCCCACCTCTGCATGCTGGTATCTGCTTAAGTACGCCACTGGCTCCCTGTTCATTCTTAGAAATATTCTTTATTATAATATGATAATAAGAAATGCTTAACTCAACTGGGATGATTTGAAAATTTTATTAAGTTAGATTCTATTAATTAAACGATTTAATACGTTGTCCTAATTATAGGTGTCTCTGTAGAGTGTAGACCGTGACTCTTACCCTTAAGACAGGTCTGGCCAATATGTCTATAAATCATTTCGACTGTGGAAAGGAAAAAGGACGTAACCCACAGTTTTTTCAAAACAGGTTTTTTTCGATAATAGGAATGTATCAAAATTGATGCACGTTCTATTAAAAGGATGCAAGCTGCAAATGCCAAATTAGTATCTAAATTTAGCTTTTAAGTTTAAAAAACATGACCTTGTAAAAGATTAAAACCAAGAAAAAATACTGAAATAAAGGTTTATACTCGACAATTTCTTTAATTAATATTAGATTATGTCAATTAAAAATCAGCTTAGAAGTCTCTGTGCACTTCAAGCTTGTGTATAATTCATAATTTGCATATGGCCCAAAATCAGGGGTGGGCTGGAGGGGGCTCGCGCGAGCCCCTTGTTAAATATTACTCAGGCCGGCGAGCCCCTTGTTAAATTTAGAAAATCATTATTCTCAGATCTTTGCCTTATATAATCTATAAATATGCGATATATTTAGATTAAAACATTTGTGATGTACATTTGGGATTTCTGACGTACATTTTTCAGCCATTGATATTGATTAAATTACGACATACTGTTTACTGTTACAAAATATAAGTGTATAAATTAACATTCGATAGCTTTAATAATAATGTGTATATTTGCATATGAGTGATAAATAAATTCACACCTTCCCCAGAATATCACGAATAGGTATAATATTTAGCGAGCCCCTTGTAACTGTATTGGCAGCCCACCGCAGACCAAAATCATCAAAACACGTTTTTGCGCCTCCTGTAAAATTTGATATGTGTGAGTTACGGCGTTTTTCCTTTCGATTTGTAAAATCCACATATGAAAGTTTACCATCGGGATTTGAGCCTGTGACTCCGCGGCCGAACAGAACGAACGCCCAAATGCAACTACTTCGGCCGTTCACCATATTATGATCATTAATTCATGAGAATGAATTAATGATCATAACAATAATGATATTGTTTTGAATTTTTCAAACATGCTGTATGCGAAATTATTTATCATTGAAAAAAAAAATACAAAACAATATGTCATTATGATACGTCAGTAATGAATAGTATTGTATTACTAATCAGTAGTTATTACTAAGTGTAGGTACGCGAATTCGACAGTTTGCTTAAATTATGAGAATTCAATGTTGCGGTAAAGATTAATCTAATCCGAAAACATTCTGAGAAAAATGAATTTCCCCGCAAAAATGCTACACTTTGCCCGAATTCAAACATATCCATTATTCTTCGTTATCAGGTCAGAGTGGGTTACTGGGAAAAAAAAATTAAGCATCTTTGTTTTAAGTTATATGTATGCGTCGAACTATAGAAAAAAAATCGGCATGAACTAGGCATTCATAATAAAAAAAATGCCACATAATTCCATTTTTATTATATTATCGGCACCGTGGCAACGTGGCCACCATGGCACAGTGATCAACGTAGATGGGTTCTATGTCGGACGTGTATTTTACAAACAGAATATTTTCAACCGATTTTTCGATATTTGTTCGAAGGCATGGATATTTGTGATGTCTAAAAAATCCCCATCCTTCCACCATTCCAATGTCCTGTTATAGCGATTAGCTAACTACTAGTCATGTCCTAACCCGATCATTCTATCCCTCTTAGAAAAAAAATAGGTTGAGTAACTGAGTATTAAGCAGTTCCCATAGATAAACTTCTGTTGAGACACCTCCATTAGAAGGACATTTGTTTCACATTGGCAGCGGACATGGATTTAAAAAATACTGTATTAATTATTTTACGGTATAGTTAATATTGTTACATTATATAAGCTTATTATATTAAGCTAAAATTGTATAAGGGAGAAAAAAGCCACTCCTTCCCCAGAACACCGCGTGTAGCTCTGGGATTAATCGAAGCCTTTGTTAACGTATTGGCAGCCCACCGCTGCATCTATAATATCTAGCATAGCGACAACGCAACGTGTTTTAATTAGGTAGTTTTTTTATAGTTCCGTGTATATGCAGTATAAATGGAAAAACCCGAAATTTTGGAACTCTGAGAAACAGCGTGCATTCAAAGTGTTGCTTCACTGCATCGTCGGTAAGTCATTTCCTGCTTTACTTGAAATTCCACGCCGATTGTAATAAATTGAATGAAAAAACTTTGGTAAAATAAATAATACGAAGACAACAATGAAATAATTTCATTGGCGGATCCAAGCGGGGGTACTCTTATTGGAAAAAGTAGTTTTTTTTTGCTCTCGAAATAATATTTTCATGTGTCACCACTGGAGGCGCTGGCACTCACATTTTCGATCCATCGCTTCTTTCACAACGGCTTTCCCATCTACTTGTTTCTATTAAATTACTTTTTTTCTTCGTCTTCTTTCCTACTGAAACTATATGAAAGTTCGATGAAGCTGCTAGTTTCCTGGACACAGTGTTTGCTAGAGTAAGTACAACGGTGGGCATTCCAATACGTTAACAAGGGGCTCGTTTAATCTCGGAGCTACTCGCGGTGTTTCGGGGGAGGGTCACATTTTTTACAATTCATTTTAATAAGCTCTCGTTAATAATATCATTGTATGTTAGACAATTGAAAACGAATATAATTAGTTTTTCTGAGTAAAATACCGTTTAATAATAAATATAAGGAACTGTCTTTCTCAAATTGTTTACAAATACGGTTAAGGAAAAACAATGGTATGTATGAAGGGTGACGTTGAAAGCATCGTTCATAAAATTGTTACGATTAACATTTAAAAACATCTGGAAGCAATATACACATATAGGACATCAAATTTGTTAGAATAAATACAAAAAGGCGAGCTCTCTTGTATACTGCACATAAAATAGAATTTTTTTTACGTCACATTTCAAGAGGGAACTGATTAAGTTTGAGAACATTGTTTTTCTTAATTTAACAACTGGCCCCTCCAAAATCCCTTTACCCCCCTCCTGGGTGGGTAGCTAGGGAATCCAATCCCGGACCCTTTTTGAGATCCCGATATTTCGGGATTGACAATTTTCCTATTCCCGAAATCAATCAAAATTTTTGTCGATTTTAAAAATCCAGAAATTTGCGGATTTCCCAAAATAATGAAAAGACGCGACACTTTTTTTTTATCTATTTCCAGAATTTCGAATCCAAAACCTTAGGAATTTACAAAATTCTCTAAATAAAGAAAATTTGGGATCTTTTCTCAAATTTTCTCAATCCCGGGATTAGTACTATCACAATACCGGGATTTCGGGATACCATATTCCCTAAATCTACACGTTAGCCAGATAAGTAGTGAATATTTAAAAGATTTTGTCGGTTGAAGACTTTGTGTGGAGAATTTAGAAAAACCATTTACGAGAATTATTGACTTTGAATTCTAACAATTTCTTAATTTATTACTAAGAATGTTGGCAGGGGTGGGCTGGAGGGTGCTCGGGGGAGGCTCGCGCGAGCCCCTTGTTAAATTTCAGCGCGGCCGGTGAGCCCCTTGTTAAGATAAGAAAATCATTCGTCTTAGATCAAATCAGCACCTAACTGCAATTTCTGTAGTTGGGTAAATTTTATTATGAAACAAGACTTAGAAGCCCCTTCATTTTTTCATTCAGCGTTGTGGGCTTCCGTGCCGGACCTCGTGAGTTCGAGATAATCACTAGTCCTGTCTTAGTCTTCAATGATTCTATCCTAACTACTTTTTTTGGAAAAGAGAGGTTGAGCGACTAAGTAACAAACAGTTCTCGAAGAAAAAAATACTTTTTTTGAGATACTCTCATTAGGAGGTCATATGCTCCACATTGGGAGCGAAAATGGATACAAATAAATGGATAAGATTTACCGACCCCCTTGTTGATATTGGCAGCCCACCGCTGAATGTTGGCATCTACTATTGTTCTATTAGACATTCCCAGTCCGTTAAGGACAAATTACTAGCGTTTGTGTGGTTTGGATTTATTGTACTAATCGGAAATCGGGACCAACCGGTTTGTGCCACGTTCAGTTTACCTTATTCTTCGTGTAAACATGTTTTATGTCATGTTCTCTTAATATTAAATGAATTTTAATTCGAAAACCCCTCCCCCTGTTGCACTTGCTGGATCCGCTGGTGACATTCATACTCGCTATTATCACAACCGCATAGAATGATAACAATCATTATTAACAATTATATACTGCTTGATATTTCGTCGTATAGATGTCACATGTATTAATAATTGTTACGGCTGAATTCGTGGTTGGTTACCGAGAATTAATGTTACGTTTCACAGTAATTACAAACGTTTGCCTTTTATTTAGATGTAATCAAATTCAACCAATTCCTTTATATCTAAAAAATAACATAATATTTTTACTAACGGATTATCCTTAATTATTTATAAATATGGGTGACGTGTGTGTAACCATAGAATTATCCAAAAATGTCACATTCATCACATTGGAAGTATTTTTCAAACAACCCTCGTTTCAAATATGCAACACACGGAAAAAACCAGGAATTCGAAAAAAAAAACCAATAAACACTTTTGATTTCTTAAAAAATTGGAGTCGGAGTCAGTAGAGTTTGAAATGACCCTGCGATAAAAGAATACAGCCCAAATTTGTTTTCTGAATGTATTTAATTTAAATAATAAACAATTCAAAAGTTCATTGACAAATGAAATCGAAAATTTGTAAAGGCAGTTTACAGATGTTCATTTAAAAATTTAAACAATTTCATGAACGCATTTATATACTTTTTTTATAAGGTAATCTGACGATATTTTTTCTGTACTATATCTTATGTTTCTGTTATATATTTTTAAAAATATTATTTGGATCAACACAAGCGTAATTTAATGATTATGATAACAACGTCGCTAGCTCACGATGAAAAGTAACACCATTCACTGTAAGTAAAATGTGTCTATAATAAACGTATCAAATCAAAATCGTATTAAATCTCCATCAAGTAACATTCGTGGCCTTAATTACATCCCAATGCTACTGGTGCCGCTCGTGGAAGTACGGTAACCACATATTTGTAAAGAATATATCGTTGTTATTAGTGAAAAATCTATAATGAAATTTGTCGAATAGGCATTGACTTAGGGTTGGGAATAATTTTCAGAGAAATATTTAAACGGTGGTGCAATTGATAATAAAGGATGTTAAACATAAATAGCTGCAATTTTAATTATGTAACACTTATTTAACGAGATTGGAGATGCCCAATTGCACTTGATAAATGGTGCGTAATGCCTAGATTCAATAGATTATATTGGTGTTAAAATCTTAAAATATGAGAAAAGATGCTAAAATAAGACACAAATAAATAACAATAGATATTGTCTATATTTAGATATTTTCTCCAGCTATAATGGATCCATTAATTGGCCGGTTACTCCGTTAAACGCACACAATGTTTCACCCGATTGGAATTGTTTCTTTAGTTTATTCATGCCGCTGTTTCCAAAAATTGAATAGTTTAAATATTAGCATATTGTATCGGTATATATAATTAAGTTATACAAGATGTATTTTTTTTGTCTATGTACTCTCCAAATTGTTTTGTCAAATTTGGATGGTACCTTGTAAAATACATTATAAATATTTTTCATATTATTGTATTATATAATGAACGATTTCAAAATGTATAGAAATTGATTATTTTTTGACAAAAATATATCTAATAAAAATATATGCTAAAATTTAGTATTTTTAAAGCTGTTAAATGCTAAAATTAAAAATCAATTCGTATTCTGCGTATGCGCGACAGCAATAAGTTTTTTAATCCACACCCGCTCCTGTTTTATTGAGAAACATCCTAAAGGAAGTATCTCAACAAAAGTTATTTTTACAAGATCTGTTTGTTGAACAGTTACTCAACCTTTCTTTTTTCGAAGAGAGTAGTAAAGATAGAAGGATAGGGTAAGTGCAAGACTATAGGTTAACTTATTTCCCTCTCTACGCCTAGTTATTTTAGTACTGGAAGGGTGAGAGGGAGTTTTTAGACATCACAAGCACCCATGCCTTCAAATTAAAATTGATAAATCGATTGAAAAAATGCTGTTTGTACTTGGAGATCCGTCACGAAAGCCAACGACGTTGACCGCTGCACCACGTACCCGAAGAATTACGTTCAGGGTTGGGCTGGAGGGGGCTCGGAGGGGCTCGCGCGAGCTCCTTGTTGAATTTTACTAAGGCCGGCGATCCCCTTGTTAACTTATGTGAAAACAATATTCTCAGATCAAATTAGTATATAGCTGAAAATTCTAATTTATATATTATCTACGACATCTTCAGTAGGTATGCACATTAGTACATTTTTAGCTATTTAAATTGATAAGTTTATGGTAAATTGCATATTGCTACACATTATAAGTGTATTAAGTAACTTTCGAATGCTTATTTAAGTATATAATTGCTTATATTGCATATGATTGCATATGAGTGATAAGAAAATTCACTCCTTTCTCAGAACACTGAGAATCGCTTCAAGATAAAGCGAGCCCCTTGTTAACTTATTGGCAGCCCACCACTGATTACGTTCTAAAATGAATACAGTTTTTCAGTATTTTTTTGTGAAGTGAATGAATGATGGTCGCATTACTATGAAAACAAATATACTCTTGATTTCAACAGTTACTGGTTGGAATACCAGATTCTCTTAAAATATATTTTTCTAATAATGTAGGTACAA
Source organism: Himalopsyche anomala (assembly GCA_031772345.1). Classification (NCBI taxonomy): domain Eukaryota; kingdom Metazoa; phylum Arthropoda; class Insecta; order Trichoptera; family Rhyacophilidae; genus Himalopsyche; species Himalopsyche anomala. The sequence goes on from CM062821.1 coordinate 7,275,977, forward strand.
TGCTTTTCGACCTTTGAAGTATATACCTGATAGGTAATGTCTTTTTAATGGTTATCAATTATATGTATGAAAACTCTGATTCTCACTTATTTTTCAAACAATACATAGAATTATGAGAATGTTTCCTACTAAGTCAAACAATACCAGGCGTGAATATTTAGGGAAGAACTACTTGTTAGTTACCAGTGACGTTCCTAGGCTATGTGCCGCCCCTAAGCAAAGTTTAAAATAGCGCTTTTACTATTTTTTTTAAATAACATTATCTGCCGCCTATAGTGCTGAGATGTGTGTCATATTTAAAAAAGATTTTTTGCGATCAATATAACTACTGTTCACCAATCGGTCATAATATTTTTACCATTGAAAATGCTTTTGTCGGATTTTTTTAATAAAGACATTGAGGCATCATATTTATTCTAAGCCAAATTCGTGTGTCAAAAATATTCAGTCATTAAAAAAAACTGTGATCATTTGCCGCCCCTAGGCAACTGCCTACTTGCCTATGCCCTCGGGACGTCCCTGATTATTACTCAGTTCTTCAACCTCTTTTTTTTAATAAGTAGAGATAGGGGTGCAATAGGTAGAGAGGGGCTCGCGCGAACACCTTGTTAAATTTTACTAAGGCCGGCGAGCACCTTGTTAATTTAAGAGAAAAATATTCTCAGATCAAATTAGAACAAAACTGCAATTTCTGACTAACATATATATTATGTACGACAGCTTCAGTATACACGGTAGTACATTTTTAGCCATTGGCATTGATTAGTTTACGGTAAATTTCATATTGTTACATATTGTAAGTTTATTAAGTAACAATCGATTGCTTATTTAAATATTGCATATAAAAAAATCACTCCTCCCCCAAAACACCGAGAATTGCTTTGAGATTAAGCGAGCCCCTTGTCAACGTATTGGCAGCCCGCCAATGAGTAGGGATGAAAGGATTGGACTAGGACAGAACTAGTTGTTAGCTAATCGCTCTAGCTACGCTGTTAATTAGGATTGCAAGTGTACTTTCGAACAGAAATCGATAAATAAGATTGAAAAAAAAGTCGTACTGGGACTTAAACCCGTAAGATTCATGATGGAAGCCAGCGACATTGACTACTGCACCACGGATCGGACCACGCAACCACAATTATCACCGAATGCACAAAAAATGTGATAAACCAGGCGCGAGAAACCTGCGGCCTTTTGGCTACCCTGGTGCGGCCTTCTGGCCAATTCTGTATTTTTTTGTAAATTCGTAAATTCCTGAGAATTTGAGAAGTAAATTCGCAAATTTCGGCCAAAGATTCCCAAGTCAATAGTTACTGCGGCCTTATGTCGAATCAGAAGAATGAATGCGGCCTTTAGAGAAGAAAAGGTTCCCCACCCCTGTGATAAACCATTGAAAATTATAACGAGTGTGTTGGTTGTAATCAATTGATTTAAGTATACATATTACATTTCGGTGCATTTTTGTATTCCATGCCTAAGGTTGTTTAAATTATTGTGATAATTATGACTGCAAACAAAAGATTGTACGTGTTGTAATAATAATACAATATATGTATTACATTTTACAGCAGTGATCTATAACCTGTAGTTCGCGAGCGCCCGATAGTAAGTTAATTGATCAAATGCGGCCGCGATCACGATGATATTATTCTTTTTTTTAAGAGAGCTAGGACTCCCTATTAGAATCTATGCAGTGTTTATTTGGTATAACTAAAATCTAGTTGAAAAATGTTAATTCTTACGTGGTCGGTAATGAAAATGTGCTATAAAACACTCAAACAAATTAATGAGAGCAAATCACCGTTTTACTAATATTCTCTAAATTCTTCGAAATTAAAAATAAACATAAGGAGCTATTTGCTAACTAGTAATCCTGTCCATGTCCGATCCTCTAATAACTGGGCGTAGCGAGTGCGATTAAAAAAAGGTTGAGCGACAGTTCTCGTAGAAAAGTTTATGTTTAGATACCTCCATTTGGATGGCATATGTAAAGGGTCCGGGATTGGATGCCCTAGTTACTAGTAGGTAAGATTCTATCTAAGATTATTTTTTCTTGATGCAACACGCCCCTTCCAGTCCACCCCTGATGTCCTGTCCTTTTATCATTACCAGGACTTCAAACCGTTTTGTTTTTGGCAAAAATATCGGTTTTCGGTTCAGCTCAAATCCAAAAACCCATGAATTTACCGATTTGCCCAAAATACATATGGCAATTTTTTTTAGCTCTTGCCCATAATTCGCGCTGAACTGAAAAAAACCGATATTTTTTTCAGTCCGGTTTCGGTTTTCGTTCCGGCATAAATTGCGGTTTTAACGGTTTTTGGTTTTTGGTTCAGTTCCGGTTCGAAGCTCTAATCATTACTCTCGGCGAAGTTGATAAATCGAATAAGAGTTTGACGTTAAAAAGAAGCTTTTGCTGAAATGCTTTATTGGTAGTCCATGTTATGTTACATGTTGGGAGTGGATACGGTTAAAAAATCACAACTGTATTTACATTGCTTCAAGTTTGCATCAACTCTCTAGTGAGGATTTGATTATGTTCATTAAAAAATGTTGTATATTACTGCTCCATACAATACGAACAAGGTATGTATTATTTAGCTGGAGGTCAAATGTTTACCACATTCAACCAAAAATTCAATTATTTCAATTTGCGTACGTCATCGTCGTAGGTAATTCAAGTTCATTGTGTTTTTTGAGACTATTTGTATGCTAATATGATCGAGATCTAGAATATACTACATTTCGTATGTATAATAATATAAAAATATTTATTTCCGCAAAATTAACGCACATCCTACTTGCCGAGATCGTTGAACTATAGTGTTAGTTTAAAACACCAAACACGAGTCTGATAAAGATTAATACGAAGGCAATATAATATTCTCTTAAAATCAAACAAAATAAATATGTGTTCATTATATAAAAGATATCATTGGCTTAAATCGCAAAATTAGAATATATTTGGCCTCCAATATTCTCTGCACCCGTCAATCACTTTGCTTCCTCTAAAACAGTGGTTTCAAACCGGCGGGAAATTCCCCCCCAAGGAGAGAATTTCAGAGTTCCAGGGGGACTAATTTGTTGTTTATTAACTGAAACTTGATTGAAAATTGCTTCAGTTATTTTAATATGTTAGTAATTAGTGATTAAAAACCATCTCAATAAATTAGTAATATTATGTACCTACAAATTAAAAAATAAATGTATAATATAAAATTCTTAAAAATAATAAAATGGGGAATAGAGCAATTACGGTTGAGATTAGGATATCCAATCCCGGACCCTTTTTGTGATCCCGGGACCCTGGGATTGAACACTCAACTTAAAATCGTGTATAAATTGGGATTTTGGATTGACAAAATTTTTGGTCGGCGATTATGAATTCATGGGATTTTTCCAGGGCTATGGAGTCAGAGTCGCGGAGTCGCGGTATTTTGGCCGGAGTCGGAGTCGTGAAAAATGAGCGGCTCGATTTTTTAAATAAAAATATATTTAATGAAATATTTAAACAAAATGGTCAAAAGTGTTAACATTTCATCATTGGCTGACTAAAGATGATCTGATGGTATACATATATATTATATAAGTTAAAATGAAATTATTGAAAAATTTCCTCGGAGTTGGAGTCGTTTTTTTTCAGGTGACTCCAGGTGGTCCAAAGCCCTGGATTTTTCAAACAATTTCATGTAAATTTTAAAAAAAAACCCAAGAATTTACCAATGATCAGCATAAGACAGTATTTTTTTGTTTAGCTCTTCCAAGAATTTTCAAATCCAAAATCCCGATTTGCCAAAAAAATATATATTCTGTGTTTCATTTTCTCAATCCAGAAATCCCAGAACTTCGGTATCACAGAATTAGACGGGATCCCGGGATTTCGAGAAAAAAATACTACGAGTAAAATTCTTAAAAATCTTTCGAGACCTACGACATTCAAGTAACATATTTCAGCTACCATCAAGAAATCAACTGAAAAAATCATGTATGTATTTATACGTAGTTGTATTTAAGCCCGTGAACACCGCGGTCCGCGACCGACTAGAATGAAGAGCGTCAACCATATGTATTTAAATAAAAAATACAAATACTTCATTTTTTCCTATTATCAACTGTGTGTGTTTGCGCGCCTGTTTGTTGATCAATTATGCGATATGACATCAGAATTTTTTCACATGGCCAGTGCAAAAATTAATGCCTTCGTAAATTGAAAGTTTATAGAATTAATTACAGCGTGTTACATAATGCGGAACAACTCCGTCTAAATGTGGACTCAATTGTTTTTGTTTCGATTCGTTATCCATACTAAATGACTTTACCAATTACCATCATTATGATGATGCGCGAACACCCGATGAGAGTACAGTGAAATCACTTTTTACACGGTTTTTTTACACGATTTTTAAATAAAACGGTGTAAAAAAACCGACATTCATTTGACAATGCGTATAAAATTTCCAGCATCCCTCGCATGTACTTACTACTCAATACAGTGTTTCTCAACCTTTTTGGGAGCGTGGCCCCTTTTGAGTGTCTTTATTTTTCTGTGGCCCCCATACCATTGTTTTGTCTTCCCATGAAAATTATAATTTCATTTTATTTACGGATTTACAAAAAATAGCTGCGCGACTTCCGCCATTATGCTCTTCCCTGTATCGTTTTATCAATACCCGTGGCCCCCCTAAACTGTGTTGTGGCTCCCCATAACAAAAATAAATCTCTGTGGCCTCCTTAGAACATGCTGTGGCGCCCTGGGGGGGCACATAGCCCACCGTTGAGAAACCCCGGGCTAGGACAAAGAGAGGCGGGAATCGCGAGACGGCAGACTGCATTATTTATACCTTTTTTTAAAAAGTTTTTTTTAAACGGTATCGTGTGGAACGTATCTACCGAGTAAATGGGGAGTTCAGTTTATTTCAATTGCATTTCTTAAGTTACATTTTTAACCTTTTTGGAATGAGCCGTATTTGCAAATAATACCCTCAATTATATTATATAGTATAAGGACTATTTGTCGAGATAACCCGCAAAAAAATCGCAGGAAATCGTCGCTTTTTGTCAGTGTCGGTTCCCGGAAATTTAAGTAAAACAACCTTAGACTAAAAGCTTTCTAACTGTATAATAAAATTTGTATAAAGTGTTATAAATATATATTTTTTACTTAAAACAAATATAGCTTAATTAAGAACCTTTATCTGAGAACTTTAATTCCTAAAGAGGGAGGTAAGAGGCAAGAAACTTTAAAAAAAATACTTTTTCCTAGTACAAAGACCATTTCATATAAACCTTGAAATTACTGACCAAATAAATTCTTTTTCGAATGAAGGAATTGGGAACCAAACGAATCCTTTGATTGGTATGTATTAGAAATCAATATAAATACAGTAGTGTAATTGGGGGGTGTGAATCTCATACAAAATTAGGGATTTGGTTTTTTTCCGCGAAAAATCCAAAACTAAGATTTCCCTTAGTTTTGCAAAAAAAAAATATGGGCGAAATATTTAGTTTTTCTAGTAGTAAATATTCCGCACACAGACATAAGCCCAGCTATGCGTGTATAGCCTAGCACGTGTTGAATACACAGACGCTAGCCAGCATTTGACTGTATGCGCGGCACAGACCACCGTCTCGTAGTAACGACAATTGAATGCGACCGTGCAATTGAGGGATTTGCGGCGAATATTTCAAGCCAGCGTGTAATTCGGGGTAGTGTAATTAGGGCTTTCACTGTAATTACAATACAATATTGTCACATTTTGTAATATTAAACGTCAAAAAAATAGTTTGCATGAGTTTTGAGTAACCTGCAGATCAATTTATAATTAAGGTTATAAATAAAAAATATCTATATTTACCCGCATTTTTTTTTACCATGTCCGCTCCCAACGTGGAGCATATGGACTCCTAATGGAGTTTATCTCAACAGAAGTGTTTCTACGAGAACTACTTGTAACTCAGTTGCTCAACCTCTCTTTCTCCAAAGAGAGTAGGAATAGAAGGAAAGGGCTAGGACAGGACTAGTGGTAAGCTAATCGCTTTCGATACGCCCCGTTCATAGGATAGGATGGGTGGGAGGAAAGAATTCCCGCATTCCGTATGTAATATTTAATCCTTCTGTATTTCATGCGCATACATTTTTGTTAAAATATGTTTTAATATAAAATACTATAGTACTACGTACGTCTCGGGGCGCGACAATTTTCCGATATATAACAATTGTATGTCTCGTGACCCGGCACATGAAAAAAGCCGAGACTTTAGAAATATTTTAGACCTTTTAAAACCCTAGTGTTGCTACCCCTGAGAAGGACAGACGGATATGTGGCACATTTGAAGCATCTGTATTCCAAGAAACGAGAAACGCATTCTGAAAATTTCGTCTGATGTCCGGGAGGTTATGTTATTTGAAACATCTGTTCTGTTATCGGTTTGGCGATAAAATTATCAGTGTTATTATAATATTATAAACGAATGTATAACACAAAATTAGTTTATATTATTAATATAAATAGCACAACAAATGTCTTCACTACCAACCATCGTCATAAAAATTATAAATATGCATGTTGACTTCTTAATCTGTAAACCAGCCAACTCCATCCACCTGTGAACATTCGTAGCTTGCATCCTTTTGATAGAACGTGTATCAAGTGTGATACATTGTGTTTATCGAAAAAAACCTGTTTAGAAAAAAGTGAGGATTACGTCCTTTTTCCTTTCCACAGTCGATATGTTTGAAAATGCATCTGGTGACTATGATTGTTTTGGGCCTCACATAAAATCCGAATATGCCACATGTTGAGTATTGTTGAACTAATCGGTCTTCTATTCACGTCACGGGTCTGTTTTTTGATAAAGAGCTCGCTTCTATTGGTATGAAGCAGTGGCGGTTCCTGACCTAAAATCTTGGGTGGGCTAGAGAAAAGCATATTACTACTCCACCTTATACATTAATCTACAAGCAAATTAACAAATACTACGATACTACTGCAATGCATAAATTTTTATATAATAAAATCAATGCTAATGTAACTAAGAAATAATAAAATAATAATACGGAATCCTTAAATTCGTCTCTTTCAAAGTGAAATAACAAGTACCTACTAAAAGCAATCCAGAACTGTCACTTGCTGACACTGAAAGTCAATACCTGTCACTTTCATACAATACAACGATATTGGTTTTGTGTTTCAATACTTAAGTATGCGTAATGGGCAGATTCTGTTTAGCCCCCAACGATCAACAGAAGCTTAACAGATTGAAACACAATCGTTTGTGATTGATGACGTTTCCGTACATACAAATACAAAAAAATCTAATCGTGCTTGATTGCGCCCCAGTGTAAAGAAATATTGTCTGTGGTTACGGGCTAAATATCGCTAGCCCTTGAGTGGTGTTGCCAGTGACGTGACGTTACCTGTTCCCTGTGAAGTATTTATAGGGTTATTGTTTTTTTTATGCCGGCTCAGTTTAAAATTGGAATACAAAACACAATCGAGAATATGATTGTAGGTAGACGTAACATTGTCTTATATTGACAGAGGAAAATTAAAACAAAGATATTATATTCACTTGGGAAAGGTTAGTTATGCTTATAAATGTATTTATTTTGTTCAGCGGCCGAATTGCTGTTCATTTTTATTCAGCCATCTAAAGTTTTGGGAGAAAAATGCAAGTCGGGCTTAGCCCACCTAGCCCAGTACCTAGAACCGCCACTGGTATGAAGTATAATATGACAGCCCTTACCAACGAACGTTTCCTAATAAATTATTATACGCCCAACAATGCGTTCGTTCAAGTTTTCGGGATACAGTTTTCTTCCGAATCCCAGAAATTTGACAAAACAATAACAATACATTTAATTTAATAATTTTGTTTTGTCTAGGAATGTGAAGCTATGGTAAAAACCGCGACATCAACTTTGAATCCGATTAAAAACACATATTTAAACAGAACGAGCTTCATTTAAGTAATACACACTATGTTCGTCATACATGCGTATTTTTAAGTCTTACATACTTAAACTGTGTGGTCGAGTGGTCAACGCCGTTGGCTTCGGTTACGAAGGGCACGGGTTCAAATCCCGGTGCGGACAGTTTTATAACTTGATTTTTCATTAAATTTATGAATTTCTGTTCGCAGGCATGGATGTATGTGATGTCTTCAAATCCTCACTCCCACCCATCCTATTCTATGAACGGGAGTATCGAGAGCGATTAGCTTACCACTAGTCCTGTCATAGCCCTATCCTTCTATCCCTACTCTCTTTGGAAAAAGAAAGGTTGAGCAACTGAGTAACAAGCAGTTCTCGTAGAAACACTTATGTTGAGATTAACTCCATTAGGAGTCCATATGCTCCACATTGGGAGCGGACTTGGTTTTAAAAAAAAATACTTAAACGCATGCACAACCTTTTGTATTTTAATTTGTTTCAAAAAAACAAGTCGACTGTATTTTTTAATTCGCGCAAAACACCATGACTTCAATTCCAATTTCATATCCGTGGCATTATGATCAATAGTGTTAACTTTACCAATCTCATCATTTTGTGAAATTTTGAGTTTTTGTAAAAATGAAACTTTTTTTTAAAAACAATGTTCGCTCTTAATATGGAGCGTTGGAGGATCCAGGGGGGAGGCCACGGGGGGCTATGACCCCCCCCTGAGAAGAGTTTATGTTCCATGAATTAGTATCTTAATTTAGCTTCTAAGTTTGAAAAAGATGAGCTTGTAAAAAAATAAAACCAAGAAAAAACACTGAAATAAAGGTTTTTCCTATACAATTTCTTTAATTAATATTAGATTATGTCAATTAAACACCAGTTTAGAAGTCTTCGTGCACTTTAACGTTGTGTATAATTCATAATTTGCATATGGCCCAAAATCATCAAAACACGTTTTTTGCGCCTCCTGTAAAATTTGATTTGTGTGGGTGACGTCCTTTTTCCTTTCCATAGTCGATATGTATAGTATGTGGTCAATTTACGTATTAGTAATGTATCAACAACCGGCAAACGGCCCAGACGAAAACAAGGTTGAGTAATTCCAGATTGGCTAATACTTTACACAGCTTAATTAACTGGCGACACATTTATCAATAAAGATCTATTTTAACATAAAAATCATTCCAAAAATAAATTTTGTTTATAATAACTAGTCCACGTTAAATTCCTAATTTGGGTGCTGTTTTTTGCTTTTATAAAACGAAAACAGATGGCATTGTGCGACTCTGTATTTAATAAATGATTTATTATTATTATCAAAACAATGTTTGCAAAATGATAAGAAAAGTGTGTCAGTATTTACATTCAAAGTTTAATAATTAAAAAGAGTGATTTAATTTTATGTGGATATTACATACGATATAGCTAAACACATATAAACAAAATAGTGTTATGCAACGTCGGTAAATCTTATTCAAAATAATAATATTATATTATAATTTAAATGTACGTCATACGGAGCCAAGCTCTCACATTAATTTCTGAATGCAGGCGTCCATTGGCCTTTCACTCATATTGGATGAGGTATTTTTTGTCAACAACTTGACACATGATAAACAAAAAAAATAATTAGACACGACGTATGGAAATCAAATATGAATTTTACAAATATATTAACATCGGCAAACTAATCAAATTTTGTCTACCACGCGTCCGATTAACACGTTGCAGTACAAATAAACATAACCGTTGTTTTTTTTAGGTTAACATTAAAATTGATAACTTTGCAACTATGTACGCTAGTAGTTTATCACATTATTGGTAACATTGATTGAAACAAATCTAAAATCACACGCCGATTGCAAACAAACTTCATTTCTGGACAGATTTGTTGTTGAATTTGTGGATTTTGTAATTCATAACACAGTCAGATTTCTTTGGGGGGAGGAGGATCAAAAGATGCTAGCTTGATATTATTATTTTATTTTGTCTGCACCGTACGTGTAACTCATTTCACCAAGCAGGGGTGGGCTAGAGGGGGCTCGGGGGGTTCGCGCGAGCCCCTTGTTAAATTTCAGCGTGACCGGCGAGCCCCTTGTTAAGATAATAAAATCATTCGTCTAAGCTCAAATCAGCACCTAACTGCAATTTCTGTAGATGGTTAAATTTTATTATGAAACAAGACTTAGTAGCCCCTTCATTTTTTCATTTAGCGTTGTGGGCTTTCGTGCTGGAACTCATGGGTTCGAGATAATCTCTAGTCCTGTCCTAGTCTTATCATTCTATCCCTACTACTTTTTTTGGGAAAGAGAGGTTGAGCGACTAAGTAACAAAAAGTTCTCGTAGAAAAAAAAACTTTTTTTTAGATACTTTCACTGGGAGCGAAAATGGATACAAATAAATGGATAAGATTTACCGACCCCCTTGTTAAGATATTGCCAGCCCACCGGTGTCACCAAGGGATAAATTGTGTTTTTTTTTAAATTTCGTGAGGGAAATGAACCACCCTGCACCCCTTAAAGACGCGATACTCAAACTGTGGCCCAATCAGATTTTATGGAGCGCGAAGTAATCATAGTCACAAGGTGCTTTTTCAAACATCTGGTATTGTTTGCAAAACTCTGAGTTAACAAATGAGTATTTTGAACACATTTGTATTTTTGTGTACTTACATTTATGTTATTTCACTATATAATGCATAGTATGTGGTATTTCTAGGTATTGCTTTTAATATGCTGAGCAGGGGTGGGCTGGAGGGGGCTCCAAGAGGCTCGCTTGAGCCCGTTGTTAAATTTTACTCAGGCCGGCGAGCCCCTTGTTTATTTAAAAGTAAACAATATTCTCAAGTACAAAATACCTAATGTTAATACTTCCTTACATGAATAAAATTGTGAGTGAAATAGTTTTTTTTCTTATTTATTTAAGTGATAAGCTTGCGTGTTACATTTCGAGAGCCTGTGGGTCACATGTTGCTCATCGCTGCTCTGAAGTGTGGGATGACACGTGGATTTTTATATACAAGACAGTACCGTTTCAATTTGATTGAAGTTTAACTAAACGGTTGAAAATTGAACTAAAACTGGAAAAGTTCTGATCATCATGACTTCAAAAGTATTGTGATGCTACGTATACTGCAAATATCTGTACTTTTTGTTACTTTTCGTATAGATTTTTTAATACGAAGTTGTCTGGTTTCCGATCATATACAAGACATATATACTTGAATGACAAAACCGATATTCACTTGGTCAATTTTTTTTATTATAGGTCAGAAATGCATCAAATTACTCTGTATCTGGACTTAACACATTATAGGCGGGAAACGTAAAAATACATTTATCGCGTACTGTCAGTTTTGTTGGTATATTGACTAATAATTTAATGGTTTCTTCAAAATAACTGCCGCGGCAAGTGACCCTTTTTGACAATAAGCAATAAACCTCATAATTTATTATGGCCTGAATGTTCGTTCACAAATAGTATTTTTTTTTTAAATAAGTCTTTTAGTAACATTTTTTTTGTATGTAACTATTATGAATAACCCGACCTAAAAATAAGCCAAGTGTTCCGTTAAAATTTCCGGATTTGCGAAGTGTTCCATTGCAGAAAAAGTTTGGGAAACTGTGCTAGCGAATACCGAAACTCTGTCCGCCATGTTTTTGTATGACGCCATTACACGACGCGGAACGAGAGCGGACCGAAATCATTCCGCTGAGTGTCCGCGTCAAGTCCGTACGTGTCGACAGAATTTCGCTGGTTCGCGCGTGGTTTTAAAATGAAATCATTTTCAAAATGGACAATTTTATTGAAAATTTGATTTTAGCCGTAAAGGAAAGACCATATCTATACGACATGAGTCACGTTGATTATAAGAATAATTTTAAAAAGACGTTGGCCTGGACAGATATTTCCAATGAAGTTGGTGGTGATAGTGGTAAGTAAAACATATGTGTTTTTATAATTAAATACGTTTATTACTCACTTGTCTCGGTAGTATTTTTTTTTATCTTTTACACACTTTCAAATAAATTAACAAATGTATATCAAATGCTAAATTGCCGGATCGAAGTCGGTTGAAATGCTTGTATTGTGTCGTCCATGCTTTCATTTGCATATAACCACGCTCCTTCAGTTGGCAAAAAGTTATGTAAACAAGCAGTGGCGTAGGAAGGGGTCCCGCCGGCGGGGTTCTTTCTTGAATTTGTTTTTTTTTATTACTTCCTAAGTTATTTTATATTTCTTAAAAACGCGACTCCCAAAAAGTTGTGTTTAATCGGTAAGTCACAAAGCACAAATTAGACAAAAAAAAGTATAATATTGAAATAAATCTCGCATTGATTCTATATCCAAAACAATTTGTATTACAATATTATTTTATAAACATATTACAAAAAATAGTGAGTTAAATAGATTGCTTAGTGACAGATGTTTTACTTTCAGTATAATATGGGATGCAGGTTAAAAAAGCATAAAAACAAAAGTATTTATTACATTAAGGAGGACGATAGGAATATTTCTGTAAAAATTTTGATAATTTATTTATGTTGAATCTATGTCCGCTCCCAATGTGGAGCATATGGCTTCCTAATATCAACATAAGTTTTTATACGAGAACTGCCTGTTGCCAAGTCTTATGGCGCAGCGGCTTCCGTGCTGGATCTCACGGGTTCGAATCCCAGTACGAACAGCTTTTTTTCGAATAAGTATGCAAAGTCTATATCAGTAATACAAAGTACCGCTATTTGGAGAACATTTTAAAGTAACATGTTTGCCATCAATACTTCCTAGACAGTTAGGGAAACCCAAAATGCCGCAAAAATCTCGTGCTGTCTTTTTCCAATCTTCTTGATTTCGTTTAGCCACATAAAGCGGCTGTTGAACATTGCACACTACTTTGCTTACGCTGTAAACAATTTGTGATAAAGTGGAATTACCAACTCGGAAACTAATTGATATTGTTTTGAATGAATCGTCTGTGGTCAAATATCTGAAAATTTAAAAAAAAATATATTGTTTCAGGTGAAGCTATGAAAGAAAAATGGAAGAATTTGCGTGACACCTACAAAAAACATAAAAAATCCCTGCAACCCTCAAGCGGACAAGCGACAAAAAAATTTAAAAATTGGGTTTGGGCTCACCAGATGAAATTTCTAGACGGATCCATCACTATGGGAACCACGGAAAGCACTCCGCCTACTGAGTATTATGCAGAATGGAGCACACAACCAGACATAGATCCGATTTGTTCAGCGACGCAAACAAGCAGTGATCAAATATCAACACCGGGCGCACAGCAAATCGATATTGGCAATTGCAGAAGAAGGAGAAGAGTTTTGGATCCAACTGATAAAATAATCGATTATCTCAAAACAAGAAAGCCAAATGAACCAACTAAACCGAAGTTGGATAATGTTGATCATCTTTTCTTAAGCTATGCTGATACGTTTAAAAGTCTTACCCCGAGAAGACAGGCGGTATTAAAATTAGATTTAGCTAAATTGTTCACTGAAGCCGAACTTCGCAATTTAGATGAAAATGAAAAAAAATCATAAGTACCCCTCCCACATATTCAATTGCCAGCTTCTCTTCCGATTTGGACAGATAATTATCTGATAACAAATTGATTATAATCAATTTGTCTTTGTCCAATACTCACATTAATCCAAACTCATCCCAAAGTATTGTATACACAAGTGTTTCTCAACCTTTTTGGGAGCGTGGCCCCTTTTGAGTGTCTTTATTTTTCTGTGGCCCCATACCATTGTTTTGTCTTTCCATGAAAACTATAATTTCAAAAACCCACCTTTTTTATAGCTCTTCCGAAATTTTCAAATCTAGAATGCCAATAAATTATTTTATTTACGGATTTACAAAAAAAAGCTGTGCGACGTCCGCCATTAAGCTCTTCCCTGTATCATTTAATCAATACCCGTGGCCCCCCAACTGTATTGTGGCTCCCCAAAACAAAAATAAATCTCTGTGGCCACATGGCCCACCGTTGAGAAACCCTGGTATACACTATCAATGATGTGGATACAAATAATTATTTATTTAGTGAAGATGCCAACCGGTGAATGACTCATTTTTTTTTTAAATTTTTACACATTTTTTGTATCAATAAATTGTAAAAATAAACTATGTACCTCAGAAAAATAACTATTCTTTCTTTTGAGCTGATAGGTTATATCCAGTTTTGTTATGTACCGTTCTAACAATCTATGTAGTTTCTCAAGAACATGAACTCTCATACGAAAATATCCATAAAATTGGTCACCGTAGCACATAAATTTGCGTATTCACCATGAGTTTTCTTTTCTTATTGATGACATGAACCCAGACGCTACGTCTTCTTTTCAGTGCTATGCTCAATAGGAACTTTTCTTCTTTGATATCAGTATTTTTTTCACTTCTGGTTAAAGAAGTATCTTCTTCGGTATCAGAACTACGGTCACTATTTTATATTATAAATCAGATAGGTTGTAGCTTATCTTGACTAGACTTTCCAATTCCGGGATTGAGATTTTTTTTAGCAAAACCGCAAATTTGTAGGATTTTGGATTTGGTAATGCTGACATTTTTGGGAAATCGGCAGATTCCTGGGTTTTGAAATTCTTGGAAGAGCTAATTCCTGGGTTTTTGAAATTGGAAATGAATTTTAAAATTCCCATGACACCAAAAGCTTTCTCAATTTATACAGGATTTCATGTTGAGTGCCAATCCCGGGATCACAAAAAGGCTACGGGATAGGATACCCTAATCGTGACAGTAAGAGTGGATTCGGTTCGCATCCGTCTACCTAGGTGTACACAGAGGACTACTGCGCGATACTAATATGGTACGGTCCGCTTTCGTTCTGTTTCCGCGACTCTGTGCTAGCGGCGTTATTTCATGATTTATTTAATCTAATAAAAAAAACTTTGCAAATTATTGTCAAATGCTATGTTTGGCACGAAGGAGAGGGTGGCATGGGTGGAAACGTCTTTGCCTCCCTTATCAACTTCCTCAAAATTATATTGAAAACAAAACCATTCCAGTGGTGTTTTGTAGTGATAAATTAAAGTTCATTTATGTCTCTTGAAAACTTGTGCTTTTTGAGATACCAGGTTGTGGAAAATTACGGACGATTCTGACTCATACGGGAGTTTATCTCAACATATGTTTTTATACGAGAACTGGTTGTTAGTTGCGTATTTTTTCAAAGAGAATATGGATAGGATTAGGACAGGAAAAGTGAATAGCTAATCACTCTCGTCCCCTTTTAAAATTGGATGGGTGGTGTCAAATGTTTATAATTTTTTCGATACCAATAATGGCAGGGTAGAATCGGTACAACATTATAGTATATTCAATAAAACAATAGTTAAAATTTCGTTTAATTCTTTATTAGATACGCGCTATATCAGAAAAGTTTATCACTCTATATGTTTTTTTACAGTCATAATAACAAATTTAATATATATAAAGGTATATAAAAACCCTACGTTCGTAAAACAATAATTTTACGTAAAAAAATGTTGTATAAAAGATTCAATATTAATATGTATTGAATATCTGGCATCGACTACAATATTAGTTCATTGAAACATTCAATACATTCGTCGACATAATATGCTGCTTATGAAAGTTTCAAAAGAAATTCATTACTTACAAGATAGAAAAAAAACAATTTACAACAAGTTTACTCATAGTCATAATATATAAAAAAAAATGTTCCATAAATTGGTCCCTCAAACAATACTGATAATGAATAAAATAACAGTTTCAATGAGAAGTTATATAATATAATTAAAATAAAAGATTAATAAAACTAGAAGATCATTTTATTTAATATACATTGTGTGTATATCGACATTCATGTCATTTTTATTAATTACGTCAAATTACAAAATATGTTAGTAGACAAATCTTGCATACACAGTATACGGGTCAAGACTGATACATTCGGCGATGTGTCAGTTTTACTTTTGAATAAATTTTAAAAAATATTTCGTCACTCAAGATTCTTAGAAAAAAACTGCATTGTGAATCATAGCGGATAATTTTTGATTCATCAAATTCTTAAATTTCTTAGCAGTCATAATTTCAATTGTTTAATCATAGAAAGATAAAAACAAAAAAGAAGTATTATTTTATAATCACATGTAAGACTTAATAGAAGTTAATAAATTTGTCAAATTAATCAAAAGAAAGTATTTTCGCAGATATTGCCTTCGAAATCTGGCCCAAAACAAAATTTTTAATAATCTGATAAAATCATGACTCATAAAAAAAAAATATAACATGTATTTATATTTTAAAAGGACACATGAAATAAGACAGGATAAAAACATGTATTCAACTAAAAAGCAAAGAATCGCATACAATTTATTGCAATTATTGTCAGTGCATTGTAAATATTTAATAATAGTAAACATTGTAAATGTTTTCTACAATCTAAAAGCAAATATAGTTTTAAATAAATTACACGTAAAATTGGACCCCTAAATAATACATGGCAAATCCGTTGCGGAATGGAACTGAAATTAGTGGAATATTAAATTGCAATAAACATCTGAAGTAAATGACTACATATAATCGGTTAACACTATTTTGCCTTCGAGGTGTTATCGTGCTTAGATCATAAGAAAATGTATACAATGTAGATAAGTGAAAAAAAATTGTGGTAAAAAATATATGATAAAACTATATTTACTGAAGTTTTTTTTGGCACAGTATTATCAGTAAATACGGTTTTAAAGTCTAAATATTAAACGGGAATAATATCAATTATCTTAGTATCTGGCTGCCTAATTGATTGTTTATGTTTACATTATTCCTTGCATGTAACAATTAAAAATGAAAACAAGGCTAAACTTCGTAACAATGATTTTGCGATTGTATGCCTTTCCGTCGGCGGCGTAAAATAACAAACATAAGAACACTTATTTTTATTATCAAATAATTATTAATTAATATATTTTTTTTAATATACGTAATTCAATTATCACATACATTATTGTTTCTTCAATAAAAACAGTGTGAAGTGAAGTTTAGGCACACGTTTATTAAGCCCGGACGAGTGTTATTATTCAATGAGAACAGTTCCAACGGCAAGACTTACTTTGTGTTACAGAACTTCAGATGTTTATTGCGAGTAACTTAAATTACGAAAATCGCCATAAATGTAGCGTATAAAATGTCAGAAATCTTTTGTTAATTTTGTAATATTGTAAACTGATTACAAATATAAATATATGAACAACAAATATGCGATGAGAAATATTTGTACAATATTTAATTGGAATAAAAATCATTTTCACATTTCCGGAATGGCCACTCCGGAAACGAGTCGTCTTCAGAAACCGAGCACCGCACAAAACAACATACACAATTTTTATCTTCTTAAAAACGAAAACGTTTAATTTGTTTTCCAACATGGCGACAGTCCCGTGACCGTGCCGCAATCACGCTTCAGTTCCATTGGACTAACCCAGTCTTTACGTTTCTTTTCAATAAAATTCCACCGTCTTGATCTTTAAAGGCAGCAAGATTTCCTGCTAAACTAGAGTTTTCCCTCCAAAATTCGTCGCCAGGTCCGCGATGAGTTCTTTATACACCAACGGATCTATATTCTTACCGAGTTGGTAGAGGACGAACCAGTCTCCGATCTGACATTCCTTAGCGACCGCTTTCACTTGCTCGTTGAGGGCCAAGCTCGATCTGGTGCGGAGTAGGTATAACCTGACGCGCGGCCCAAAGATCACAGCCAAACGATAAATTAAAGAAATTCCACTCAAAATGCTCAAAATTACCATCCAGAACCACAGGAACACGTAGATTTTCTCGTTCACGATGTTCAAAGGTAAGACGCAGAGTCCGTCGAACTTCTGCACCCCACCTGATGGACCGTATTTGTGGAATGTACATTTAGTTACTTTAGGAAACACTCTTGACATCGGATCTTCGCGTTCTTCTGGTTCCATTTCAGTAAACCTCACCACGTCACTGCCGTACGTGGAAAACTCGCCATCGAGGAAGAAGTCCATGAAATAAATCTGTCCTACTACATTGATGAAGTTCAGAAGCTCGCAGCTGAAGAAATGGTAAGCGTAATAGTTGTGCGTGTGGATATTAGCGACGAAGTAGTCCACGAGGAGCTTCTTTCTTTCAGCTTTGCATTTATCATTCACAACCGGGCAGTTAAGATCGAGCACTAACATTTTGATGCGTCCCGCTTCCCATGTCTTCCACAGGTACCTGGGAACGTAGAAAAGAATGGCCTGGAAGAATAACACGAAACAAACCCACTGATAATATTTATGATAATGCACTTCGTCTTCGCCGTCCACGTGCGAAGCGACACCTGGCTGAACGACGTCCTTGCCGACGCGTCCCACCAAGCGGTTAGGAATCGTGAAAGTTGAGTAGATCCAGCAGTAAGTATCCATAACATTCAGCGGAATTTCGTCTACAATGCAATCTATGGGGTCACCGATGTACTGCCTGGAGGTGACCAGGAGTGAGAAGGCCACCAAAATGATGACGGTGGCCTTGTAATGCAATCTGAACACATTGTTGTCTATACACACAGAATCTAGTTTTAATAGGCCCTTTACGGACCCGAAGACGTCAAACATGGTGTTATCGGGTGGCCCAATGCGAACGGGCCTGCTTGCGCCTCGGCGGTAATGGCTGAACTAAAATGTATACGAACTGCAGAGCGTAGCAACGTTGCCAAGTCGTTTTGTGACGCTATATTTCTACGAGCCATTATATTATGTCTCTTTCTGGCGCGCGCAGTACAGCAATCAGGAATAAGGATATCGTTTATGGGCGGTATTTCTGAATTCAGTGTAAAAGTAGGGATGTGGGAACGTTTGCGAATCCTGAAAACGACGGAAGTTTGCTACAAGGGTAGTTAGAGATGACCCAATCGATTTTGACAAAACACGAAATCGGTACGGCAAATATAAGATTTTTTGATCCCACAAAAGAAAACATTTAAATACACATACAACGATATTCTTATTTTATAATATCGTCCCACATTTATTACAATTATTTATAGTAATTTAATTTTTCTTCAATACAAAACAAGCACAATCATTCATTAAAATGGGATTATAAATGTATTGAAAATTTAGGTTCATTTATCAATTGTGTTGTTAAAATAACAATCCTTTTTTAAATTATTTGATACAATATGTATTAGTATTTACCTTTGCTTATTTTTTTCGGTTTGCGAATAACTATGCGGATAATACTTATTTATTATGTATCTCATTGAAATATGAAATAAGTGAGTTGCTTATGTTGTGTGCAATGATTTGATTAGAATTTAATACTATCATAGTAATTTTTATATTTGTAGATAGTATTTAATCGCGATTTGTATTTACGTATTAAACTGAATGTTTTAAATAAACTTTGTAGAGGTATAACTTTACATCATTATGAATGTAAATATAATATTTATAACGCATTTTCCCCTTCCGTGTGAAGCATATGTACACTTTATAGACTATTTTAACTCAACGCATTAAATTATGATTGTTTTTAACAAGCCAGTTGACCAACCTTAATATTTTTAAATGAGGATTAGTAGATGAACAAGTAAATTGCCCGATTTATTGAGCAGGAAATGATAAACACTTAGATACCAATATTGAGATCATCTTAATACTGATCCCGAAATTTAAAAAAATACTATTAACACATAAAAAAAATAAAAAAACCTAAATACTTACAGATTTAATAATAAAATAATAGCCGACTGTAAACCTCAGAGTTTTAATATTTTTTCTCTTCTCTATCGTAAATGGTTGTGTGATTTTTGATAAATAAAAAAAATAGTGCGCAAAAAATATATCCATTTCCAGCCAAAAATTGACACGAATTCAATTTGAAATATACATCGTTTTGTTGACTTATATCGCTTAGTGGAAAGAGCTTACATTCTAGAGCAGCCATACTCAACCTTTTTTTCCTCCGGGCCGCATTCCGATTTTTGCTTCTCTACGTGGGCCGCAACATATTTATAGTAAACTGTAAATATAACACATACTATACTGCATACATATATATGTATTATGATGTCAAAATAAAACTATTTTATTTTATGTAAATACATCTATACATTTTTATGTATTCATTTATGTATTATTTCAAAGTAAAAAATAACAATGAACAACAAATAAAAAATACTTAAAAAGTAAACAAAAAATACCAATGTATCCAAACTTTTTTTTTAATTTAAAAAAAAATGACATTACAGCTTACGCCAATGCGTCAAATATTTTCAAGTTAAAGGATCATACGAGATATACTCGAAGAGAATTTTTGAAAGTCACATGAGATTAACTCAAGGAGAATTGACTTCACAAACACCCATGTCTTAGATCTCAAATTAAAATTGAAAAAAATCAATTTGACATTGACCTTACCGGAAATCGAACCCGGACTCACCTGAACGGTAGAGCAAGCTCTTACCAACTAGACCAAAGCGGGAGATCGTTTACTTAAAAAATAATGTAAAATTTGATATTGTATCAAACTTTTAACTATCTTCGTCATTTAATATTTGGTGACTATAATTATTTTGGGCCGCACATAAGAGTTGATTAGGCCGCAGGTTGAGTATGGCTGTTCTAGAGGTTGGGTTCTAGTAGCGGAAGCTCAACATTACATAAGATTTTTTAAATTTTAATTTGAGATATTGAATATAATTGTATGTGATATCTGCTCTACTCGATTTGAGCTCAAGCAGCTGTGGCCTAAAAATAATACTTTAAAAATCGTCTTAGCCCTTAGCTGTAATGCCAGATATTTCGTATTGAAATGAGGAATATACAAAAAAAATAATAACATGAAATCATGGTAAATAATCATTCCCGGGATCTCGAATTTGAAAAGTTGTGAAAAACAAAATAGATCTGGAACCTTAATATCAATGCTATTATATACAAATTCATAAATTGATTGATATATGCACATATAACCATTGAACGTACAACCGAGTAATAAAACTGCGAGAAATTGACCACATGACGTTAAAAATCGTTGATCTATTTGATTTTGACTGTCAAATGTATAAAAATACTTTTTCTGACCGTGTTATAAATTTAGCAAAGTTATAATTAGATTAAAAATCATGATATGTTTGTAATATGCACTTTCATGCAGAATTTGAAAAAGTAGAAATAATAACGGTTTTTGAAACCATGTTATTAAAAATAGGTATTGTCGAAAATAATCGATCATATAGATTCGACATCATGATCATTGGCACATCTCTATAAATATTTCGTTTTGCCTTCATAATTTCAAAATATTCACAAAAAAATCGTTTCATCGTTAGTTGCTATCATTGTTATTGTGATATTTGGAATTAGTACTTTTCACATTAAATAATAGTTTATTAATCGATATAACATTACATGCGAATTATAAATAGTCAGAAACCTTTCTATAACAAATACGGGGACGCGACGGCCGACGACTCGTCAGTCATTGTTCGGATTCCTTTCAGTATAGTCAGCCGGTCCCAAATTTTACCCCAACATATTTCAAGTAAGTTCGCACGTGTCGCCCAAACAGTGTGGGTTTAGTTAACGAGGAATCTGAGAAGTTCGTTAACTGCGGAAATTTACTACCGAGAGATTGTAGATATACAGAAGATTTCATAGACAAATCTGAGAAAACAACAGCTGTATCCAATTGACATTATCAGTAGAATTACTGACGACCCATTTACCATGAACGCATTGCCGAAGGATAAGCAGACGAATTTGGAGATAAGACAGCCAAGCACGCAGAACCACAACGCCCCCGTAGCACCAACAGCCGGACCAAAGCCTCATCTTGATCACGGGCCATCTCCGATGCTATCCGCCACCTTCTTCGGAATAGCACAGTCAGATGTCAATCGATTCCTGGCGCGTTGTGAAAAACATTTCGCTATCATGAATACGGAAGAAGAAGATAAGGCTAGCATAGCAGCGTCCGCGCTAAGAGGCGATGCCCTACGATGGTGGAACGCGCTTTTAACACAACCTTCTACTTGGGAGATGTTTACATGGCACCTCAAGTTTGAGTACGGGTCAAAGGTGCGCCAAAAACGGATAAATGACGAGCTGGTGTCGATAAGGCAGCGGGAAGACCAACTCATTTACCCATTTTTAGCAGAGAAACGGGAAATCGCCAGGCTGAACTGCCCAATGGCAGACCAGCAAACTCTGGCAAAAGATATTTTTGCGCTCATTACCCTACGTGACAAGGAACGGGTAAAACGTTTAAAATGGACGACCCTCGACGAACTCGTGAGCGCGGTCAGACTAATGACGTTGGACGAAGAAAGCCCAGCGCCAGAGACGCTGTCTGCTACACTCACTCCTCAGAGACTACCGTCACCAAATTTTTTAAGACCATTCGAATCCAATCCTGAAAGGCGGTACTATGAAGAAGCACTATGGAGATACTACGACGAAAGGATTGGACGATACTACCAACCAGCAGAACCAACACGCGTACAATCTTCTAGAACACACAGCGGTGAACAGCACTCCAAAGCCCCCCAGGAGAACTTTCAACAGGAATACCCGCCTACCACCACGGCCCCACGTTATGAAGGGCAAGGCTGTACCACAGAACCTAGCGTACCGTTGGAATCGACATCGATAAGTAAATTAGTTGAGAATAAAAAAGAAGTTAAGGACATTAATAAATTAGCCTTCGATTTGTTCGATGCCCTTACACCTATCTTTGGCCCAATGCTTCCGAAAGTTGTACAATCCCATCAAGAAAGACCTTCTTCAAGCCACGATTTAAAACATGAAAGTATATTGTCCTCGTTAAAAAATCAAGAAACCTCATCAGAAAATCAACAGCCTCCAAGTACCAGCGTTGAACATGATCCTGCTTTAGAGGAACACCACACAAAGAGAACTTTCAGAGTAGTGAAGAGATCCTGCGGAACAAAGCAAGATAACAAAATCTCCCTCTGAGTTTTTACAAATGAACATGCCCAAACAAGATCATCAGCTGTCAAATTGCTTAAACGATATTTGTTCTTCAAACAAATGAAGAAGAATGTTGATCAACAAATACATATATTACTACACAAAACCAAGCCATGAAACTTTGTCAGCGGCTATAGCAGCATCAGAAAAATCATTGGGTCATCCTTTGAATCTTATTGAAAAAGTGTCACGGACGCGCTGAGATAGTGGAAACTCACTTTACCTCAATAGTCAATACCAATCATTTCAATTATTTAACATTCTGAATAAAAAAATCTCATTCCGAATCGAGAGCACTCTTATTTTACGAGGGTTGTAATAAGAATTATATGTAACAAACTGTAACCAATGCAATAAACCAAAATACAAATAGAAAAGTGTTTTATATTCTCACTAACTTACCTAATAACATGTGTCAACAAAATAAGAGGGGGGGGGGCATATTTATATTTGCTTAATTTTAAAATAAAAAATGATGTGTACATTTTACTTTATGCACACAATTTATTTCAAAAACATTGGTTAAGAAATTAATAAAAAAAAGATATCGTGAAGAGAAAGGTTTTTTTTTTTTTTTTTAATCTTTGTAGTTATATAGTTATGAATTATTATACACACCAACAATTCATCTACGTGGATACCACGCCAAAGAGCATGACGTTGAGCATGCGGCTATAGACATGACTGGCAGATTAATTAGACAAAAATCAGCCCTAACTGTAAGATGATAAAATTATGATGTATAATGGAGTCACAACTATTTTTCTTAATACACAATTCGTTAAAATACGTACCAAATTACGAGTCAAGTGCAAAAAAGTTATTTCAACAAAATGATAATCTGAAATACCTAAACTGTTTACTAAAAAAACGAATATCGTATTTTTACTCGAATTATTATATATATTTCAACACGATTCAAAGAAATAAAAAACACAAGACAGTAATAATAAACAAAAGGCTTCATTAGATCCCACATTACCCATTTGATACGTCCAGTAACAAAAAGCGATTTGTACACATTTTAATATTTGAGTCGGAGTGTTTTTATGTTTCAAACCAAATTTGTTTGTTTAAGTAAAGACTATTTTTCTATTGTACAATTTAATAAATATAAGCAAAAAAGATTTGTACATACTTCTTATTGTTTATACCATGTCCGCATCCAATGTGGATCATATGGACTCCTAATGGAGTTTATCTCAACATAAGTGTTTCTACGAGAACTGCTTGTTACTCAGTTGCTCAACCTCTCTTTTTCCAAAGGGAGTAGGTATAGAAGGATAGGGCTAGAACAGGACTAGTGGTTAGCTAATCGCTTGACACGCCCCGTTCATAGGATAGGATGGGTGGGAAGGGGAATTCAAAATATCACATACATTCATGCCTTCGAACAGAAATTCATAAATCGATTGAAAAATCAATTTATAAAACTGTCCGTACCGGGATTCGATCCCGAGACCTCCGTAACCGAAGCCAACGACGTTTACCACTCGGCCACACAGGCGGCACCTACATACTAAACACCAAAACCAGATAAAAAATATTTCGATCTATGAATATATTGCTAATTTAAATTTGATTTTTTTATGCAGTTTTGGAACATTTTTTTTAAAATTTGTTTATATCGATTTTTGTAACTAAACACCTAAATTCTAGCAAAGCAAGCAATTGGCACTGAACTTTCTTTTTACACGATTTTGAAATAACACGGTGCAAATAAGAGAAAAAAAATGAACATTCATTTAACGATAAGTAATAGTAATTTGGAATTTCCTACATCCATCGCACGCTTACTACTCATTATTATGCACAGAGAGGCATGTGGAAGGGGGGTAGGACAACGACTGAGACTGCAGACCAACGTTCCCTCTAAGCCGAATGATTAGCTGCGCAGAAATTTCAAAGACTGCGCGGACCGATCAAATATTAATTGAACAACTGTCTTGTAGTGCGCGCCAACCCAGAATGAGTGCGCGGGGGCTTCCCAACTGCTGCGCGGCCGCACACGCGCGCAGCTTAGAGGGAACGTTGCTGCAGACTGCATTATTTATACATATTTACACGGTTTCACGTAAAACGTATCTACCGTGTAAATGGGGATTTCAGTGTATGTATGTCTATTACATCAAAAAAAAAAAAAACCCGTATCTAATCGACTAGCGGGGAATAATTTATATATATATTAAATTAAAATACATGTTATGAATATTATTTTGTGAAATTTACTTATTATTACCCTTTTTTAACACGATTTACTATACTACAGTGTTGTTATTTTTACAAATAACACGATTTTTTAAATACAGTGAATGAATTTTATATTTTTCCATGAATTCTATCACTTTTTGAATTGAAGTATTAAGTGTATGTAAAAAAATGTGACAGGTAACTTGATTCAAAGTGTCAAATAAAACTATTCTAAATTCGAAAACAAGAATGTTTATTTTCATAAATAAAAAAAATGTAAAATGATTTTTTATTTTGTTTTATTATTCAAATGCACAGGTGCAGTTGAACTTGATGTTTAATTACTTTTTCTCTTCTCTCATCTTGGAATAGTGAAGCTAGCCCTGATTCGAAAAGATCGTAGGTAAACACGTATCTACCTTTCTTACCTTATTTTTATGTTGCAGGTGAGGATGGCAACGCCGCACATCGTGGCACAAAGGCTTTCGGAATGCGGCGGCCAGGATATCCCAACCGAACTTTGCGGTCCGCCTCTAAAGAAGGTAACCTATCAAGACATTTCCCGAGTGAAAAAATAAACCAATATAAATAATCGAAAAACATGAGTATTGGTATTAATTTAACAAAGCGACGTTTCTATCACAAATACAAATACATATTTTACAGATTATTTAAAAATAAATGCTACATTTAAAAAGCGTTAGAATGAAGCCTTGTGAATATTATTGTTTTGACATAAAAACTAATCATCTTACAGTATATGTAAACTATCTGCAATGCATTGATTCACTTGGCATTTACTTTGTAGAACTCCATTATAATATGATAAGAATAGCAACGTTTTTAATTCTACAGTTTTTATATGTATTAATTGATAGCTATTTCGTCTTTCGTCATCTATCAACTAATAAATATAAAAACTGTATAACTAAATACGTTGCTATTCTTACCCTATTATCTCAAATGTGTTTCCTCGGCCTAAGATACTTTATTTAGTGATTTGGCATTTACTTGGTAGAACTCCATTTTAATAGAATTAATTAGAATTAGAATTGTAATTGTAATTAGAATTTTAATTAGTATGTTAGAGTGAATAATAATAATGCATTGTGTATCTCTTCTTAGCCAGTATATATAGCTGAGCAAATTTACGTTTAAAGCATAGTTCTGACGATAGCGAGAGCCGAAATAGCTATCAACATATAACATATAAAATTTGTAGAACTGAAATACTTAGATATTTTTACCCTACTAAGAATACTTATTCAGACGTTGCATGACAACATCATGAACTTTCTGCATACAATTTTTCACGGTATTCCATTATTTAAAAAAACTCATTCTTCTAACAAAGTATATAATTATAAATATATCTCGTTTGGTTAACTAGTTCAAAATTCTATATTTCTTGTCTTTCTTCTAGTTTAAGGCCCAACATTGACTTCATCTGAGTTGCAGGTCGGGTCGGGTCCCAGCGTCTGGCCGGGGACAGGTTCTGTGTTACCCAGTCGAGGATTGCGGAGACTACAGAGAGAGGGTAACCAGTTCTGAATAATTTCGTTCTGATCTGAACCGAGTATCGAACAGTGAACGCTCCCTCGACACTAGATGAAGACGACATGTCTTTGCCATACAACCCGCTCGCTGGTAGCAAACCCATGCTCGACTACATGATGAAGTAAACTTAAATGGTAAATTTAATGGTAAAAATTATTATGGAAGCTTTCATAAGTTATTAAAAATATATCGACTGTGGAAAGGAAAAAGGACGTAGCCCACAGCTTTTTTTCGATAATCACAATGTATCAAACTTGATACACGTTCTATCAAAAGGATGCAAGCTGCAAATGCCGAATTAGTATCTAAGTTTAGCTTTTTAGTTTAAAAAGGATGACCTTCTGAAAAATTAAAACCAAGAAAAAAGACTGAAATAAAGGTATTTCCTAGACAATTTCTTTAATTAATATTAGATTATGTCAATTACACACCAGTTTTCAACACCGGAAGTCTCCGTGCACTTTAAGGTTGTGTATAATTCATAATTTGTATATGGCCCAAAATCATCAAAACACGTTTTTTGCGCCTCCTGTAAAATTTTATATGTGTGGGTTACGTCCTCTTTCCTTTCCACAGTCGATATGTTTACCACAGATTCGGAAGTAACTTTATTATTTCATTTATTGCCATAAGTATAATAACAACTATTTTTATTTTTTATAAAATTATCACCTTTTTATTACGGTCCCCGTTTGTAGCAAATTAAAGATACGAAACATGATTATACTGCCCTGGCAGTGGCGGATTAAGCACACGGGAAGCCCCAGGCGCAATAAAATTTGGAGGTGCGGTTTTTTTTGATAACATAAAAACGTCAAAGTAAAATAACAAAAATCTGGAAAAAAAAGTATAGAGACCAGGGCGTTTTTTTAAAAAAAAGGTCCCGGAATTCACATCAAGTTTTTTCCAATTTATGTCCTTTACCAATGTGGAGTATGTCGCTTCCTAATGGAAGTATTACAACGGAAGTTTTTTTCGAGAACTGCTTGTTTCCCAGTTTCTAGACCTCTTACATTAGAAAAGAGTAAGGATATATATAGATCGGACAGTGGTTAGCTAATCACTCTCTCTACAAATTGCAAGAAACCACTTTTGAGGCGTTCACTGTAAATATTTGGTGGAAACGCACTAATTTCAAAAAATAAAACACTCTTTTGTACTAATATTACATTTATTTAATATGATCAGGACTGGATTCGCTCATCAAGAGCATTTTCAACTGTGGCAATTGAAATCACTTGAAAATGCTCGTGATGGGCGGAATCAGTCCTGATTAAAATTAATAAATGTGTAATTAGTAGAAAAGGGTGAATTGTGTTTTGAATAAATAATATATTATATCATAACATGCAGGGGTGAGATAAAGGGGGCTCACGCGATCCCCTTGTTAAAATTTTACCAAGACCGGCGAGCCCCTTGTTAATTTAAGATAAACAAATATTACCAGATCAAATTAGTATATAACTGCAATTTCTGACTTACATATTATCTACGACAGCATCAGCTAGATTGATAGGTTTACGGTAAATTGCATATTGTTACATATTTTAAGTGTATTCAGTAACAATGGATTGCTTATTTAAGTAATCCATATAATTGCATATTAATATTTAAAAAAAACACTCCTTCCCCAGAACAACGAGAATTGCTTTGAGATTAACGTATTAATTAGCATCTTGCCTCTGATAACGTGTGTATTGTACCTGTACATGTTACGAAATATTAGCTTCAGATGTTTACTTCACGCGTGTATTCTCCTATAATTAATTGTGTAAAGTCAAAAACCGGCCTGCCTACATACACTTCTTTGGGCTGACGATTTTATATTACGAGATGAATATATTATCAATTTCTTGATGTTCATAATGCATACTGTTATTACCTGAAGCTATAGAAATCAATAGGTCACAGGTGATAGATTAACAAAAAAATATAATTTTAAACTTGAATTACCAGGCCATTTTGACATTAAGCCAACTCTCTGCAGCAGGTATTTTATTATAAAATTTAAATTAACTTTGATTATTCCACGTTTGTGTAACTAACTGTGAAAAAAAAACAAATATTATTAAATAATATTCTTAATAGGAATGGTTGCTCGCCATTACATGCATTGTTTCCAATTAATAGAGTAATCACAAACCAATCTGATTGACTGCAGCTCATTAGTTTAATAGATTGTAATGTTTAACGTCATTAGTAGTATGATTATGTTTGTTTGCTTTATTAAGATTCTTTAACCCCCTCTTTAAAAGGGAAAAATCCCAATCTAATTGATTGCAGCTCATTAGTATCATTATTTGTTTGCTTTATTTCGATTCAATCATCCCCCTCTTTGCTTTCCTTAAAAGGAAAAAAACCCAAACTCCATTTTGTAATTTCATAATTTAAAATTTTTAGAATCAATCTTGCTTCATTACTTAAGCAAAATTTTTCGATAGTAAGTCTGAAGATGCCTCTGAAAGAGGCGAAACCCGTATCACAGTTAGTTACACAATACGTTGAATAATCAAAGTTAATTTAAATTTTATATTAAAATGAACTTCCACAAAGTTACCGCCGAAACCATCGAAAGTATTACGTATTTTATTCATCAGAAGACTCGTATTTTTACAAACATTTAATCAATTTTTAGCTTGTAACGGTATCAATTTTATAAATGTTAGCATATATTTAGCATAATTTTGTATAAGATAATAATTTAAACTATTTATCAATTTCAACACATCTCTTTTATAAGGTGACCAGACGTCCCACTTTGAGGAGGATTGTCCTCCTATTGGAAACTCTGTCTTCCTCAAAAATTGTGTCCTCTTTTAATGGCAGTATGTTTACCGGGTATAAACGCCAATGTAGAGCGAACATTTTCCATTCGCAATGATATCTGGACAAATGAAATAATATAAATCAAGATTGCAAATCGTTCCTGAATTTGTTGAAGATTTACTCAAAAGTGTCCACCTTTGACATTTTCAAAACCTGGTCACCTTACTTTTAATGTGTTCAATGTAAATACTAGGTGGAAAGGCATTATATCAATTAAATAAAACATTCATTTGTACTAATTCCACTTCAATTCAATATGATCACGACCGGTTTCGCTCATGACGATCATCAGTTGATAATGCTCGTCATGAGCGAAACCTGTACTGATAATATCAAATAAAAGTGTAATTATTACAAATGAGAATTTTTATTTTTTGGTATCAACACATCTTATCTTCGATAAATTCGGCGGTGACTTTGTGGAAGTTCATTTATAATACAAACATAAATTTGATACCTTTGATATATAACACTTAACAGAGTGTGACACGTGTTTCGCTTCTTTGAGAAGCGTCATCAACACATCTTTTTTTTTAATCCACGTCCGCTTTCGATGTGGATCATATTATGGAGGTATCTCAACAGATGTTTTTCTACAAGAAATGCTTGTTACTCAGTTGCTCAACCTTTTTTTCAAACTGTTAAAAATATACGTCTAGACCAGGGGTGGGGAACCGTTTCTTTTCTAAAGGCCAAATTCGTTTATCTGATTCAACATAAGGCCGCAGTAAGGAAAATGTTGACACCCCCCCCTTTTTTTTACTGTTGAACATATAATAGGTTGATTACGCTCTTTTTCCAATCGCTTGCGTATAATTTTTGTGATCAAAGTGAATATTTTGATCAAGTCAAAAGGCCGTAGGTTCCCCTCCACTGGTCTAGACACTGGCTAGAGTCGTAGTCGTGAACTTAAGACAATATTAATTTCTAAGATAATATTATTTCAAAAAAAATAAATTCTTCCCCTTTGATAATTCCTTAACGGAATACTACTCCACCAAATTTGTTTTAGGAATGATATCATTTCACTCTCTTGAAGCTCAAAGATCCTTGTCAAGCTTAAAGCATTTTTCTCTTCTCCTTCGGGGCTGAGTTAATCCTGAAATTCTCATGACTATTAATTTACATGCTCCCAATTTATTCTTACATGGGCGAAACTATAAGCAAAAACTTTTATTTCTAAAAACTTATACCTCGCTTAGGAGGAATGAGTCACCATTTCCTAGGGCCGTTCGATTGATCAACTCATTTCCTAGAGAAGTGGACATTTTTAGTGATAGTATTTGTGTCTCATTATATTTGTCAAGTGCATGGCGAATTGGCGTCAGCTGTTATGTCATGTACCATAATTTTAATTTTTAACAATAAATAAATAAATATTAAATTATTTTGGGTAACAACTACCATCGTATTCAGTAGGTTGTTAAAAAATCTCAACAGCCCTGGCATTTATTGTCTATTTTGCATAAATTGACTATGATTAATCAGCCGGAGCTCATGTTTCATGAATCTTACGAAACCAGACAGGCATGGACTTGGTTCCCAAGTGATCGAAAATACCAGTTTTTTTAGTGTCTGATATATTTTTATTCTATTGATGATGACAGTGCATTTTTGCTTTCAGTTGGTCGCTGGGCTAGATAGAGAATGCGGATCGTATATTATTATATTTGATAA
Source organism: Himalopsyche anomala (assembly GCA_031772345.1). Taxonomy (NCBI): domain Eukaryota; kingdom Metazoa; phylum Arthropoda; class Insecta; order Trichoptera; family Rhyacophilidae; genus Himalopsyche; species Himalopsyche anomala. Next base: position 7,307,165 of record CM062821.1, read on the forward strand.
TGTATAATTATATTATGACTGGAATATTACAGATAGATTATTGAATAAGCGACTATTATATATAAATACAATTTTCGACGATCGCTGTTGCCAATTGATAACTCTTTGAGTTTCCGCACAGCTTGCCTACAATCGAACTTCCATTTTAAGTTGGTATGTTGACAAGGGATGTGCTGGAGGGGGTTGGGAACGGCTCACGCGAGCCCCTTGTTAAATTAATAGAAAGCGATATTCTCAGATCAAATTAGTACATAACTGCAATGTCTGACTTACATATATATTATCTACGACAGCTTCAGTATACACAGTAGTACATTTTTAGCCAATTATATTGATTAATTTACGTTAAATTGCATGTTGTTACATAATATAAGTGTATTAAGAAACAATCGATTGCTTATTTAAGTATTGCATATAAATTGCATATGAGTGATAAAAAATTCACTCCTTCCCCAGAACACCTAGAATTGCTTTGAGATTAAGCGAGCCTCTTGTTAACGTACTGGCAGCCCACCGCTATATGATGATAATGTGTAGTCCAATAATTTGAGGTATTTTACTTTCAATACAAAACAATGTCATTAAGTATGTAATGTATGCTTTAAAACGAGAGAAAATGTGTGCTCAATTTTTTCATTTTTTGCATTTGCCAGTATGGTGACGAAGTATGTATGTGTAAGCGGACCATTTTGAACAGAACTGTGGAGTCGTAGTCGGAGTAGTGGACTCCCTTTGATAAATTTTGCATTCGATTTAATAGTTACGCCACTGAATGTGGTTTGCGATTTTTAGAAGCACTTCAAACTTAATTCATTGTGTGGCGTATTCATTATTTATTTTAAGAAATACTCTCGGATTTGGATATGTCTGAAGATACTTTTCAATTGCGAGATACACGTCCGAGTACTACAATGTGAAAAATTTTGACGAAACAAAAAAGCAATGTACAGTGGAACCCCCAATTACACTACCCCGAATTATGCACTGGCTTGAAATATTCACTGCAAATCCCCCGATTGCACGGTCGCATTCCATTGTCGTTACTAGGAGACGGTCGTCTATGCCCCGCATACAGTCAAATCTTGGGTAGCGTCTGTGTATTCAACACTTGACAAGCTATACACGCATAGCTGGGCGCCTGTCTATGCGGGATATTTACTACTACAAAAACTAAATATTTCTTTTATATTTTTTTTTTGCAAATCTTAGTTTTGCGTTTTCCGCGGAAAAAACAAAATCCCTAATTTTGTATTAGATTCACACCCCCAATTACACTACCCCCAATTACACGGTCCCGACTATAGTGTAAATGGGGGTTTTAGTGTATACAGATAGTGGTACTTGGAAGACTGTCGCAATGTTACTTCTGTTTCGTCAATAAAAATTAGATAGAACCTTGTAGTACTTGTGTCGTGACCAAGAGGTTAGCTGCGCAGAAATTTCAAAGGCTCCGCAGACTGATCAAATGTTAATTGACCAACTGTCTTGTAGTGCGCGCCAATCTGAAATGACTGCGCGGGGGCTCCCCAACTGCTGCGCGGCCGCGCACGCGCGCAGATTGGAGGGAACGTTGGTCGTGACATGTCACACATAATCACACAATCAATAGAATAACAAAGTTGATCAACATGTATTGACACTTTTCTCGCCGTAGTAGATTTTTTTAAAAATTTAAAGTCTTTATATTCTCATGTTTTATAATAGTACGATTTTAACCTTTCCCTTACTATGCAAAAAAAGCACAAGCTCCTGATCTGTGTATCCGTTACACATTAGGCAAACAGGAGTGAATCATGACAATTATATGTATTACTGCTGTAGTAGTGTTATATAATTGTCATGATTCACTCCTGTTTGCCTGATGTGTAACGGATACACAGCTAAGGAGCTTGTGCTTTTTTTGCATAGTAAGGGAAGGGTTAAGAAAATAATTTTAACGTGCATGACTTTGAGATAGATGTAAAATCGTGACAGTATTGAGATATTTTGATTTATCTATCAATCTATCTATATTTATGTTAATTAGATTAAGTACCTTAATGAAAAAGGAACATGCAACGGGTCACGTAGATATAATTGGTATATAATTATCAGAATTAAATAAGCCAATGGTATTAATTAGTATTAACTGATTGTATGAGTAATAATTAAATCTTGCATGAAATAATATGAGGTTTATTTACATGTATTTTTTTGTAAAAAATCACTGTTTTCAGAATATGTACTCTCATCTTTATTACAGAGTTTGTAGATTCGTTTCGCAAAAAAAAAATGCGATAGAATTCTTAGAAAAATTGAAGATTGGTTCCCTGAATTTAAAAAAAAAACAGTTATATTAAAAAATATATTGTGGTTATTTTGGTATAGAATATCGTGTAAAACAATAATAATACATACCCGAAAAGTAAATTACCCCAATTTTATTCATAATATGTGTTTTAATCAAAGAAAAATAATACTATTCTTCGCTACTTGATTAGGATTATACAATAGAACATTTATATAGGTACTGGGCAATGTTCCCGCTAAGATATGTGCGTGTGCGCGCGCACACTTCGCGAGATGTGGCCGCACACTTTTTTCTGTCCGTCGCACAGACCGCACATATAAATGTTGTACAATTGAGTTACATTTTTTTATTTAGCGGCTTGAAATGAAGAATTAATTTATTTAGTGTCAGTAAGTAGGTCAGAGAATAGCTATCAACATATTTGCGCACATTTTTTATTTTACTGAAAATTTACCGCACACAAAAGTTGATGGTCCGCACACACAGTAGAAAAATAAAAAGGAACGTTGGTACTGGGTATAAATCGCTTTTATCGCTAGAAATTTCTGACACTTCTTATGTGTATGGATCTAATGAAGTCTTTTGTTTGTTATGTATGTATTACTGTCCAATGTTGTTGAATTTATTGTTATTAGTCAATATGTTACTCGCTTCTGTGTTGTTTCTGGAAATTGTGTTAGAACAAATAATTCAGGTAAAAATATTATATTCGTTCATCACAGAAAATGGACCGTGCTGTGTCGAAACCGTGTAAAAATAGTTTAATGAGTAAAATCATGTATTTTTTGTCTATATATTTATTTTATGATGGACAATTTTTAATATTTATTATAGACAATAAATACATGAAGAATTTAAAATGAGTGGTATAAATGTTATGTTTGAAAATTATTTCATGAAATATATAACCGCCCCTGCATATATACAAGGGGTGCATTTATCCAATTCCACATTGACCGGCCAGTGAAACCATTATTTTTTATTCTTCTTGTGTTTACTAAATTTGGAAGATACAAGTAGATTGACGCCGTTGGAAATGAGAGCTGTGAATTCAATTTTATAAAGAGAGATCAAAGTTGCTAGAAAAAAATAATTTATTGCCAAATTTCAGATTTTAAGTAAATGGAAGATATTTTTCCAAAGCTGTAGAGTGGAATTATTTATTTATTTCATTAATGAAAATAAGTAGAATTGGACATTGATAACTACTTCAATAAAAATAGTATTCTAGGAATGTATGTAATCATAAGCTTTCTCTTCAATTAGCTTCAAATCCAACGAAATTAGTTGCTAATGAGATAGATAGTTAACCATTATAGACTGATTTATAGATAACAATTAAATGTTTCAATTTCAAAAGAATTCAAAAATCAAAAATACCATTACTCTTCGGTCACAAATGCTTGCAAATGGCAGACGCGTCGATCGGACCGAAAACCGGTTTAGGCGAGGCATCGAAGCCGTCAAAACAGACAAAGACAGAGCGCGCGGTTTCGCCTCTCTCGTCGTTAGTGCAAGCGAGGCAGCGTAGACCCGTAAGCGGCGTATACCTGGAATACCCGCCGGGCATAATGCATTTTGCCAAACGGCAACAGTGAACAGATGTCAGATTTGTTTAATTTATTCAAAATTAATTGACAGGATTGGTCTTGTTGGAAAGAATTAAGATAGCCGTACGTATTGACATGTTATTTTGACCCAAATTGCCACGACTATTCCAAAAAATTATTAGCTATCACTTTTGTTTCATAATCTTAAATCTAGATTAATGGTTTGGATACCCCGCTAGCACCGATTAAATTAAATTAAGACTACTTTACTGTATGACTTTTTGCATATTATATTTTAATTAATACGGGCAATTTTTGTACAGAAAAGGATGTAATTCAAACATATTTAAATATCCTACCGGAACTACACGTTTTGCAGGGGGAATGTGATTTCAAAAAGATAATTTTATTATTATCGTTTATTACATTAAAGTATTTTTACTCCATTATAAAGGAGGCATGTTTAGAAGGTATTCATTATTTCGACCAACGAAAAATGTGATATTATCATTATATTATTTTTAACGAAACAATAAGTAATATTTTGTGGATTGAACAGTTGGTGGGTCGGTAGTGCAACGGTCAACGACGTTGCCTTTTGTGATGGATTAGCTCTTAGTCCTAGCCCTATCCTTTCTATGCCTACAGTTTGAGCAAATGAGTAACAAGCGGTTTTCATAGAAAAACTTCTGTAATGATATCTCCATTTGGAGCCCATATGATCCACACTGGTAGCTTACATATACTAAAAAACAGTTAGTGAAATCGATTGTAAAATATTACCAATCAGAGATCACACTCAGCGTGAAAAATTATATTAGAGAAAGTAGTCCTGCTTGATTGAGTTGTATCGATTTGCATTGTATTATATTTTGACGAAGATCATATTGTCCAGTATGCCTATAAACGAACTTTCCAATAAATATAATAGAAATTAGTGAAAATTACTTTCTAATACTAGTCAGAAATCTGCATTATTTTTCTAAAATTGTATATAACAAAACATGTTTTAGGTTATGTAAAACACTAAGCCAGTGGAGGGGAACCTGTGGCCCCTTGGCTATTCAGATGCGGCCTTTTGACTTGATTAAAATACTCACTTTACTAATAAACTTTATAAACGTTTTCTTTACTGCGGTTTTATGTTGAATCCAGGGCTTTGGAGTCGAAGTCGGAGTCGTGAAAAATGAAGACTATATTTAATGATGTGTATTCAAACAAAATAGACCAACGTGTTGACATGTCATGCTTGGCTGACTAAAGATGATCTGATGGTATACATATATATATAAGTTAAAATGAAATTATTGAAAAATTTCCTTGGAGTCGGAGTCGGTGTCGTCTTTTTTTTACACGACTCCACAGCCCTGGTTGAATCAGATAAATGAATATGGCCTTTATAAATGAAAATGTTTCCCACCCTTGCACTAAGCTGTCATTATTTTGAAACTAAGATTTTCAGATTGTTCTACTGATGCATTGATATAGCGATACGTCTATAAACTTTTAATTCAAATGATTAGTTTTATGTTTTTTTTATAAGTAATTTACGTTAACAATTTAGGTAACCATATTGAAGAATCACTTTCGAGACACATCTTCTGACAAGATGTAAGTTGACCGACACAATTGAATGTCTACCCGCGTTGTAAGCGCTTAATTCAACTTGATTAATCATTGGAAGAATGTAATGGACAGCAAGACCTACCCAAAGCACGTGCACGGTTTACAGTTTCACAATCACACGTGTCCCAGTTAGCGTGTCATGGAATTTGAACAGTAGCTTAACTAGGTTTATCAATTTAATTCATTATTGTGTATTTATTTTGATGTATAATTTCTGTGGTTGCTAGTTGCCTTCACTGTGGAGCGTGTGTACTCTTGGAAGTTTCAACAGCAGATGATATTAATTTTCTAAAATAAAGAAAATATTATATAATATAAAGTCTATGGCATGTATGGGCAAACACGAGGTCAGCAAAAGCAACACTTTGGATAATATAAAAGTAATTTTATTTCGTGAAAATTCAATGTGAGATTAAAAAATAATACTTGAACCAACTGACATATCCGTCTACTAGCGGTTGCAATCCACTGATAGACGGATTCCACGTTTAATCTGGATAATAATTAAAGTATTGACTAACCTAAAATACTGATGGTATTTAAAAAAAAGTCCTTCAAATCCGAACCGAATCATTTTGTTTTCAATTTGTCAAAAATATTAATATAGCATTGACAACTCGACTACAGGATTTGATCATGATTAGGGTTGCCAGATTTCTTGCAAGTTAAACCGGGACATTTGTCCGATTTGCCGATCAGCGTGACTTGTTTTTTTTTTTTTTATCTCTTCCGAGACTTTTAAATTCAAAAACCCAGGAATTTACCGATCTGCCCAAAATACCAGCGTGACTCGTTTTTTTTAAGAGACTTTCGAATCCAATATCTCAAGATTTACAAATTTCCCCAAATAATCGGCGTGGGTCGTAAACCGGGACATTTGGGCGTTCCGTGAGGCTTGTTCGGGACACCGGGACACGAGACTCAAAACCGATGACAGTCTAGGTTATTCGGGACGCCTGGCAACCCTAATCATGATCCCGGCACGGGAGTCTGAGAATTTTTCATTCCGATCTAATCACCTCCTACCATTCCCGATTGTAATAATTATAGGCACGCAGGGAACGATTAGGTAAATATCCATCTCCTATCCTTCTATCCGTATTAGGGCATTCAATCCCGGGCTCTCTTTGTGATAACGGGATTTCAGGATTGACAATTTTTCCTATCCCAGGATTGAACATTCACCATAAAATCTTGTATAAATTCGGGTTTGGGAAATTTTCCAGCAAAATTTCAGGTCTCGCCCCATGGAAAAGGGAATTTAGTCGAACCCTGATCTATTGTTTTCGAATTCATCGTTTTCCCGCATTTACGATGGCGAATGATATCGCTGACATAAGTTCTAGGAAGACACAAGAAAGCCAAGAGCAATTTAATCAAACAACGCTGTAAAGACTCTGAATCTCAGAAACCGCGTATTTAATTACAAAAACAAAAAATATTGAATTTCTCTGAGAATGTACGGAATAAATTCATTAATCTACAAAATCATTTTCTTCGTAATTAAACAATAGTTAGGTATCAATTTCTTATAGCAAATTAAACGCTTATTGTATATTTCTCGTTATTTTACAATGTCGTATCAAGAAGATTATTTCAAAAGAATAAAAGTCACGTAAGCGAAAAAATAATTTTCACATATATCTAAATGTGTACGTTTTACACAAATATAGAGATTTAACAGTAATTTGATTTACCCAAATGAAAGACGATACTACTAGAGATTGTAATACCGGTATTATAGAAACTAGAATTCCGGTATTCATGGAGTTTAATATTGAAATACCGGTATTCCAGTATTGAATTTAATCAAAACCTGATTTTGAATGTATAGAAATCATATTATAATTAAATTTCCAGCGACGACATTTTAAATCAGCCAAGAGTTGTTTTAATATGAACACATTCCAGAATTGATGACACTTTTTAATGGTGTAATTAATTTTAAAAAACTGTAAGTTATTTAAGAAAATCAGCCGTTTATAATTATTATCTTTTTTTAAAAATTACGGTATTTTATATGTTTTACAGTCATCGTTTAAAAAGTCATATTCATCCAATTAGGACCGGATTGCTATTCAAATAAATATCCTCATTTTGTACTTTTATTATTTATTTCATATTTTCTTTTTTACAGTTAATTGTTGTAGCCATGTTAAAGAATGTTAAACAACTGTATTTCCTTGAATTGCTTTTGTTTTTTTTGTATTTTATACAATAACATAGGTCATTTAACCGAGTGATTCGAAACTTAAGGTTGGTGAGTAGATATTTGTTTTTTGTACAAAAACCAACGTAATCGCAAAAAATCCACTTCTTTCGCAACGTGTAGCCGTAAAACATTTTATTCCGAGTCTGTTATTCATAAATTCGTTGCGTTTTTTTTTTATTATTGACTATTGCAACAGTCGTGATTCGTGACACAGTTATTTTTCGAATAATGACAATGTTCTTTGTTGAATATAGGTTGATGACCAAACACAGCTGACATTCTTTATTAAAAATATATCTATTCATTGACTTGCTGGTAATTGAAATCAGGGATTGCAGCACCGATATAACCGAAACCGAGGCTTCTGCTGTTTTCGATACCGGTTTTGGTGACAAAACAATGATACAAACGCCTTTTTTGAACATAGAAAATGTGCGTGTTAAGAGTTTAAAAGCACATTAGGTAGTAGTTATTCTGTAAAACAGAAAGAAAATATGCTAAACGTCCACCGGCGGGCTGCCAATACGTTAACAAGGTGCTCGTGTAATCTTAAAATAGTTCTCGGTGCTCTGGCAAGGAGTGAATATTTTGATTACTCATATGCAATATATGCAATTCTTAAATAAGCGATCGATTGTTACTTAATACACTTATAATATAACACAATATGCAATTTAGCGTTAATTTATCAATCTAAACGACTGAAAATGTACTACTGTGTATATTGAAGCTGTCGTAGATAATATATAAGTCAGACATTGCAGTTATGTACTAATTTGATTTGAGGATATTGTTTTCTTTTAAATTAACAAGGGGCTCGCCAGCCAGTGTCAAATTTAACAAAGGGCTCGCTCCAGCCCTTCCGAGCCCCCTCCAGGCCGCCCCTGTTAGCACGTGGTAACATGCGGCAACATTACCGTGTGTTGTCAGACTATAAACGTCTTTCGTTCTTCGTTAACTTGCACTTTTACGCTCTGTCATAAATAGAGATTGAGAATTACCCATTTCTTGTTTGTTTTATTTTGTTTAAATAAGGACCTTATCAGACATTAATTAAGCAAACTGCCCTATCAGCCATGGTGACAGGAAATCTAGGTTTTCAACATGTAATATATAACAGAAACAAAGCCGCCTGTGTGGTCAACATCGTTGGCTACCGCTACGGAGAGCACAGGTTCGAATCCCAGTACGAGCAATTTTATAAATTGATTTTTCAATCGATTTATGAATTTCTGTTCAAATGCATGGATGTATGTCTTGAATTCCCCCCTCCCACCCATCCTATCCTATAAACGGGGCGTATTGAGAGCGATTAGCTAACCACTAGTCCTGTCCTAGCCCTTTCCTTCTATTCCTACTCTCTTTGGAAAAAGAGAGGTTGAGCAACTGAGTAACAAGCAGTTCTCGTAGAAACATTTCTGTTGAGATAAACTCCATTAGGAGTCCATCTGCTCCATATTGGGAGCGGATATGGCAAAAAAAAAAAACAAAGACTATTTCAGTATTCAAAAAAATCAGAATGAATACGATGCGATAGTATCAAAAAAGACACCTGATAATGTCTCACCAAATTTGGACGAGCTATAAATAAATGAAGTCATTGTAATCGTATGTCTGTTAAAATTAGTTTGAGTTACACAAGGTATCAATTTCTTCAGCTGGTTATGCTATGGAAAATTTTATCAGCACATGCTAAAACATTTTAAAATATATATTATCACCATGTGATAATCGGGTTACCAAATGAGCGCCGAGCTGGCTGATGATCTGTCTAGACGAGTTTGACTTAAGGATGCCAACAAAACCGTCTTTGTAATATATTAGTCGATTATGTTCGCAAATATATAAGTATGTATGTCAAAGCTTCAAAATAAATCAACATTATTAATGATGGCCTCTCAGAATCAATCAAATACAATTAAAATTTACGTATTTAATTTAAGTATAATATACAAACATCATAACAATCACTTAATTATAATATACAAAAAGATTCTTTGATATAAATTCTTCGTCGGAAATAACTCAGCTGGTGTATTGATTTATACCGGAATGGCAAAAAAATCAACTATTTTTAAAAACAATTTTTAATAATATAATAAGTTACAAAATCAAACGTTTGGTAGAGTAGGTTTTTTCTTCCACAACCGGTGTTCACGCATGGTCAATTGTATGTAGCTTGCTCGAGAGTGAGGTGTGAAAATTCTCTAAAAATATAGGTGAGGTGACGACCCAAAATATTGACACGGAATTCTTACGTAATTTTGAATTGTCAGTTTTCTTTCTGAAAATTAATAAGAATCGGCAGATTTTTAATAAAAAATATTACTTAAATCTGAGTTTTATTTTTTTATTTACAAATTAAAATCATTAAGGTATATTCATTAAATTCGATTCAAAAAATTAATTGTATTAACCCTCTGGTTTATTCAATAAGTAGGTTTTCATTTGTTTGTTCACGCCAGTAAAGTTCTTATTTTTGATAATGAAAAATAAATCTTCTCGTTGGGGGCAACGGGCTTACAGATAACTATTTTTGATGCTGATTAAAGGCAGGCAATTGTCCCTATCTATTCATTTCAAATTTTTATTTGTGTCTGACTAGCATTAGTGTATCTATATTATATTTTGATATTATGATTATATATGTAACATAAAATATTTATGTTAGAGGCATTACATATCCCAAAATTTGAAAAATTTCTTTTGCCGTTTACTCAGAACTATCAATCAGACATTTATCCACTTTGCCAAACCAGTGAGTAGATGTACATTCTTGATTCTAAGAAAACCATACATTACCTAAATAATATTATAAATACTCAACAATAATATTGTACAATTTACGGCAAAATTTAGTTTGCATATAATATTTTACAATTTTTTTATAAATTAAAAAAAAATATTTGACATTACAGCTTACGCCAATGCGTCAAATATTTTCAAGTTGAAAGATCATACGAGATATACTCGACGAGAATTTTTTTGAAAGTCACATGAGATTAACTCGAGGAGAATTGACTTCACAAACACCCATGTCTCAGATCTCAAATTAAAATTGAAAAAAACCTAATTGTTAGAGCAAGCTCTTACCAACTAGACTAAAGCGGGTGACAAATGGTATGATATGAACTTTTATTAAACCACACCCAACGCTAAGTATTTGGGATTAAAAAAATTTTTTTTTTTTTTGATTTAACGGTTATTTCGACGTGTGTGACAACCCTGACTTGATAATATAACAACCGTATTTTATTGATTATAATACGTATGTTTTTTATTTTTTTGGGGACTCTAAATTCAGAGTTTGTCTTATAATTTTCGCTATCAAAAATTCAGCAATCGTGATTATTGGCAAATTAAAGACCCCTTGAAGTTCAGTCGAAAAAAGCATGTAAAGATAACTATTTCATAATGGAGTAATGGATTTAAAACAGTCTGATAATTAAAAAAAAAAAAAAACATCGTCATCAATATCACTGACTATTCTGAACACGGTAGGAATCTTTGGTGGTACAGAAGATGATGCAAGACGCATTCGTCAATAATTTCGAGTTGAAGTGTAAATCAGAAAAAAATCGAAGAAATAGTTTAATAATCTGATACTAATAATACAAAACCTCTACTGGCAGATAACACAGGTAAACCTGTATAGGAAGTATTTGAAAAATTTCATGTAGTAGTGTGTATAAATAAAAAAATATCACTAAAAAATACACCTTTGAGTCAGTTACAAAACCTGCATGCTGCACCAGTGAAAAGCTGTATTTAAATTAGCGGGATTCTCAGATTTTGTTTTTACAGTTGGTATAAGTTAAATGTAATAATTGCGACTATGTTCACAGCTGATGTATGCTATCTTTTAATGATTTATTTGGCCAATCAGAGTGTATAAGAAAGAGGTTATTTTCACGGTCGAAAATAGCGCAAGCTTATCAAAAAGCATATTTAAGTAGCCCATTTCCAAAGTTTACCTTGTTCATTTTCATTTTTTGGGCGTATGTACTCACAAAAGAACGCATAGGAAATCTTTGTATTGAAATAATTATTTTAATTTTATTTACGAAAATATGGTTATTTTTAAATGTAGAGGTTTCCTATTCGTCTTTTTGTAAGTACAGTAGATCTTGGTTATTACGAGGAAGATGGAAACAACATATATCCGATATATGTCTTTTTAATCAGTCCTTTGTTTAAAAAAAAGAATGCCGGAACGCACTTCTTGTGAAGATTTATTTCTAATCTAAGTCCGATCCTTATATGGAGCATATGGCTTCCTAATTGAGGTATATTTCAATACTGTTTTTTACGAGAACTAATTGTTACTCAATTGCTCAAACTCTATTTTTATCTTCTGAAGTGTAAGTCATCTGAAACGCAGATCGCCTAAAGCAGGTGTAGCACATTTGTAAAAGGGTCCAAATTATGTTTCCTTAACTCAAAAACTTGAACTAGTGATTTTATTCATTGATTTGTAATGTGTATATTCAAAATGGACGATATGAATTTTGGAAATGGGTGACTCATTTATTTTATTTATCACTCAAATACGAATAGCAAATGGAGATGTTCAACCAGACATAAAAAAACATGAAAGAAAAAAACAAAATTCTGTCAATGGTCAGCGTTTGACAGATGGACGATAACAACAATGAACATAGTCGCAATTAATAGATTTAAGTGTAGGCTAGGTCTTAATAAGATTGAGAATAGCCACGCAGGCGTTAAAAAATTCTAGAGTATTATTAAAGAATAAAAAAATTAAGGAATATTATGACTTTTCTTTCTCGGGAATATTCTCATCTTGCATCCACTACGTGCATATCTGCCGAATACCATTCAATAATAATTTCGAGTCCCTGGTTTGTTACGATAATTAATGCCACTATAAAAGGACATGCAACATGAGCACGTCTCATATGACTGCAAAAGCGGTACATCATAATACGTCAGAAATAACTGATATCGGATTTCAAAAAAAAAGACAAGTCCAAACATTATTTGTTTATCATAGCACGCTTGCTCATTATTAGAGACCCGTGTTTTTAGCATCTATTTTTTTAAATTTTCGCATTTTGTAGCATTTATAATTCTAGATTTTCAGATTTTAGCATCTATTTAGCATCTATTTTTATAAAACACAAATATCAAATAATTATCATCTTTAATACATTTTAACAATTTATTAATAGAAAATATTAACAAGTATATATAAAAGGGTATATTACATTGTTTGTTTAATCTATATCTTATCTTACTTATTTATTAAAATTAATCATTGAACATATTTCAACGGATGAATTTTTTAGATTAGTGCGACGATCAGTTACTATTAGATTGTATTTACTAAAGAATCTTTCAACATCAACACTATTTACTGGACACCAAATTGATTGGATGGCAGCACAACCAAATTCTTTATAATTTAATTTTGTGGCCATTAACAATTGTAAAATATTTGGTTTTAAATCATTTTTTATAATTTCCAAAAGTTGTTTGAAAAAATATTGATATCCTTCAATACATTGGGATTCTGTTAATAAATTGAATAAGGGCAAGTTTTTAAAAAGTATAATGGTTTGTTTAACATTAATGCTAGATTTTGATCCAACTACGGATGGATTAAAAAGTTGACTCAAAGTTTCATAATACAAATTGATTTCATTTATCACCAAATGAGACTCGAGTTTGATAAGACTTTTTTTTGCAGTGTTAGTTAAATAAAATTTCAGTTCCTTTTTTATTGGCTCGCTGGTGAGGGAAAGTATTGTTTTACTTCAGCAGAAAAAACTCCATCAACATGATTTTGTAGATTTCGTTTTATGTCGTCTATTTCCTCCCATAGTAAATGTGCGAAAGGATATGTAGAGCCTTCCAATTTATCTATCAAATCTATAAATTTGATACAAATATCTCCCACATATTTTGACTGTGTTCTTATTAATATTGGATCAGCCTCATAGAGTGCAATTATTTTATCCCTACAATCATTTTTAATATGAGTTGTCTGAAAAAAAATCATTAATTGGTCAAAATATGTGTCGAAATATTTCACAGATTTAAACCATGACTTCCACCGAGTGATTATAGGACTTGGAAATAAAATCGGCTTAATATTAGGATATTTTGACTTCAAAAATGCCAAATATGCAGATTTCATTTTCCTGGAATGTAGGAATGCCAACTTTATTTTACAAATGAATTCATTGAGAAGTGTTAATTCTTTCATAAATATATTACCGACTAAGCTTATTTTATGTGCCCAGCACTGGAAATGTAATATATTTTCTCCTATTAAAATTTTTAAACTACTAAAACATGAAATCATGTAGGGTGCTGAATCCGAAACTAAACCGACTATACTCGTATAAGAGACATTATAATCTCTCACAGTCCAAATGCTACTACTGTCTGACAACAAGTAGTAGCATTTGCAGTGTCCAAGAAATTAACTGATGCCAATACAGTAATCTGTTCAGAAGATGGCAGAACCGTTTTGAACAATACAGCAAAGATACAGCGGCCTTTTCTATCGCATGTTTCATCAACAATTATAACAATTGGCTTGTTTTTTATCATTTCTTTGATTTCATCTTTGGCTTCGGCTCCACAAATTGGTAAATATGTTCTTCGCAAACGGTCAGCACATGGCAAATTACCCGATCCTTCAATATATTTGCTGAAGTACTGTTGCACTGCTGGATCATCCATTTTTTCTATAGGAATGTTCGCTTTGAGACACATATTCACAGTATCTTTAATAAAGACATTTTTATCATTGAATACTTTCGACTTTGATTTTAAAATGCCAGTGATTGTAGATTGGACGCTGGTACTTGTAGAAGGCTTTGAAATTGCATCCTGATGATTTTTGGATTTTAGATGCTTTTCTATGGTGTCCTTTTTAATCCATTCCACTCGACAATTGCAATGCTTGCACATCATGATATTGGCATCATTAACATAAATTCCGTTAGCTTTATATGCATTTGCTCTTTCGCGTATAGAGATTTTTGTACGCGCCATGATTTTTAAAGGCTAAAAATATATATATTTTATTTAAAAAAATAAGTAAATAATTCGAAATAATTAATAAATATTATCTGTACTTACCGATGGATAAACTTAATAATACATATAGAATCAAAATGTCGGACGAAATAACATCGACAACGAGATCAATCTGACGCACATCCAACGACAATGCGTGACATGGCAATGTTGCCAGTATAAAAAAATGAACATAACGATGCAAAGTATGTCCATATACGTTATGTATGCAAAATCTATCATTTTATATGCAGAATAGTCAAATTTCTCTTAAAAAACATGTAAATTTTGCAATTATTTGTGATTTTAGCATCTATTTGCATATTTTATGAAATTCGCAATTATTAGCATCTATTCCGAATTTTAGCATCTATTTCGCATCTATTGCAAAGTGCTAAAAACACGTGTCTCTACTCATTATCATCTCAACGTTTCGTCATTATCAATTTGCCAATGTCGTCTGACTATATTTCAACTCTCAGTAAAGTACTTACTACACATCCAAAAAGGCATGCAAAAAGTAATACAGTGGAACCTCGGTTCTACGTTTTTCAAGGGACCGTAATAAATGAACGAATAATGCGGGTAACCGATAATGCGGAAAATCTTAAAATAATACCAAAAAAATGTCAAATTTTCAAAAAACTTATTTATTTATGTAACTAAATGCGATGTAAAAATATTTGAGCGAAAAGAAAATATGATACAAAAACGGTTAATCGGGATAATAATTGGGACGGGACGATAATATTTAGATGATAGATCGAGGAAATCCGTAAATCGGGGAATGATAAAGTGGAATTATTAAATATTGTTATGACGGGGTCTTGGTCGAGTAAAAAATAAACGATCCATGCAAAAAAACGAAGATAGCGAAAACGGTAGATCGGGGTTCCACTGAAAAAAACGAGCAAAATGTGAGGCAAAACTATTTATGAAAAATATTTAACGAAAACGGTCAATCGGGATAATATTCGTGAAGGAACCAAAATATTTAAACGATAGATCGAGGAAAACGGTAAATCGGGGAACGATTAATGAGGGATTCTTTTACATTGTTCTTATGGGTGTTTGGCCGGGACTGTGAAAAATAAACGGTCCATGCGGGAAAACTAACAATGCGAGAACGGTAAATCGGGGTTCCACTGTAGCGGTAAAACATCTGTAATAAATATATATTGTTCCTCCATAAATTATTAAGTATTCATAATCGTATCTGACGTCAACCCACAGTATCGTAATAGACAAAGACATAATGGCCATTCCGGATGAATTTGAATTGTTATTTTTCTTTAAGCTTTTTAAGCTTGGTCGGATGGTTGGTTGATGGACCAACATTCAGATGTAGGATGCTGACAGGGCCGGCGCCGCCATACAGACGAAATCGGCAACCGTCTAGGACACAAACCATTAGGGAGCGCATAAATGGAGGATTAAAACTATTTTTATATACCTGCTCTAACAATAATAAATAATAGTACGTTATACGTTGTTTTGATGTTTGTATTTAAATGTTCGTTGTAATTATGTATCGTATTCTATATGATTCGAAAAAGGGAGGTTAAGCGACTGAGTAACAGACAGTTTACGTTAAGGAACTTCTGATGAGATACCTACATTAGGAAGCCATATGATCCACATTGGGAGTGGAAATGGATATATTAAAAAAAATCTAATGATCCTGATTGTTATCTGGATGGCTACCATAGACGAGATATCTTCTCAAATTGTTCGTGCTCAACACGCCAGAGACGAGTTATCTCGTCAATTACTAATTAAATTAATAATTCCACATTATAGCCAGCATGCTAGGTACAAACGTACTTTTTTCTACGGCGGCCAAAAGGTTAAAAAGAGACGTGCCAATAGCCGTTGCCTAGGGCGCCAAATAACCTCGCGCTGGCACTGTATGCTGACCAAATCCTCTGGGATTGTTAATTCAAGTAAATTGAACTGGATGAATTACTTAAGTCGGTCTGACTAGCTGTCGTACCCACAGGTCACGCCTTGGTTGCAAAACAGGGTAAAATATACAGTCTTCGGTCCAGTATCTTGACAGCTTGTAGTTGGCTCATATGAAAACAGCCCTGTGCAGTTATTTTTCTTTGGGCCATAATTTTGATGTGATGAGTAACTTCGTTTTGTCAGGTCCGTGATGCAGTGGTCAGCTTCATTGGCTTTCGAGGCTGATTTGACGGGATCAAGTCCCAAAACTAACTGCATGTTTTTAATCGATTTGTGTTTGAAGGGATGGATGTCTTAAAATTTCCTTCAATCTTATAATAACGAGGCGTACCGAAAGCGATTATCTAACCATTGTTCCTGTCCTAGTCTTATATTTTATATGAGCAACTGAGGAACAAGCAGTTCTTGTAGAAAAACTTATGTTGTGACCCGTATGCTCTACATTGGGAGCAGGCATGGATTAAAAAATATTTTTTTTCTGTTGGCAGTGTTGTGAGATGGTGACATATAGACAAAAGATAACAAGTCGTGCTGGGAAATATTTTTTAAATACACACAGTTAAAATTACTGTAAGTCTACTGACATGGTTAAAGTTGGATACATTAAAGTGGTTCGCAAATTGTAGTTACGACACTGACAGTTATGTACAGTGATGCAATGAAAAAAAGTTGTTTTTTATTTAAATTTAATTAATTTATCAATATTTTGATCACTTATTTACAATTAAATATCATTAATTAATTAATCTTAATTAACGTATTTGTTTTTGTTTTAGAACCCATATTTACACGTACTTCATCTCATGAATAAATACGCTATTTAACACATCGACTGTGGAAAGGAAAAGGGACGTAACCCACACATGTCAAATTTTACAGGAGGGGCAAAAAACGTGTTTTGATGATTTTGGGCCATATGCAAATTACGAATTAAACACAACCTTAAAGTGTTTAATTGACATAATATAATATTAATTACAGAAATTGTCTAGGAAAAACTTTTATTTCAGTCTTTTTTCTTGGTTTTAATTTTTTAAAAGGTCATCCTGTTCAAACTTAAAAGCTAAATTAAGATACCTATTCGGCATTTGTAGCTTGCATCCTTTTAATAGAACGTGTATCAAGTTACATTGTGATTATCGAAAAAAACCTGTTTTGAAAAAAATGTGGGTTACGTCCTTTTCCCTTTCCCCAGTCGATATCATATGAGTACGTATTATTAGTGTTACATTATTTCTAAGAATCACAAAAAAAGGAAAACGATATAATATCCTGTAATTAAAACCTGAAGCGTTGAATATTTTAATTTTAAAATTAACCTGCCGACATTTTACGGCATTACCGTAAATAATAGATAAATGTCATCCTGCCAAAGCAATAAAAAATGAATGTTTTGTATTCAATAATTGCATGAAATAAAACAGCATTTTATTCGCAAAGTAAAATAATATTTCTTATTTGAAATATAGAAACGTTAAAAAATAAACACGACTTGACATTTGACATGCCAGCTAATACAGCACAAAAAATATTATACAAATTAAATATAATACTGTGCTGTGCTGTGACAATTACCGTGGCATAACGCTGCTCAGCGTGCCTGGCAAGGTTCTGGCACATATAGTATTGGCGAGAATAAGGATTCCAATTATGAATATCCTCAGGGAAAATCAGGCCGGGTTCTTACCTGGCCGATCCTGCGCGGACCAAATACACAATCTTAGGTGCCTTCTTCAGCAAAGCAACGAATACAACAGCTCGCTGGCATGTTGCTTTGTAGACTACGAGAAGGCCTTTGATAGTCCGCACCGGTCCTCTATATGGAACATATTAAAATTGTACGGAATCCCAACCAAGATTGTTGCCATCATCAAATGCTTGCACGAGGGGAGCGAATGCTGCATAAGAATCGGTGATATAACCACTGAATGGTTTGGGGTCTCAACCGGGGTCAGACAGGGCTGCGTCTTAGCTCCGTTCCTGTTCATTATAATCTTCGACTTCATTCTGAGGAAGTCAATTCCACCTGACCGAGGTGTGACCGTTGCCCCCAATCTAAAGCTATGCGACCTCGAGTATGCAGACGACGCTGTTATATTTGACAAATCTGTCGAGGGTATTCAAGATACAATGGATAAACTGCAGAGCAACTCGTATCGCATCGGTCTTAAAATCAATGCGAGTAAAACCAATGTACTCTGCAACAGTGCCTGTCCGGACCCACACTACCCTTTGACGAGCGCCGGTCAAAACATCGAAAGAGTCGACGGTTTCAGGTACTTGGGGGTACACATCACGGGGGATGGCAATCCGTGTAAAGAGCTCGCGATCCGATTAGGGATAGCTGGAGCAACCTTTAACTCAATGCGGAAAGTCTGGGATTCACGGCTGTACTCGGTCAGAACCAAGTGCCTCCTGTTCAACGCATGTATCTTGACAGTGCTGCTTTACGGTTGCGAATCATGGCACCTTACGAAAGCGCAGAGTAACCGTATACTGTGTTTCGAAAACAGATGCCTGCGGCGAATGCTTGGAGTGAAATGGTCTGACTTTGTCAGGAATACGGAGATTAGAGAGCGGACTAACCAGCCTCTAATTACGTCCAAAATAAAGAAGCGGCGGTGGTCCTGGCTTGGACACGTGTTAAGGATGCCTCAAGAGAGCCTGAACCCTGCCTGTCTGTTCTTCCAACCGGATGGGTACCGGCGTCGTGGAAGGCCACTGATGACCATTCTCAGGATGTACTCAGCGGAGTTGCGGGACGCTGGGATGACCTGGGAGGAAGCAAGGAGACTGGCTGGAGATAGAGAGTCATGGAGGAACTTCGTGGTGACCATATGCTCCGCATAGGGAGCGGATATGGTAAAAAATAAAATATAATATTTACTAATTGTAACAACTATTCAGATAAGTTGTTATAAAAAATAAAATACACATGTTCAATAATTCCCATTATTATTTAATGAAATCGGGTCCTGATTATAATTAGCACAAATGTGTATTTTTTTTAAATATATTGCTTTTGTATTGACAGTGAACACCCTTAAATTAATTCCTTGTGCGTGTCAATGGTTGTCAAACTGCGGCTCGTGAGTCACATGCGGGTCTTTGGTCCCTTGAGTGTGGCTCTTCTACAAAATACCACATACAGTGTGATTGGAATTTCGTGTCTCAATCTCAGCAAATCTACCTCAGTCAGATTGAGGACGTTTAAAAAAAAGCTAGATTAGAATTACATTAATCAAGTTAATTACAATGTTTTTAGCTATATATTATACTTAATGTTTAAAAAAATTGGCTCTCAAAAGGAATTTCAATCGCTGTACAGTTGATATTTTGCTTAGTTGAGTAGTGAGTTTGCCAACCATATATTATTCACGTATATTATATTATTACGGTTCACCTATACAACCATGTATAGGTGAACCGTGCTGTGTAATTGCTTTATCCAACACTTTATAATTCTTGCATTATTGTTATGAATCACAACCTTATGAGATCCGGGATTCTTTCGATGGAGAAATTCTGACGATATTTTTGACATAATGGTGTAACCCATTGTAGGATTTGCGAGCGGCCGGACTACCTGATTAAAATTCAACAATCACCGACCAGGTAAAAATGTAGGTAAACCTGTGACTCATAAAGTATGTAGCTGGGGTCAGTAGACGCGGAAATTCTTAGAATATTTTGGCCAGGCTTGCTTCACACGTTGAAATATTTGAATCATTGACAGAGATTTACTCTAAGCACCTCTCCTTTAATGGCGGGAAATTGTCATTCTGCAACTATTCTGTACCTACAACGAAATTCTTTGACAGTGATGGCGATCACGGACTATCTTATTGATCAGAAAGAAATCGTTTGGAGAATTAAGACTAGTATAAATATTTGTAATGCCCAGAACCGATTACGCGACATTTAAGCACATTGGAAAACCTAGCAATGACTTTACCCATCAATCTTTCTCTTTACACACTTTCGTGAGACCTTATTTACCGCAATAAATAATATTAAAATAAATAAAAGATACCGACTGACCCTCAATAATTGAAGACTTAGCAAATGAAATTCAGCATCATAAAGTAACTTATGTACTGAAATATTAGTCTTTTTTGTTTAAAAAAAAAAAAAATTACTATTATAAAAATTTCTAAATGTGACACGGCATACAAGTTAAGCTATGTTTTTTCAGAATTTTTATATATCAAACTCAAAATGGTTCGCCATGTTTTTTAACCTTATTTACGCCATCGCTCCCTTTTCGCAGTAAAATATATTAAACGCCCACCCCGCGCCGTTAAGTGTAAACGGAATTAAAATACTGTTTTTTAACTATTAATTGAAAAAAAACGACCTTATTAGGTGCTTACTGATTTCAACGCAGAATAGCTCGAAATGTGTGATCAGCTCTTACGAGTATTGACAGAGATGATTAGCAATCTGCAATGATTTATACGCCATTTTAGATTTCAGCAGAGCCTCCGAACTTTTACAATCCACAGCTATAAACTAATCTTTAATTAAGAGTAATTTTCACTGTGCACAATCGTCCCTGTGCTCGTTTGTCAATCTACGCATCTTATTTGACGCATTACAGCCGCCATTCACTAGGAAACAAATTGTTCCATAACATGTCCTAGAACACAAAATTTACGTGTTTACGTCTTATCGTTGAACATTTCATGTGAACCGAGATAGATTCCCATGTTTACGGTATGGGAGCGAGCGCATACGGAACATGCGATGTGCGCGTAGCTGTAGACCAGTGACTCCCAAACTTATTATGCTCATGGACCCCTTTTAAAGCAAAAACCTGACCGTGGACCCCAAGTGAAATAATAAAGTTTATGCCTTGAATGGTATTTTTTTTTATCCATGTCTGCTTCCAATGTGGAGCATATGGCCTTCTAACGGAGGTATATTAACAGATTTTTTCTGCGGGAACTGTTTGTTAGTCAGTCGCTTAAACTCTTTTTTCTAAAAATATGTATTTTTCCGCGGACCCTCTGACGTTGTCCACACAACCCCAAATGATTTTTAATTTGTCATGGACCTCCTCAGCGGTCTTACGGACCCCTGGGGGTCCACAGGAACCACTTTGGGAACCACTGCTGTAGACGAACCTTTCAAAGTCATATTATTCTATTTCATCATAAGGATTCGTATTTCATCAATATATTGCGAGAGTATACGTAGACACCACTGATCATCATAAACTCATTGGGTGTCATTTTAGAGATTTATTTTCGACTTTGAAATGTCTCTTTACAGTGACAACTGTCAAAATAAAAGCCTTTACATAAGTCATATTACTCTATGGCTTATACATTGTCTATGGTGTATTAGCTGTCATCGTGCATGATTAAAAAAAAGTATTTTCATTGTATGAAGCTTATAAACATTAATAATTAACTTCTCATGCATTATTTGCATCTAATAAAATCAAATAACGTTCGTTTGGAGTGTTTGGACGCAACACTGACCAACATAACCTCAACGGATGATGTTTCTGTGGCCCATCGTATGTTCAAGAAAACGTTCTGGGACATTGTTCCCGAGACACAACTTAGGTGTTCAGGAGCATTTGTTCACAGGTGAATGGTCAGCATTACTCTTTAGGCGTCTATCTAGCCACGAAAATTACGTCTAGTCAAAAAGCACGAATAATTAAATGCATCGAATGTTTGCGAAATATTAGAGGATGGATAGTGGCACAATTATTATTTAGCCTCTACATTCTATAATGCTTTATGACCAACAGGTTATTTGATTTCGATATCACGTATTCATTTTGAAAGTTGATATTATTATGTCGTCTGATATGCTGAAGGACTTTCATACGCCCCTTCACCTATGATGACAATAAAACCGATATTATTAATAGTCGACCTAATTAATTATATGGGCAATAAAACTATAGATATAGTATCTAGAGTAAGACGAATGTACTTATGTATGTTTGAATTTTGAATAATTTTCACAAAAATCATCATGGTATAGATTGCACAATTTCGTCAAATATTAACAAGAGGCAATTATTTTCATCACGAGACTATACTAATTAATAAGAATAACTGTGACCGTGTGCTTTCAGGTGTTTTAAATGCTTTGATTTCTAAAATACAATACAATTTGTTATTTTTGCCTTCTTGAAAATCATCTTAAGAATATTGTAAGATTATTTATTAATAAATTAAACATTGATTCAAATTATTAATTTATATATTTTTTCTTTCTGATGGACACAGTGAATTACGAAATGATTACTAGTATTTGAAAAGGTAAATCATATATGAAATAAATTTATTAGAGGTGAGCCACTTTTCCTATTTAAAATGTTATTCACCAATGATTCATTTATATTACTGATTTTATTTATTTCCAATAACATTAAACTTTTTTTAATGATTTGAAAATTTATGCATTGTTTCTTTTATTATTATATATAAATTTTAATATATTTTTATTACATGATTAGAATATTTTGTCGCCTGTGTGGTCGAGTGGTCAACGCTGTTGGCTTCGGCTACGGAGGACCCGGGTTCAAATCCCGGTACGGACAGTTTTATAAATTGATTTTTCAATCGATTTATGAATTTCTGTTCAAAGGCATGGGTGTATGTGATGTCTTTAATTCCCCCCTCTCAACCATCCCATCCTATGAACGGGGCATATCGAGAGCGATTAGCTTACCACTAATCCTGTCCTAGCCCTATCCTTCTATCCCTACTCTCTTTGGGAAAAGAGAGGTTGAGCAACTGAGTAACAAGCAGTTCTCGTAGAAACACTTCTGTTGAGATAAACTCCATTAGGAGTCCATATGCTCCACATTGGGAGCGGACATGGTTTAAAAAAAAAAAAATGATTAGAAAACTCTAAAAGAGTTAGAATTGAGAAATCTTACATATTCTTTTTTTTTACATTAAAGTTTTTACTTTTCGGTCCTGAATAATAAAGCTTGGCAGTCTTCACATAAGAGGCTGTAGATACCGCTTTGAATTTGAATTTAAATATTTATTGATTTTACTACGATTGTGTTGACTACGATATGTTTTTTGTATAACATATCGAGTATCATGACTAAAATGTCCTTAGAAAAGTCCAATATGTATCTTCAAAGAGAATAAAGGAAAATTAATAGGATTTGTAGCTAGCCAATTTCTATCTCTATGGCTTTCCCATGATTTTCCCCTGCTTTTTTCATACCCTCTCTGAAAATTTGAAGTAATAAGTAATAATAAGTAAGTAATAAGTAAAATAAGAAACAAAAAAAAACAAAAACAACAAAACAACGATTGTTGAAATTGGGACCGAATTTTTTGGCATATACATGTGTACGTGAGTTTATGATTCCTGGTTCTCGGTTAGTTAGTTAGTAATTGAAGCAAGCCTGAGAAACGCGAGAGCGCAAAAGTAGAGAACGGTCGAAAAGACTCACGCCATCTTCAATTGACCCTAAGACGCGTGGGGTCAATCTAGACCCCTGAGTAACCTGACACAGGTCAGCGTTTTAGGGGTTAACTGGAAGATCAGTAGCTATTATTATCACATTTATAACTATTGTTGTTGTTATACGAATATATGCAATAATATCGTTTTGTATTTTTCACAAAAAATACTTATCTTTAGATTTACACGTTAAAAGGATTTCTCAAAAGTACGGTGCAATAATACTGTAAATTGATTAACAGTCAAACCTTTGTGAAACAATTTTCTTTTTATTTTTTAATAAATGTCCGCTACCAATGTGAAGAATATGAGCTCCTAATGAAGGTATCTCAAAAGAAGATTTTCTACGAGAACTACTCGTTACTCGTTTATTTAAACACCCTTTTTGAGATAGTATAGATAGAAAGGGTTAGATTTAAGACAGAACTAGTTTTTAAATAATGGCTCACACTACGCCCAACTAAACAGAACTTATAAAGCGTTAATTTACCTAAATAAAATGAAGTTATACTAAGTTAATTACAAACCATCCCATGACATTTTATATGTAAATTGTGTTTGTAAATCTAGTATGGTTAAAGCAATGTTACATATTTGCCGGTTGCGTGGTCGAGTTTCAACGTCGTTGACTTAGAACACGGAAGTCAAGGGTTCGAATCCCAGTACGGAAAGTTGTTATTGTTTTTTTTTTTAAATCGATTTACGGATTTCTGTCCGAGGGCATGGGTGTATGTGATGTCTTGAATTCCCTTCAACTAATGCTATCTTAAAAATGGGGGTAGAGAGATCGAATAGCTAACTACTAGTCCGATCCTTCTATCCCTACTCTCTTTAAAAAAAGATAGTTTACCTTTCAGCAATCGATTGGCACACTTATCTTAAAATCGACTTTTTTCACTTTATCTCATTGTTGCTTTATGGTAGCTATATTTATAATAGATTGATCTTATGTTCCCATGAAACGAGCAGTCTGCGGCATTGGTATGCAGTTGGTGATATCGCATGAGTTGCATCCAATCGAGCCTCGTTAAGCATTGCATAGTCAAATGAAAGATTTGACCTCGATAATGCATTAATGCAGCAGAAATAGTTGGGCACTTCTACTTTGATAAATTGCATTCTGCATATATGTGACATCAGCCGATGTTACCGACTTCTTAAATGGATAAAATGAGCAAAAAGCAAACATTTAAAGTTTGCAGGTGCAATGCACCAAGGCTCGGGGTTTTCTGATGTCCCAATTTGACCTCGACTGTCTCCAGTGAAACAGACAAATCTCGAGTCTCGTATTGTTTCTTCGTCCATTGAAAGATTCAGCAGTACGTGGTGGTAACTATTTTTTAATTTACAATTAAAATTGTTAACTTTATTATATTACTGGCTGTGTTACTAAGTGAGATACTCCATCAACTAAAAAGTGAAGAATAAAAAATGAAAACCTTCTAATTTTTGAAAATTATTGGGAGCTTTAAAACAAATTCATTATTAGAAGAAAAATATATTCGGAACGAGCTTCACGCTATGAATTCATACTATATTATATTGTTTTTATTTTGAACATATCCACTCTCAATGTGGGTTGTAAGGACCCCAATGAAGTTTATCTCAACATAAGTATTTTTACTAGAACTGCTTGTTAGTCAGTTTCTTAACCTATCTTTTTCCAAGGAGAGTGAGAATAGAAGGATAGGGTTTGGACAGGACTAGTTGTTAGCTAATCGCTCTCGCTATGCCCCGTTTTTATGATAGGATACAAATATGCCTTTAAATAAAAAATCATAAATCAATTTATCCAACTATCCGTACCGGGATTTTATCCCGTGACCTCCGTAACCGAAGTCAACGACGTTATCCACTCGACCAAGCATGCGTGAGTAATATCTATGAAATTATCAAACGCATTGTCAGGGCAAAAATATTTAAATATTATTTCGTTTTCATTTCATATCCACGTCAAACTTAATTTACAATTACGGTGAATTTTCCACTATACTGTTTTTGGTATTTCGTTGAATTTTGCATAGCCTGCTTGTACACGGAGCCAGCGTCACGGAGTCAAATTATGGACCTTCTAGGCCAGCCATACTCAACCTTTTTTTCCTCCGGGCCGCATTCCGATTTTTGCTTCTCTACGTGGGTCGTAACATATTTATAGTAAACTGTAAATATAACACATATTTGTCTTATATATATTTTGATGTCAAAATAAAACTATTTTATTTTATGTAAATATATACAAATGTATGTATACATTTATGTATTCATGTGTTCTTCAAAGTATAAAATAACAATGAACAACAAATAAAAAATACGTAAAAAGTAATCAAAAACACCAATGTATTCAAACTCTTTAATCGTTTACTTAATAATTAATCTTAATTTTGATATTGTGTCAAAATTTTAATTATCTTCGTCATTTAATATTTGGCCGCACATAAGAGCTGATTGGGCCGCATGCTGAGTATGGCTGCTCTAGGCTGATGTCCGAAACTATGTCTCCAAGAACACCGTCATTACGATGCCGACTCTTTTATTTCAGGAATTTCTTCCACGGTGACTAATATTGAGATTGATAAGCTCGTCACTAGGGAATCCAATCCCGAGCCAAAATGTTGATCCCGGGATTTCGGGATTAGAATTTTTCAATCCCGGAATCCCGGGACTGGTCCCGAAATAAGTTTCATTAGAATACGTTTTTTCTAAGAAATAAAAATTGATGATATTGGCCAAAAATAAATTAAACAATTTATTCTATATTATATTATATAACCAGCTGTGGGCTGCCAATGCGTTACCAAGAGGCTCTTTTAATCTCAGCTATTCGCAAGCCGCCTGTGTGGTCGAGTGGTCAACGTCGTTGGCTTCGGTTACGGAGGTCCTGGGTTCGAATCCCGGTACGGACAGTTTTATAAATTGATTTTTCAATAGATTTATGAATTTCTGTTCGAAGGCATGGATGTATGTGATGTCTTGAATTCCCCCTTCCCACCCATCCTACCCTATGAACGGGGCGTATCGAGAGCGATTAGCTAACCACTAGTCCTGTCCTAGCCCTACTCTTATATTCCTACTCTCTGTGGAAAAAGAGAGGTTGAGCAACTGAGTAACAAGCAGTTCTCGTAGAAACACATCTGTTGAGATAAACTCCATTAGGAGTACATATGCTCCACATTGGGAGCGGACATGGTTAAAAAAAAAATTGCGATGAACAGGTGAAAGTGTGAACTTTTTAATTACTCGTAAAAAAAATGCGCCATAATTATTAAACGAACTTAATATACATAATTTATATAAAAATACGCAATATAACTAAAAATAATTAATGTCGATAGCTGAAAAAAGTACCTACCTACTTCAGAATGCAAGAGTGAAGAGTTCTAAAATTGTCGTGTACATAGATTCTTATAATTTTATTGGAGTAAAAAGATGTAATTTAAATATTATTTTAAAATATGCCCGAAGTACCAAAGCATCAATTGTTTCGCAATTCAGTCTAAAGTTTCGGTTAACAGTTGAAAATTGATATTTATGACCAATAGAAAAATAAATCTCGCAAAAAAACACGTACCATTGATAACATTTCTTATCATTCATTATCTGATAACATTCATTAAAATGAAAACACTGAAATATTGAATTGTGAAGCTTAAAAATAATGAACAATAAAAAAAGTAATTACTGTTATAAAATGCATTAAAATACAGTTCACTAAAATGCACTGAAGAAATTCAATTTGCGTGGCATCAAATTACCTTATCTTCTGCGATAACTCTTGCAGTAAATCTAATCTCAAAGAATTTAAATTGAGCATCGTTTATTGCCTATGCCTAAACTGCCTACTTGAAAACCAACAAGTTTCCGTATTAAAATCAATCCCGAAACTTTCGGGACCATGTCTTCTGATCCCGGGATTGTCCCGGGATTGGATTCCCTACTCGTCACCTTTTAATAGGATTTTCTTCCTTTAACCTCCAAAGAGGAATTACACGAGTAAAAAATCTGTTAGAGACCTGTATTCTTAGCATCTACATATTTTAACCAATCTTAGAATATTATTTTTCAATTTTAGGTTCTATTTTTAAACGATATTAATTTTTAATTATGATAAATTTCAAAACATTGCATCATCTATTTTTTTTATTTTATAAAAAAAAGTTGTAATGTATTTTAAAATAACAAAACATTATGGTAAATACAAAGACAAAACCATTATTTTTTTATACGAGATAACTTCAAAATTTAAATTTATTAAAACTAAACACGTTCCTACAGATGATTCTTTAAGATAAGTGTGACCAGGACCGGCTCGAAGATTCCTGCGCCTGTGTGCACCTCGAAAAACTGGATCTAAATGAGTGGATAGTTTTTGACCGCTTGAATACCGCGCAAATAAATCATTAATATGTCCCAGAGATACTGCGTGTTTTTGAGAAAAATAATTTTGCGTAATATACACTCGAATCCGATATTTTAAAAACTTATATTGACTCCGTATAGATAGCACTACACATATTCATCGAAATATTGCTTATATTATATTAGAATACCAAGTATTTGATTTTTTTAATGTCTTGGACATCCGTGTTCGCTTGCATATATTCCGGGCACCGGTGTCCGCTTGGTATTCAATTGGTTAAATCGTATTGCGTCGCCTGTGCGCCGGTGTGCACTGCACTCTTTGCACACGCCGGCACTGAGTGTGACGATCTGTTACAACTAAATTATATTTACTCTTTTTTTGTTTATGTGAGTGTTTGTTCTGTCCTGAATTGTTTTTGAGGCTAAAAGATATTTTTATTATCAAGTTTCATAAATAACATCGATATATTTATACAATATAAATAAACTATGAAACTTTAATATGTTATGAATAACATACACATAAAAAAAACCTTATTTAAAAATAATTTGTATCGGGTGACAAGTTGTGTGCGTTTAATGGTGTTTCCATCATAATAATCTGGCCATAGAGTTATTGAAAATAGCCATAAACAAAATCTGTTTTTAGATTACGTTTCCATTAGAGTAACTATTTTTTAAGAGAGTAACATCTATTCGTATGTTTTACTATTTTAGCAAAAATTAGCATATGTCGCAAAATGCATAAAATACGAGTCTCTTTTTATCACGTTTGAGTCTAGTGCCAACAGCCAATCAACATCTTAGATTATGTCGAAAAAAATACTTTCACATTCCTATCTCTCTACTTTCTATCCTTATTCTATCTACTGTTAATATACCACATTAAAACTCCAGAATCTACACATAGTAAAAGGCCAGGTGGGTTGAAGTATGAAGGGGTTGTCAAATTTAAGAAAAAAAAATCTTAGCACAAATCACTACGTTACTGCAATTTCTGATATACATATCGACTATGGAAAGGAAAAAGGACGTAACCCGCAGTTTTTTCAAAACAGGTTTTTTTCGATAATCACAATGTATGCACGTTCTATCAAAAGAATGCAAGCTGCAAATGCCGAATTAGTATCTAAATTTAGCTTTTAAGTTTGAAAAAGATGACCTTGTAAAAAATTAAAACCAAGAAAAAACACTGAAATAAAGGTTTTTCCGAGACAATTTCTTTAATTAATATAAGGTTATGTCAATTAAACACCAGTTTAGAAGTATCCGTGCCCTTCAAGGATATGTATAATTCATAATTTGCATATGTCACAAAATCATCAAAACACGTTTTTAGCGCCTCCTGTAAAATTTGATATGTGTGGGTTACGTCCTTTTTCCTTTCCACAGTCGATATATAATCAGTGGTGTAGAGGGGCCAGGTCGGCGACCTGGTACCTGAAGATGAACCTTTTTGACTTGTAACTACATATTCCAGTACATACATATATTCAAAATAATGTTCATACAATTTAAAAGCACTATATCACAATTTTAAAATTTCAAAATTAGGTATTCACAAAAACAGGTACAATTGTGTGTTTTTTTTTTTGATTTAATTGTTAAAACTTGAGGTTTTTTAACTTCGACTGGATATAAAAAAACAAAACAAAAAATAGGGAAGAAATCAATGACCGACCTGGTAACTATCTATTTACCACTACACCACTGTATATAATTATATTCTACGATGGTTTCAGTGCATATAATGTATGGCATATGAAATTGAATCGAAAATAATAGTACATATTTCTGCATCAATCTTGAAACTCTTCAGTCTTGCAATCTGACGTAGGTATGTATGCTTTTTTCAGCTATTTATATTGATTATTGTTCGGTATATTGCCTATTGTTACATAATATAAGTAAATCAAGTATCGATTGTTTGATTTGATAATTGTATAAAAATGATAAAAATCGCACCATCCCCAGGAGATCGCGAATAGTTTAATCAGCCACCTTGTTAGCGTATTGGGAGCCCACCGTTGAGTAAAAGCAGACATTTCACAATTTTTAAAGTCTAAGTCTGAAATCATAATCGGATAGAGTCAATAATTAATACCGTATAGATGTTATCAGATTGAGTTACATAATTTTGAAAATAAGGTTATTTTGACCATATAAATAACTCTTCTTCAGTTGTGAAATTATTGATAACAGATAGTAAGTGTTTGCTTTTCATTTCAATTATGAAGACCTAGATATCGAATAACACCTTTACGTGAAAACACACACGTACATAGGAAGTATTTTTATATTAATTCCATACACCGGTGACAACTATTTTCTCTTGAAAATTTTACGATGATATGCATTATTACTATCCAATGATAATGATATTAAATGGGTGTGATAAACGTAGATAATCAAAAATAATAATGAAGAAATGAGTGAATATGACAGCGTCCCGTCACGTCAGTGGTTATGGAGAGACGTTGGAAATTTCTGGGTCACGTGCTGCGGATGCTTCCAGAAAGCCTCAATCCTGCCTGCCTCTTCTTTCGACCGGTGGGATTCCGGCGTCCTGGACGTCCGTCGGGTACTATCCATAGGATGTACTCTGCGGAACTGAGGGATGCTGGCATGTCATGGGAGGAAGCAAAGCAATTGGCGGGAGACAGGGAAACATGGAGGTGCCGCGTGGCGGCCATATGCTCCACTTAGGGAGCGAACATGGCCAAAGTAAGAGTGAATATACATATATGAACTGAATTAAATAAAAATAGGAAAGGAACGTTTTACTTAATAATTTCAATGGATTCGGCAGTAACTTTGCACAAGTTCATTTTCTATATATAACCTGATTTGATAACTTTGTTACTCTACTTGTTGTGTTACAAATTGTGACACGTGTTTTGCGTCTATAATAAACATCATCAGATAGAAAGTCGCAAGGCTTACGAAATAACTAAAATTTTATTGTTATGTTATAGATTACAAAATGAAAATCGGAGTTTTATCTTATTCTACTGGACGCAAAAGGGTAATCTTAAATTAGTACTACCAATGTTTTTATCTTACCCCCTCCCTGCGTTCAGTAGAAAAGGGAAAAAAAGTTTTAAGCATGCGATTTTCTGTTTTAAGATACTTCTTAAAAAGCTGAAAAACAAGAGGAGTAAGAAAGTTTTCAAATTTAATTTTATATTACTTTATTATTTAGGCTAAAATCGAACATTATGTTGTAGATTTTATTTTAGGGGTAGTAGTAAAAGAATTTAAAAATAAATTATGACGAAGGATATACAACATATATTAGTTCCCAATATTCCAGCTATTAGGTCCTATGAGCCAAACAGGAAAAGGGAATCAACACAATTGTGTGCAATTTATTATTTTTTAGTCTGAAATAACAGCTTAGATTTTGAATGACAGTCATAAATATTTAGCTTTGGACAGAAGAAGACTTCTATCGTCTAGTGGAAAAAGCTTTAAAGTGGATCTGTGCTCAAATCCCGGCAAGGTTAAAATCAAATTAAGTTTTTTTTTA
Source organism: Himalopsyche anomala (assembly GCA_031772345.1). NCBI lineage: Eukaryota > Metazoa > Arthropoda > Insecta > Trichoptera > Rhyacophilidae > Himalopsyche > Himalopsyche anomala. Next base: position 7,339,198 of record CM062821.1, read on the forward strand.
TTTGCATTTGAAATCTTGGACATGGGTTTTGAAATGTATGTATTTCATTTAAGTTTATCACATGCGAATTTAGAAAAATCTGTTGGCTTGACTGGTAGTTTCAATGCCAGATATATTTTATTTTTTGGCTTTGTTAATAATTTAAATAAAAAAAAATACCAATTTATATTTTTCATATACCACCGCAGATCAAAATACAAGTTGACGTTAATACGACAAAATGCCATTAACTATCATGTTACACGGGACTTAGTGGCTTTGCCTTCTTAGGTCATGTTACTCATGTTTCTGTGAGTGTGACGTCGGTGTCGATGTGATGATCTGCATAACGACGAGAAATTTTCACAGCCTTTGTTTGCTATAGCAGAAGGATTTATAGATCCCGTAGGCAGGGCCGGCGCCACCATACAGGCGAAATAGGCAACCGCCTAGAGCGCAAACCATTGGGGGCGCATAAATGGAGTATTTAAATTATTTTTATATACTCTAATAATAATAATAAATAGTAGTACATTTTATTTTATTTTGATGTTTGTATTTATTCGTTGTTATTGTGTATCTTTTTCTATATGATTCGAAAAAGAGAGGCTGATTGACTGAGTAACAGAGTAACAGAGTAACAAACAGTTCACGTAGAAAAAAGATCTGTTAAGATACCTCCATTAGGTCACCACATGTCTCACATTGGGAGCGGTCAAGGATATATTAAAAAAATATATTTCTAATGATTATCAATTGTTTTTTTTTCATTATTTCAAAAAAAATAATGGGACGTTTTGTTAAAAAGGGGGCGCGCTAATAACCGTTGCCTAGGGCGCTAAAGAACCTCACCCCGGCACTGCCCGTAGGCTACATATTGTTCCACGCAGCGGTGGGCTGCCAATAATTTAACAGAGGAAGCGAGTTTTTATCAATGTTTGTAAAATATTCGCAGTAATTATTCAAAATAGTCGAATGACACTTTTCTTTTATCCATGCCCACTTCCAATTTGGCGCATATGACCTCCTAATGGAAATTTTAACGGAAGTTTTTCTACGAGAACTGCTTGTTACTTAGTCCTTCAAACTCTCTTCTCCAAAGAGAGTAGTAGGGATAGAAGAAAAATGCTAGGACAGAACTAGTGGTTAACTAATCGCTCTCGTTACGCCCATTCATTGAAGGATCGGATGGGTGAGAGGGATTTTTTAGACATCACAAACACCCATGCCTACGAACAGAAATTGATAAAAATACTGTTCTTACTGGGACTCGAACGCGTCAGGTTCGGCACGGAAGCCAACAACGGTAACCGCTTCGCCATAGGACCCGAAGGACACGTAATAAACTTATACTAAGTGATAATAAAATCCAGGGCTGTGGGGTCGGAGTCGTGCTTGAAAAAAACCAATTTATTTCAAATATTAAAAAAAAATGAATATTCAAAATTGTTAGGGTCAAAAGTGGGGGTCAAGTTAGGGTCAAAAGTCTGCGTGCTACTAAACATAAAAAAGATAATTAAATTACTGTTTTTATAAGCTATGATCGGAATCGGAGCGTCTTATTTATTAATTAACGACTCCACACCACTGATAAAAAACATTGTTAGTTCCTTTTTATTATACTCCTGAGTCCTGAACTAAATATATTTTAATAGAATTTAGAGGCATGAAAGCCTCAATATAGATTTGATATTAATATTTTTTCTTTATTAAACGAGGGGTTCGCCGGTCTAGAGCCTCTCTGACCAGCGGTGGGCTGCCAAAACGTTAACAAGGAGCTCGCTTAATCTCAAAGCAATTTTCGATGTTCTGGGGAAGAAGTGAATATTTGTATCACTCCTATGCAATTATATGCAATACTTAAATAAGCAATCGATTGCTTATTTAATACACTTATAACATGTAACGATATGCATTTTACCGTAAACTTATCAATCTAAATGACTAAAAATGAACTACTGTGTGAAGCTGTCGTTGAAAACATATATATATGTATATATATGTATATATATATATGTATATATATGTATTATATATATATATATATATATATATATATATATATATATATGTATGTCAGAAATTGCAGTTATACACTAATTTGATCTGAGAATATGGCTTTCTCTTAAATTAACAAGGGGCTCGCCGGCCTCAGTCAAATTTAAAAAGTGGCTGGCGCGAGCCCCTCCGAGCCCCCTCCAGCCCACTCCTGTCTCTGACACCCCTCCGGCTTACCTGTAGTTGTATTTTATTTCACCGTTCTTTTTGCTTTGTTGAACATTCAACAGAATCTAAGTATTCGAAATTTAATTTAACACACGTTTATTTTCTATCATAATTATCGTTTCAATTTCCGTTTTGACTAAAGATAAATATTATTTTTTATCTATATAACGTTCTAGATTCAAACAATTCACTGAATCTTATCTTTACGTAAAATAAAATATGTCTTCTTTCAACAATGTGCACACAATTATTTTTCTTGATTTCTTGTCATGCCTCGTATTCTTTTATAATTAGATTTTGTATAACAACTCTTGATAACTGTATTTGTTTTATGATTTCCCATCATAAACAATTTCATCTTTATTTACCGAAAGATGACATCGTTGCATCAATATGAAGTATAAAGTTTTTCTCAGTATCTAAGGCTATTTTTGAACACTACATCATTTTTCAAATTGACTGAGTTTTTGTATATGTTAAAGCAAAGATCCAGTTGAAGTGAAACTATAATTTCACTGGTGCAAACACTTGTTATATCACCATATAATGTACTGAAATATTAAATTTCAGGCATAGTTTATAAGTTGTAAGGTTAAATTTGAATCGTTCAAATTATGTACACTCCCACAGATTTTGTCACTAACGACCCGGGTTTCGCCTTTCGGCATCTTCAGGCGTTCAAATCTTTGGGAATTCCCATGAGCTTATCCTTTTCGCCAGCAATGGCTTTAGATTCAGTGATACATTTATTTAATATATAAACACGAAACATCCATTTACTAAGCGTCAGTTCAAGTTCATCCGTGCGCTTGAACGCCTGAAGATGCCGAAAGGCGAAACCCGGGTCGTTAGTTACAAAATCTGTGGGAGTGTACATAATTTGAACGATTCAAATTTAATATTGAAATTCCACCAAGCACCTTCAGTCGAAATCTTAAATTGTAAGGTTAAGTTAGATCAGTGATGGCGAACCTTTTTGAGGAGTGGGTCAAAGTTTGCTCATTATTTTTTTAAATACCAGCTCGTCGTTTACTAAGCCAGTGGCGTCGCTTGGAAAGTGGGAGGAGAGGAAGCCACCCCCTACGGGTCGAAGGTTCGCTATCACTGGGTTAGATACTGAGTACACGTATCTGTTAAATATGGTTTAACTGATACCGTCCTGTAACATTTTTTTATAATTATATATATCTTATAATTATCTACAATAACACAATTCAATCTCTTTGCAGAAATCATCAAGAATTGACAGTGAATACCTTGAGAGTACTTAACATATTGTTTAATAATAAATTGTGTAATACAGTGATCCCGCTAATTACGTGAAATCGAATTACGCGAATTCCAGAAATATTCACGGCGGTTTTTCACGGTTGTTGCTGTGCAGGCGTGCGTTCGGCACGTGCGCGGGTGTACACACAGCCGGGCGGCTGTCTGTGCATACAGTCAAACGGTGACGGGCGACTATGCATTTTACCGCCTAGTAACTAAATATTTCGTCCATATATTTTTTTATTCTTAGTTTTGCATTTTTCTCGAAAAAAATACGTATTCCTAATTTTTGTATAAGCTTCAATATCTCGATAACACAGCCACGAATCTCGCGTAATTAGAGGACTTGACTCTACCAGGCATGGTGGCGGATTCGGACTCTGACTCATTTCAAAACATATTTTTGTTGTTAATAATCGATAAACAATGTTAAAATACATAATATGTGAGCGTCGTCTTAAAAATAGATTATTCGTCACAATAATTGTTGTTGAACTTTCGAACTCGTCAGCCTATATAGCTAAATGATAAACACAATAGGTATTCAAGTCCTTCGACTATGATAAATGAAGATTATTATCTGTATTATCTACGACAGTTAATTTAAGACGAAGTTTCCGTCACAAAAGAGCAATTCTCCAAGCTTTGACTGTGGGAATTTTCTCTTAGATACTATCTTAATGTTACAGACCATACGTGGGCATTGGGCAACGTATCTTTAATTGAATTGACTTATTATTTGCTTATTGTATTCCTGCTCTTCGACACATAAAAACAACACTACAAATTGAATATTTCATTACCAGCCCAATAAGTAAATTACACAAAATATTATTCTTAAACATGTATTTTAATTATTTTTTTTACCATGTCCACTCCCAATATGGAGCATATGGACTCCTAATGGAGTTTATCTCAACAGAAATGTTTCTACGAGAACTGCTGCTTGTTACTCAGTTGCTCAACCTCTCCTTTTCCACAGAGAGTAGGAATAGAAGGAAAGGGCTAGGACAGGATTAGTGGTTAGCTAATCGCTCTCGATACGCCCCGTTCAAATGATGATAGGATGGGTGGAAGGGGGGAATTCAAGACATCACATACATATATGCCTTTGAACGGAAATTCATAAATCGATTGAAAATTCAATTTATAAAACTGCTCGTACTGGAGTTCGAACCCGTGCCCTCCGTAGCGGTAGCCAACGATGTTGACCACTCGACCACACAGGTATTTTAATTAATGAACGAAAAATTACACTATTCTTCGCTACATGGTTAGGTATGTTAGGACTGACTGACTAGTTTCTTTCAACTTTTACGGAGAGAATATCTATATCTATTTCTATTTCTTCTCTTGTATTTGTATGTTGTTTTTTGACCGATTTATTTATTTTTTCTTTCATCTTTTTTCTTTTTTCGTTTCTTCGTCGCCTGTTTAATTCTTAATATTAGTGGTCAGTGTTCTTTTCATCTTTTCTGGATTTGACGTCGTCAACCAGGCAGGTGAGACAGGGAGTGGTGAAAGTAAGGGGGCTTAGTGAGGTTTGATCAGTAGGACCTTCGTATACGTACGTATAGGGATAGTCTATGTCAGGGTTTCTCAACGGTGGGCCATGTGGCATGTTCTAAGGGGGTCACAGAGATTTATTTTTGTTTTGGGGGGCCACGGGTATTGATAAAACGATACAGGGATGAGCATAATGGCGGACGTCGCGCAGCTATTTTTAAAATAAATGACTGGCGTTCTAAATTTGAAAATCTCGGAAGAGCTATAAAAGGGTGGGTTTTTGAAATTATAATTTTCATGTGAAGAAAAAATAATTGTATGGGGGCCACAGAAAAATAAAGACATTCAAAAGGGGTCACGCTCCCAAAAATGTTGAGAAACATTGGTCTATGTAATCGTCAAGTAATGCTTTTAGCGTTGGTTAGGATGATTAATCGTGTCGCTAAAAAAATCTTTGACAGCTTAGGTATATATGTATAAGGGACTGGGCATACACCGCTTTCATCGCTAGACATGTCTGACACGTCTAATGTGTTACGATCTAATGAAGCCTTTTGTTTGTTATTAGTGGAGTGTCTAAAACAGTCTAAAAAAAACTGAAATGTATATTATTATGCACGAATTGCAGGTGTGTCCTTTGTCGTATGTCAATCAACCAATATCATTTTTGTAAATTCGATTCATATTATAATACCTATATGGAGAACAATGTCATTATTATACGCGTTTATCTGTAGTTCAACGTAACAGCGACCCACCGGGTTAATCAATTATTTTGTTGATCTACGAAACACTCATGTAGGTAAATATTGTTGTTTACCTAACGATGATTTAATGATTTCTCTCATCAATAATAATATAGTACTTTAATGACCCCATGATAATACACAACGTGTATTTTGTTAATTTCTTTCACTGTGTCATAAATTGTTACAGCACGTTTCATGAAAGAATACTACATAGTTTGATTTAAAAACTTTTTGGCCAAAACTGTGAGTCAATTTGTATCTTTAGTAACCATTGTTATGTTAACATTACCCATTATTTGATATCAACAATGAACCAAGTGAAAAATGAGTACAGATAAAGTGCTTAATATTATTATTTTACTTTATACTTTGTGCTGAGAGCCAAACAAAACATCTTTTAATTAGAAAAATCATATGATCGGGGAATTTCAGTTTATCGTCTTATTGCTAATCTAAATATTTATACACATTTCTATATACTCATATTATACGCCAAATACTGCCATAAAGGTATTGAATCAAGAATAATGATATACTTTATGGTTATTTGTATCTCAGAAGAAAAATGATAGTGCTTGTTAATAAGACATTGAATATTTTGTGACAATTTAAATAAAATTGCTAGGTTTCTCAAAAAAGAAAATGTAATTAAAAAAAACTTCTAAATACGTCTTAAAGACAAGATTTAAAAAAAGATTTATTTTCAATCATTCGATCAATTGATTAAATTAAATGTATCCATGAAAAGTCCGTGGTCGAGTGGTCACGGTACTAACGATCTCGAAAAGTAGTACGGGCAATATGTGGACCATATAGTCACTACTTGATGGGGGGCATTCACCTGGGTACAAATATTCTGGGACATGACCCTGAACACCTACGTTATGTCTCGGGAACAGTGTCCTAAAACATTTTCTTAGACGCACGAGGAGTCACAGAAACGTCACTCGTTGAGGTTATGTTGGTCAGTGTTGCGTCCGAACGAACCTTATTTGAGTAAAGATAATTACTAATATTTATAATCTCCATAAATACAATTATTTAATCATCCGCGATGACAGCTTATACGCCATAGACAATATACTATAAGCCATAGAATAATATAACTTGTGCAAATGTCACCATAAGGAGACATTTAAATCAAAGTCGAAAACAAATCTCTAAAATGACGCCCGATTATGTTATGTTGATCAGTGTTGATCAGAGCTGATTCTCGCAATATATATACGGAGGCATGTCATGATGAAAAATGAATCCGTATGATGAAAAAGAATAATATAATATAAAAGAATAATATGACTTTGACAGTTCGTCTACAGCTGCGCGCGCAACGCATGTTTCGTATGCGCCTGTTCCCAGACCGTAAACATGGGAACCTATCTCAGTTCACGTGAAATGTTCCACGATATGGCGTGAATACGTAAATTTTGTGTTCCAGGACATGTTCTAGAACAATTTGCTCCCTAGTGAATGGGGGCTATCAGGATCCCCGGAGGCATCCGCAGCACGTAACCCAGCCAGTTCCAACGTCTCCCATGACCACTGACATAACAAGGCGCTGTGTATTTGAACAAAAAAAAGTCATTCTCGTTTTGGTACTGATTCCAAAGCGTATGTGTAGATTTTTTGCGCTCCAGACAAACAAAAAATTCTGAGAATACCTTCCGACACTACTTTAAGACAAATAAGAATACGTGCGGTTTGCATCGTGCGTGTTTGCGCCAACGCTGTTTACCATCACTTCAAATTTGCGAAAATGGCACTGCATTTGCTCACGTCAACTGTTTGTTACCAAGCAGGCCTAGAAGAAAATACACTCATATTTAATCAATATTATAGATTATCTGTTTTAGCAGCTTTGGTTGAGTTAAAGTTCACTATTGAAACCGAGTGGTAAACACTTATGTATCGCTTTTACTGCACGAATTTCTGTGATATTTACCTCCTCCCCCCAACCAAACCCTATTTGAAACGCTGTGATTAGACGTTCTTCGCTTATTTTATGACTTGTACTTAGTAATTGCAATACCAGACGAATATATATATTACCGTTATTGTAAATATCAATATCGGTATTACAAAAAGTTTTAATAAAGAAAAAAAAATATGACCGGAAAAGATACCGGATGAGTAAATCAAAATCGGTATTTTTTCCAACATGGGTTAAAAATATATTTAGTATGCTTTCTTTATATAGGACTGTCTTATTTCAAAACCGTATATAAATTGGTCGGGTGTATCCACATATTAGTAAAAATATGGAAATAATATTCCTTTGACGCAAGTGAAAATATCGTTATCGCTATCGTTGTTACTTGTTACGTTTATATTATTTGCCGTTGCATAGAGAAAATGTATTGTGATTTATTATTGTCGTTGTAGCAAGACGTGTTCACCGATTGATTGTAAAATATTTTCATGTAGCTGGTGGCCTATATACCGAAGTAAAATACATAAATAGTCGTACTACAATGTCCAGAAAACTATACATACTCCAAATAACGACTTAAAATTATCTTATCTTGCACAGATAGGGTGTTTAGAAAAGAAACGGCATTATAATTCTATACTTAGATTTTTGAGTTAGTATAACATGGACACTATGTCGTTGTTTTTCATTTGTCAAACATCTCATAACAATATATCACATAAAATGGCAATACAGTGTATGTCATAAATAATGTCATCAATAAATACACTTATTTTCAAGAGTTAATAAATTTAAAAAAAAACACAGAAATTAATGAAATGAATTAAACAATTCAAAGCAGAAAACAATAGAAAACTGGCGAGCAGGGCTGGCGCTGAACATTAAGTAGCCCCATGCAAGATTGTATTTTCCGCACTAGTTATAAAATACCCTTAGGCGCTTAGACATTTGGCCGCCTTCCAGTTTTTTTTTTCCATGTCCGCTTCTAATATAGAGCATATGGACCCCTAATGGAGTTTATCTCAACAGAAGTGTTTTAACGAGAACTGCTTGTTACTCAGTTGCTCAACCTCTCTTTTTCCAAAGAGAGTAGGAATAGAAGGAAAGGGCTAGGACAGGACTAGTGATTAGCTAATCGCTCTCGATACGCCCCGTTCATAGGATAGGATGGGTGGGAGGGGGGAATTCAAGACATCACATACATCCATGCCTTTGAACAGAAATTCATAAATCGATTGAAAAATCAATTTATAATACTGCCCGTACTGGGATTCGAACCCGTGCCCTCTGTAGCGGTAGCCAACGACGTTGACCACTCGACCACACAGGCGGCGATTCCAGATTTACCACTACTATTATTCATTATTAAAAATACCAAAATATTTACAATGAAATTTTAAAATAGCTGCAACTTAATACATTCAACAGAATTTTGAAGATTTGATAAAAAAAAAACATTGAAAAGTTTGTTCAAACGGGAAAACTATTCAATTTATGTAATTATTTAACAAATTTGTATCGTTCAAATGATGTACATTCACACAAGTTTTGTCACTAACGACCAGTGACTAATCTTCAGGCGCTCAAGAGTACGAATGGACTTGTCAGCAGAGATGGGCTGGAGGGGGCTCGGGGGGGATCGCGCGAGCCCCTTGTTAATATAAGAAAATCATTCGCCTTAGATCAAATCATCACATAACTGCAATTTCTGTAGATGGATAAATTTGAAAATTAGTTGTCGTTTCATTTTTTTCACTCAGCGTTGTGGGCGTCCGTGAGTCCCAGTAAGAAAAAACATTTTTTCGATCGATTTGTCTATTTTCTGTTCGAAGGAATGGGTGTTTGTGATGTCTTAAGACTGCCTCCCACTCTTCCGATTCTTCAATTCAACTGGTCGCTACTATTAGTTAATCACTAGTCCTGTCTTATGCTTATCATTTTATCCCTACTACTCTCTTTGGAAAAGAGAGGTAGAGCGACTAAGTAACAAGCAGTTCTCGTAGAAAAATAACTTTCGTTGAGATACTTTCATTAGAAGGACATAAACTCGACATAGGGAGCGGACATGGATAATAAAATGGATAACATTTACCGAGCCACTTGTTAAGATATTGGCAGCCCACCGCTGCTTGTCAGTTCAAAACAATTCCACCAAGCACCTTCAGTCGAAATGTTAAATTATTATTTAACAGCTTTTGTATATTATATTTCATTTACAACATATGTACATGTATTTGTACAACTGTTATTACATATTATATATAAACTAGCTGTAAGCCCGTTGACCTCAACGGAGAGATTTTTGTTGCATTTTTAAGTAGTCAGAAAAGTTAATGGCGTGAAAAATAAATTACTAACCTATTTATTGAATAATCCAGAAATTCTGATAGTAAAAGAAATATCTCGGGGCGTATATCGACAGCCCTGCCCTGCAGTATTTAAATTGTAAATTATTTATTTTTGGAATAATGTTCTAGTTTGCTAACAACTATTTTTCGTAATAGCAGAAATTTTGTAAATTATTTAATTTTTGGAATAATGTTTATGTTTGCTAACAACCATTTTTCTTAGAAGCAGAAATTTCATAAATTATTTTATTTTTGGTATAATTTTTAAGTTTGCTAACAATTATTTTTCATAGTAGCAAAAATAGTCCTTGTTAATTACTTAATTTTTGGAATAATGTTTAAGTTTGCTAACAATTATTTTTTCTATTAGCAGAAATAGACCTCGTAAATTATTTAATTTTTGGAAAAATGTTTAAATTTGCTAACAACCATTTTTCATAGTAGCAAAAATAGTCCTTGTAAATTACTTAATTTTTGGAATAATGTTTAAGTTTGCTAACAATTATTTTTCCTATTAGCAGAAATAGACCTCGTAAATTATTTAATATTTGGAATAATGTTTAAGTTTGCTAACAACCATTTTTCTTAGAAGCAGAAATTTCGTTAGTTATTTTGTTTTTGGTATAATTTTTAAGTTTGCTAACAATTATTTTTCATAGTAGCAAAAATAGTCCTTGTAAATTACTTAATTTTTGGAATAATGTTTAAGTTTGCTAACAATTATTTTTCCTATTAGCAGAAATAGACCTCGTAAATTATTTAATTTTTGGAATAATGTTTAAGTTTGCTAACAACCATTTTTCTTAGAAGCAGAAATTTCGTTAATTATTTTATTTTTGGTATAATTTTTAAGTTTGCTAACAATTATTTTTCATAGTAGCAAAAATAGTCCTTGTAAATTACTTAATTTTTGGAATAATGTTTAAGTTTGCTAACAATTATTTTTCCTATTAGCAGAAATAGACCTCGTAAATTATTTAATTTTTGGAATAATGTTTAAATTTGCTAACAACCATTTTTCATAGTAGCAAAAATAGTCCTTGTAAATTACTTAATTTTTGGAATAATGTTTAAGTTTGCTAACAATTATTTTTCCTATTAGCAGAAACAGACCTCGTAAATTATTTAATATTTGGAATAATGTTTAAGTTTGCTAACAACCATTTTTCTTAGAAGCAGAAATTTCGTTAGTTATTTTGTTTTTGGTATAATTTTTAAGTTTGCTAACAATTATTTTTCATAGTAGCAAAAATAGTCCTTGTAAATTACTTAATTTTTGGAATAATGTTTAAGTTTGCTAACAATTATTTTTCCTATTAGCAGAAATAGACCTCGTAAATTATTTAATATTTGGAATAATGTTTAAGTTTGCTAACAACCATTTTTCTTAGAAGCAGAAATTTCGTTAATTATTTTGTTTTTGGTATAATTTTTAAGTTTGCTAACAATTATTTTTCATAGTAGCAAAAATAGTCCTTGTAAATTATTTAATTTTTGGAATAATGTTTATGTTTGCTAACAACCATTTTTCTTAGAAGCAGAAATTTCGTTAATTATTTTATTTTTGGTATAATTTTTAAGTTTGCTAACAATTATTTTTCATAGTAGCAAAAATAGTCCTTGTAAATTACTTAATTTTTGGAATAATGTTTAAGTTTGCTAACAATTATTTTTTCTATTAGCAGAAATAGACCTCGTAAATTATTTAATTTTTGGAATAATGTTTAAATTTGCTAACAACCATTTTTCATAGTAGCAAAAATAGTCCATGTAAATTACTTAATTTTTGGAATAATGTTTAAGTTTGCTAACAATTATTTTTCCTATTAGCAGAAATAGACCTCGTAAATTATTTAATTTTTGGAATAATGTTTAAGTTTGCTAACAACCATTTTTCATAGTAGCAAAAATAGTCCTTGTAAATTACTTAATTTTTGGAACAATGTTTAAGTTTGCTAACAACCATTTTTCTTAGAAGCAGAAATTTCGTAAATTATTTTATTTTTGGTATAATTTTTAAGTTTGCTAACAATTATTTTTCATAGTAGCAAAAATAGTCCTTGTAAATTACTTAATTTTTGGAATAATGTTTAAGTTTGCTAACAATTATTTTTCCTATTAGCAGAAATAGACCTCGTAAATTATTTAATTTTTGGAATAATGTTTAAGTTTGCTAACAACCATTTTTCGTATATATATAAATAAATAGTTAATTAAATTATTATATATAATTGAGCAGCCCTATATAGCCGTTCACAACCCTGCAGGTGGAATATTTGAATCATTCAAATTATGTACACTCCCACAGATTTTGTCACTAACTAAATCGTTTAGTGCAAGATTTCACCCACAGATGTCATTATTAGTTCACTTAAAACGCGTTCTTTTTTTTTGCTTTGTATTATTTAAATTATATAGAGTTTTTTTTTCGTAACCATCAACTGGACTTGTAGAGCAGTGGTTTAGGTGTCCGAACGTCGCGCATGAAAATTGGGGCATGGTATCGAATCCCACAGCTTGACAGAATATTTTTTGAAAATTAATTGTTTTTACACATAATAAAATAAAAATGTCATGATTTCAAAAATTCACTCATGACGTCAGAGAAAAATGAAGAAATGAATTAATGACGACAGCGGGGCAGGATGGGGGGGAGGGGGACCGTCTTTCTTGACGTCATCGAAAAGGCGAAATCGCGACCATAATATACAAACGAAAAAAGTATCTCTTTAGTATGAATAAAAAAATGTTGACAGCGTGGCTGGGGCGGAGGAGGGGAAGGGGAAATCGGGGACAATTTACAGACGGACGGACGGACGGACGGACGGACGGACGGACGGACATTAACGACTATTAATATATAGATAATAATAAAAAAATGTTACTCTTAATTTTAGTTTTTTGGAAGGCTGCCCGTGCTTTGGTGCGAAATACTTAATTTGACCCTTAGTGGTAAACGAGTTTGGAACGCCTGATCGCTACGAGTTCATATTGTTAACTAAACGGGAAATGCTGATGATTAATCAAAAATGTGAAATATTCGACTAAGCAAATTATATTCCATATTATTAATTTGCTAATATTTCCAAATTGATATTTTTTAAGCGACAATGATCTATGAAAATATTTCTATCGACAACAACAATATCATATAAGACAGTATCGGTAAATAGAAATCTACGAACATATTATTATGACAGCTTACACAATACATAGTTACAGCCGTAATCAATATTTCCCCATTGTCACATTAATTATATGTGTACAAATAAATGTCATAAAGTATGATTATTTAAACGAATAAAATAAGCAGAATTCAGACAGTTAAGTAAAAACTTAAAAAAATATTTATCTAGTTTTTGCCCTCATATATACAAAGTAGTCCTCTTTGGATATACATACAAATAAGTTTGCATAACCGAAGAAAAAAATATATTCTGTTTATTTTTTTAAACTCAAATAGGAAGTGGATTCTCATTCAATTTCACTATAAAAAGTAAAATATAAGTTCCTTATTTGATTTTAGCTTTTATTTAAGAAAGTAAAATCCTTGGCTAGAGTTGAAAGCTTAAGGCGACTCAGTAGGAATGCAAAACTTTAATTTGACCTTCTAGCATAAATATTGCACTGACTGAAATAGGTAACCACCACTATACGTATTTTTACAGTATCAAAACAAGCAAAACATTTTTATATTTCATTACAAAAATAACAATACCACCTAACACACGAATGAGTATATAGACAGTAATGAGGTATTGCAATGTAAGCTATCGTATTTCATAAAGTAACGGTTTTCGGAGAAGCAAAGCAAACCATACAATACAAAATTCTCAAAATTTCTCTAATATATTGAAATAATTAATTTTTATTTTTAATTTTGTATAACCTATTTGTTATGATATTGTTTTAATATGATTTGTTATGATATTGATATTGATGAATACAGTTTTGAAAAATAATTTTGTTGCATAAAAAGATTAAAACATAAAAAATATTGACATAATAAGATTAAAATAGAAAAGTATTGAGTAAAAGAATTATAAGTTGCAATTGATAGTTGTTTCTGGTTCGCGCTATAGTTTTCACTATGTATTTAATCCGAAAATTATCTTAACTTTGTCTTTTATTCGTGTTAGACAAAAAACTTCGATATTTTTAAATTATTGTAAGTTAAGTAATCCTTCTTATCAAATCGATTGAACATTTCGCACAGTGAATTCTTTACGTTTTTTATTAATAGCGTCTAAAATGTATTGCGGATTCCATATTTCTAAAGACCTTGTGAATCTAGGATCCAAAATCTCAGGATGATCCGTTGGTTCCAGATAGAAGTGCGTAAAAACAAAATATTTTCATATAATTTGATAAATCGGTTCCAAAATCGTGTAAAAAAGTACCAAAAATGTATGAAAAAGCGTAACGGTGCCGTCCAAAAAAATCACGGAAACTCAAAATCGCGAAAAAATAAATCGCGTAAAAAAAAGGATTGGGTGTATATTTTACTGAATGCGCGGAATAACAATATTTTTTATCAGAAAACTTAATTATTCCACTGATTGCTTAGAATGAATGTAAACATCATTAACTAATAGCTTGACGATTAATAGTTGGTCTGAAAACGCTTCTCGAAAAAGCCAAATACGTGTTACAATTTGTAAACGATCAGTGGAATAACAAAGTTTATTTGTTATAAAATGACTTTTTCTTAAGTGACTACCGAAACTATCGAAAATATTCATAATCCATGTTAATAATTCTTTCAAGCCATTAGCAAATTTTATTATGTGCTTATTTTTACTTCAAGTTTATATATAGCCTAACTCAATAAGGAAGAAACTAAATAAATATTATATCTGATCAAAAGAAGTTATTCAAATAATTTATAAAGAATGCATAAATATATTCGTATTTTTTTTTGTTTGAGAACCTTCTCTCTGTAGCCAAAATATAAGTTCAAAATGCAGGGTTGTGTCAAGAAAACATAATACTAATAATATTAAAAATAATTCAAGCCATGCGATTGATTTGAATATTAATGTATTGTATGTATAATAAGTTATCGAAAAAATATGGTTTTCAATCATTTAATATAATAGAAAAATTAAAGTCGTTAAGTTATATCGGCTGCATCTGACTAACTTTGTTGGGTGGTACAAAACAATGACTTAAATGTATGAATTAATATATTTCACAAGTTTATTTTGTATCCATACATATGTATATATATTTTTTTGCATATATCAATTTCGAATATTTTCTAGCATTCTGTTTTGTTCAATTATAAGTTTATAAAAACACGTTTGACGGTAGAAAAGTGTATTCAATTAAAAAAAACTCTATGTTGCAAAAAAACATGGTTTACTATCTGTATATTATGTAAAAAATATTTACTTTTAACATCTTATCCAATAATTTTTTCCAGTTTTTTTTCCATTTAGAAGACTTTTATTCAACTACTGTTACTATTATATTGAATAGAATCTCTTTTTAAAACCATTGCCGAATAATTATTTTAAAATGCTTATCCATAAACTAAAGTAATACTGGCCTTTACAAGTATTTCGACTGAACAAGACATTATTGTATTATAAATAATAATATTATTTATCAGCGCTTTGCGCAACCCTAACCCCAACCGATATTTAACCGTGTTTTATGGCAGTGTAAAAAATACATTGCTTTGATTCATATCTCTAATGTTCGTTGACCAGTGATTTAAAAATATCTAAAGAAATTTTTGACACGTCCACTCCAGACCAAGCCTCATCTCAAACTGAGCTCAAACTGAAGAATGGTAGGTAAGAAAAAGACATCCCCGAAAAATGGTTACCATTTATTGGTATTATTAATTTTTTTTTTTTTTTTTGCTTTTAAATGTAAACAATAAAATGTTTTATCATTACAATTTTTTGTAGAAGTATTTATGATCCAATTATGCTTTAAAAATAAGTAAGAAAAAGTGGGAGAAATGGTACATTTCAAATGGATGTACAATCATTACAAAACATAAATTGGAAATTCTGCTCAATTCACTTTCTTAAACAAACCTTTATCTGCATTTCTTTCTAAGACATTAAACTTCGGTATCTTATAATAATCTCTAAAAATGATTTCAACGTAAAGCAGTTTTTCAAATTCCGTTTTTTGTGTTTGCCGTGTTTCCTTTAAAATATGACTATTCTCATGAAAAAAAAATGCAATAGTGTAAAAAAGCGTTTGGAAAATGTAATTATTGAAAAAAAAATTTTTTGAGTGAACGGTTCACGAGATTTAGTCGACGGCAAACGATCGATTTACTCTGTTTTCAGGCGAAAAGGTACTGTATCCTCTTAAAAGTGAGATACACATTTGGTGCATGTGATATTTTAGAGATAACCATCATGGGAAATGGCTGCATACGTTTGCTATTCAAAGTGAAATATTTACTTTATAAAAAAGTACAATTTTTTTTAACTAATGATAATATTCTATTCAATTTACTATTATGAACACATCCTTTGTATGTAATAAATCTCTTATATTTTATCGACTGTGGAAAGGAACCCACAGTTATTTCAAAATAGCTTTTTTTCGACAATCACAATTTATACAACCTGATACACGTTTTAACAAAAGGGTGTACGCTGAAAATTCCGAATTAGTATCTAAATTTAAGTTTTAAGTTCGGAAAAAAAGGGCCAGAGAAAATTGCGATCAAGAAAAAATACTTTAAAAAGGTTATTTTTGAAAAAAATATTAAATTAATATTAGATTAAATCAATAAAAAACCAGTTTATCAGTCTCCATGCACTTTAAGGCTGAGTATATTTCATAATTTTCCTTTGGCCCAAAATCATCAAAAAGCGTTTTTTGTGTTTCCTGTAAAATTTGACATGTTTAGGTTACGTCATTTTTCCTTTCCACAGTCGATATATTATAACCTGGTTTAAAGTGAAAATAAATTCAATATAACTACCTAGATCAGATGATCGAAACTGATGGGGAATTTCAGAGTTCCGGGAGGGAATTGTTGGATTACTAGATTCTTATTTATTAACTAAAACTTGATTAAAAATTCTATTAAATTTTCTGTTCATTGAAATTTGATTCTGATATTTTATTATGTAATTAATCAGTTAGTAAAAGATCATCTCAAAAAACTTATAATATTATGTTCATACATACCTACATATAAAAAAAAATAGTTTCAACACCACGTAAAATACCTTCAGAAGGGGGTAGTTATATTGTGAAAAAGTGAAAGGGTGGAATGAAGATAATAAGGTTAGGATCTCCTGGCCTAGATTGCTTAAAATCGATTTTGGTACTGCATCTTTTCTGTGTGTGTTTTTTTTTAATAAAAGTTCACTCTGCAGTGATTATCAACCCTTTAACTACGACGTGGACCATAACTGACTTAGCAATGACAAAAAACAACATATTAAAATTGTGGCGGATGAAGAAACGTTAGGCTTATCAAAATACAATTATTTAATTTATTTAAAAACATTACAGTGACAATAAAATTGACGATCATAAACTGATTTGTTTAAATCAAATGATAGAGCACTCCCGTGCCATAAGTGACCAATCCTCTTATTATTCGCTGTACTTGAATATCATACCATTATACTTTAACTGGCGGAAGAGCTTCTGTCTCAACATAATGTAATTATGTTGTTTGCTAGACATGCTGATAACATCATATTTACAGAATTTTAATAAACTTATCACTGTTCTATAGTATTACAAAAACTTTATAAATATTAACCTGGTCAAACTTATTTATAAATGGCCATCATTCAAGAAGATGTTAACTCTTAAAAACTTCCATATTTCCTAGTCTATAAATGACATTTCAAGTATTTTTTTGATCCTCTATTTTCCCCATCATCTTTGACTGTTTTTAAATGACTGTCGTAAATGTAACACATATTACTGAAATCGATATTTTTTAGAAATCCGGCTTGCGCCCCCCACTATTATTTAAATCTGAAATGCACTCGTTACCACAATAATGCTAAGGAACCACCTGTATTATATCGACTGTGGAAAGGAAAAAGGACGTAACCCACAGTTTTTTTCAACATAGGTTTTTTTCGATAATCACAATGTATCAAACATGATGCACGTTCTATTAAAAGGATGCAAGCTGCAAACGCCGAATTAGTATCTAAATTTAGCTTTTAATTTTGAAAAAGATGATTTTGTAAAAAATTAAAACCAAGAAAAAAGACGGAAATAAAGGTTTTTCATAGACAAATTCTTGAATTAATGTTATATTATGTCAATTAAACACCAGTTTAGAAGTATCCGTGCACTTCAAGATTGTGCATAATTCATAATTTGCATATGTCACAAAATCATCAAAACACGTTTTTAGCGCCTTCTGTAAAATTTTACGTGTGTGGGTTACGTCCTTTTTCCTTTCCACAGTCAATATGTACGTCACATAATTACCACACAATTAATGTGTAATGTTTAGCAATCGTATGATAGCGTTTGTCACTTAAATTAGGATATTTCCAATCAAATTAAGAAACCGATGATGTTTCCTAATATACTATTGTTACTTTTAAATACCATTGAGAGAGAAGACATTCGATATATTATTACATAACATTTATATATTATGAGGTTATAATTCCAGCAACTAAAGTTTTCGAAAACAAGAATAGTAACTACGTCGTTTTTGATAAACATGGTTCCACCTGCATTTTTTTCACAAAATGACTTTTTAATGCAATTTTAAGGCTATCAATTAAAAAGAAAAATGTTCAATCTGATAAACAAACGAATTTTTATAAACCACCAAAGTTCCATCTGAATGCATAATCAAAAAATCAGCGTGTAGAAAATCACAGAAACTGTGAACTCTTTCATTGGCGTACGTAGATGCATATAATATATACATAGTATGTTTCATACGGGTATCACAGGTGCATGAAACAAATGTCTTAAAGTACAGGAAGGGATTCATACTATTGTTGAGTTAGTTAAATCCTCACACAGATTGTTTATAAAATTTAAAAAATTCCCAATGCCAATACGAATTAGTGCACAAAGGTTCTATCTGCAGATTTTTCAGCCATTTAAGAACATTAGAGGGCACCACTCTACAATTTCATCTATTGTACATATGCTGATATAATGAACAAATTGAAATTAAAATGTAAGCTATACGTACAGTTAATTCTAATTATATGTATACTTCTAAACAATTTAATTTTAATATAAAATATCGTTTTTTACAAAAAGTTACATTTCCTGAAATCTTAAACTGCTTCTCCTGCACAGTATTAGTTTTTTTCAGATGGAACCATGTTTACCCAAGGCGACGACTAGGCAATAATCATTTATCAAATAAAACATACAACTGCTTGAATATTCAAAGTAGACCTGTACAGACAGCCAACGACACCTATAATAACGTATGTTAATTCAATTAACGATTCTATCAATTTCACCACTGTTATGAAACACATCATTTATTCAAATTCATGACACTAATAATTATTATTTTAGACTTTCACTTCGTGTTCTCGATAAAGCCCAAAACATAACACCGTACTCATTAAATTATTCGGTACAGGGATTGCAAAACAGGTATCAACATAACCGGAATCTCGGTATTATACGAAAAACCAGAAACCGGTTTTTAAATCTAAAATACAGGTGTTTCGTTGTTATTGATATTTTATTTAACACTTATTTTATTGAGTGATGAGTTTATAAGCCTGTCCTAGACAACACGAGTCGATGTTGTCATTGAAGACACGTGTACAGACAGTCATTTAATTTATTACACATACCCATTGCTATGTATGGTCTTCATTCAGTTAGGGGGTGGTCCCTGAAAAAGTTGCTCGTATTGCCGTATTCAAGATCACAGTTGTATTTTTTTACATTTTTAATACAATTGTTTTGATTATAAATTTATTTTATATTTTTTACTAATATCGTTTTTTTATATCGTTATTTCATATGAAATACAGGAATACCGGTATAAATATATTCGTTGGGCAATCCCTACATCATTTTTTTATGATACCAGTTTGAACTCGAAAAAAGCATTCAAATGGTAAATTTCTTTTAAGATGTGAAATATTCACAGGGTCCTTACTAAATTTATCTTATTTTGAAAAATATTTTTGGACACTAGATTATCTCGATCATTAGTGTTTTTTTTCGCGAGTAATAAAGCAAATAAATAATTCTATAAATGAAAGAAATACTTACAGAAGTCGTTCGACACAAATATCAACTATGTTATGTTAGACCCAAAATGATCAATTATAATCTATTAAATAAAATATTCTTTTAATTAAATTGGTTAGCTTTTTAACAAGGTTGGAGACCATCGTTATAATTATAATAAAATATGATATTTTTTAAAATCAAAATATGGCGAAAACGCAAGGTGTTTTTTTATTATAATACAATTTCAATTTTTGAGCGTGTAGGCATTTATGAACGATGAATTTTATTACGTTCTTAGAATTTAAAAAATACAATAAACACCAAAAAGGAATTTGAATGCCATTGTAATATTACGCAAATTGTGTTAAATAAAATACAATAATTTGCATTATATTACGTTTGGTATAGTATAATCAATAACTTTTAAATTTTATTCAGCAATGTATTATGTCATATTTGTTATTTTTAGAAAAAGGACAATGCTTTGTTTAAAATAGTCATTAAATTTACACCAATTATTTCATCGTTATAACAGCCATCTTAATTTATGACGTCAAGTTCATCAACACCGACAGTGCTATCAAAAATACCTGCTACAAACATGACAAATATAATAATTCAATAAAATAACAATCTCGCTTATAAATTAGTTAAATCTCGTTTCTTAAATGAATAGTCATACAGATAAATGATTCTTAGATGTTTACACGTTTCAAAGAAACGTGACATATTATACCGATAAAAAATCGTTTGTATTTAAACGTTATTCACAGTATTATTATTGAGTAAAAATTGTATTAATGTCTGATAAAATTTTGTACAGTACAACATATGTACATACTGGTCAAAGGTGAGATTGATAACTATTTGTTTATGAATTATATTACATGTTCCAGCTAATCATTAGAAGTAATACAAATAAATAGGTAGCACTTAATTACCACACGATTTATCCATGTGGTAATTTTTATACGGTGCAGATTCTCTATCATTTTTTGTATACATTTTTTAAATTGTAGTAAATGTGTCCGATTTTTAACATGACAACTTTTTACGTTTTATTACACGTGTGAGATTGATAAGCTAAAACAATGACATTATTTTAATAAAGAATGGAAGACGGTTTACTTTACGTACAAAAATAAACTACTTTATCTGCTTTTAACATAAGAAATTAACTTGCAAGTAATCTGCTATGTACACATCAACTGAAGTTAAAATACTTACGTAAGACGCATAAATGTATTCAAACAATAGTGATATTTCTTTTAAATTTAAGAAAATTTTAAAATTACATCTTAGTTGCTTCAGGCAGTTCATCAAATATTTATATATGTTTTGAACACTTTTTATTAAAAATGCTTTATTTAAGATTCCCCATACATTATTCAACTTTAAATAACATTCCTTATAACGCTTGATATTAATTTATTTTAATCTTTTTTAAATCGTCATTTATATATTATAAAGTCAGCGACATAATTTTAGCCCATTTTTGCCAAAATTTGCTCGTAATTGATACAAATACAAAAACACTGCTAAATCCGACAGGTTCAAACCAGAAAAAATACTATACGAAACAATCCCCACGCTTGCTAGCTGTAGACTGATGCAATCTCAACTTTTATTGCATCATGCATAATGGAGTGGAAGTAAAAATACTAAATTTTCCGATATTGGAATACTGGGAAAAAATGGGTTAAAGAATTTCTCGATAGACCAATCTTAAGGTGGAAACATACTGTCGACACACGACGCCACGTAAGCGTGTTGGATGAGAACAGGAACGCACTGCCGTCGCGTTGCGTTGGATGTTTATGTGGCGTCGGGTGTCGGCAGTATGTTTCCACCTTTATTGTGAAAAATAAGAGAGAATTAATTGATTACCACAAGTTATACAATTGACCATGCATAATATTTGATATATAATTTTAGTTTGGTTCGAAAAGAAAGATGTAACAAGTGTTATGAACACCGTGTAGTTCGACTATACGACGTTGATTTTTCGCGGTATACTCACTGCGCGTTGTGACATACGGTGCATTTGGCCAGACAATCGCGAGTTGCGCTATCAATTCATTACCATTGTCGCGTACGGAACGGAGAAGAGTGGTTTCGGATACGGGCGCTCATCATCAGCAGCCGTAAACCACGTGGTTTACGAAACGTCACAATAAACCGGCTGGTGCAGTGACATCTGTCATCTACCAAAGTGAGTGAATGTTTTTGATTTATTTCAGTGTTTCAGGTTTATACTTAAAGTGTCAAACCGCAAAAAGTCGGCAAAGGCTTTAAAAAAAAAATGAATATTGTGCACGCGGGAAACAAGGAAACCAACTCTGAACTGATAGAAATATTTTTTTTATGCGTGCAGCAAAAGAAAATGTTTTTTTTATCTTCAATCAAAGATAGCTAAATTAATTCTCATCATTTCACGAATTTACTACATCAGTAAACTTAAGTATCGGTGAATTATATTAATTCCAGTTATAATAATTTAATGATAGTGACATCAAATTATGTACTGAAAAATATTTTAGGAAAACACGATGTCATAGAAAAACAATTTTTAGTTCTTCAAAATACCATTTGAAAACTACATAGATATAAAAACTGAGGATTTTGTATTGAATAATATTTGTTTTTGTCTCGAATTTTTGTTTTTGTTAATTCACTGCCAGAAACATGTTTTGAGAAATTGGGTCATTTAAATAATTCGGACTAACTCAGTGATGGTCTTTGGATAGGTAAAATACTTACATACGAGTTATCGTGAGATTTTTAATTATTTAACAATATATTGTTTTTTTGAAAGTGATTTTATTTACTCATTCAAGATTGAGTGTTTAATTATTTTTGTATAACATTAAATGCATTACAAATGCGTAACAAAATTGTTACTCCATTGTTTGTGACCTATTTAGACTTCCTTATAAAAACACCTTGTGCTATAATTTGTAATCAGATATCGGGGGGGGGGGATAATAATATTATCCCCCTCCCTTCTGTCGTGGTTACATAAGAATGTCTTAAATAATACCACAATATTAAAAATAGTATTAATGTTCGATGCGTCATCTTTAATACTGAGAAAAAATACAATCTTCCTTTTTACTTAATTTCCACTTTAATCTACTAGATCAGGACCGGTTTTGCTGAAGGTGAGCATTATCAACTGATTGAACCGTGTAATGATGATGAAATTACACCATTTCTTTTCAATTTGTTTTTCTATAAATAACACTGCTAAATTGTATTGCTTATCAATTGAGAATGCTCACCAAGAGCGAAACCGGTCTTGATCTTGATAAATTAAAGTGGAATTAAGTACAAAGGAAGATTGTATTTTTTCTTAATTAATAGAATGCTTTTCTACCAAGTATTGACAGTAAACACTAAAAGGGTACCACCATCTTTAATACCATAAAAAATCGTATTATACCTTAAATTTCATGTTTAGTATTAAATTTTCTGGAGTTAAAAAAACACTTGCCTCGATTGTTTGCGTGTTAATTTTCAAAAAGTCAACTACAATATTTTCTCACAAACTATTTAACGTTTGTATTCATCTGAATTAATTTCGATTTGAATTTTGTTGCTGTCAGTGTTTCAGATAATTATATAAAGTAAACTTCCTCCTTAAGTAGTTAAAGCATAGATGTTACATTGAGTATGTTATAAATGATTTCAAGGATTCTTGGAAGTCAAATCTTTTATAAAAAAAATAACAAGGCTTGTATTGTTGGAATAACAAACATGAAAAAAGCCATCATCGTACGTCATTTTATACAAACATCGCTTAATAATAATTGCGCAAGAACACAACCAAATTGCCACATTCAAAATGCATCGGCGCTTTTTTTTTATTTCATGATACCAAGAAGCATTTAATTTATTCATTATATCTTTAAGATAAGGAGGTTAACCTTGGATGCAATGATTGAAGATGCAGACGGCTTTCATGTTTTCACCCATAGCTGATGATGCAAGAGTTGTAAATATTATGATAAAGATTCAGACGTGTCTCATGTGCAATACATAATTTGTTTTTTACAATCAGGGCTGTCAGTCATATCTACCGACAGGTGAACGGATTCTTCCACTCAAGATATTTACGAACACCCATTATCCGTATATAATACGTACTCCGTGTTCGAATTTTCCGTACAAGAAAATGTCGTACACTAATTCTTCCAAACAAGATTCTTCTGTGCACAGAATATCCCGTACATCAGTGTTATTTGTGCCATGCTCCACTTGAACGTTTCAAAAAGCTTCATGTCCCCCTTCCCAATCAAAATCTTATATGCACATAGTCTATGCCAGGGGTGGGGAACCTTTTCTTCTCTAAAGGCCGCATTCATTTTTCTGATTCGACATAAGGCCGCAGTAAACATTGACTAGGGAATCTTTGGCCGAAAACAGGAATTTACGGTCAGAATATGTCAGGAATTTACGAATTTAACTACATTTACAAAATTACAGAATTGGCCAGAAGGCCGCTCCAGAGTAGCCAAAAGGCCGCAGGTTCCACACGCCTGGTCTATACTATTTAAATTTAACTTTAAGTAAATAAATATTTATATTATGTGACACGTATCAAAAAATAGCATTAAAATTAATGCGAACCTGGTGATTGATGTGAGCTACAAACAGTTTTTATGTAAAGTACTAATTTGGTATTTTTTTTTTCGAAAATGCCTTAAAAAATGTTATAATGAAACACCGCAGTGCATGTTCTATATTTTTTTGTTTTATTTTAACGTTTAATGTCTAAGGTTAAAAGTTTCAAATATTTTTCAGGTTGAGAACACGCAAAAGATTAAATAATATAATTTATAATCATTATTATTATTTTTTAATTTACGGTATTTTCTGTATCCTGAGTTTTCTATGTACAGAATATTCTGTGTTCGGAAGAATCCGGTTTCCCAAACTTTTTCTGCAATGGAACACTTAGAAAATCTGGTAATTTTAACGAAACACTTAGCTTTTTTTAGGTTGGGTAATTCCGAATACTTAACATACAAACAAATATGTTATTTAAGAAACTTTTTTATGTATATAAACTTTATGATATAAAATGTTAATTAATATTATGAGACAATATATGTTGTACAATTTTACATGAACTATGAAATATCGTTAGGTCCTATGGCGCAGCGGTTAGCGTTGCTGACTTCTGTGCCGGATCTCACGGGTTCGAGTCTTAGTACAAACTAGGGCATCCAATCCCGGGATCCCGTATTCTTCATCCACCTTTGCGCGTTGGTAAATTAAACAAAAAATCGCAAAAATTATATTGCTGCGACAGTGATATTTTTTTTTGATAGTATGAATTGAATTGCTGTAAACGCTAAAAAAATATTGAAATATAAGCCGATTTCTCGAAATGCACCCGACGCGTAAAAAATAGTCTGCGATGGAAAAATTGACACAACAAATAAACGCTAAATCTACGAAATTTGAATAAGCCAATCGTTGCTGTTTATGTGTCAGTTTTTCGTTATTAATTTACACAATCGATCAATTGGATATTATATATTCAATCAACTAAAAATACCTCCCACTGCACTAGTAATCAAGATTCAGAGCGTATTCTCTTGGATTGTCCGACTATTTCCATACAGGAGTGGACTGGAGGGAGCTCGAATGACCTCGCGCGAGCCCCTTGTTAATTTAATAAAAAGCAATATGTATTGTCAAATCAAATTTACTATATAATCACTTTTAGTGTGTTCACTGTCAATACTTGGTGGAAAGGCATTATATAATAAAAAAATATTTCTTTGTACTACTTCCACTTTTATTTTGCAAGATCAGTCTCGGTTTCGCTCGTGAAGAGCATTGTAAATAATTGATCTTGAAAAGAGTTTACAAATTAAAGTACAAATTATGAATAAGTGACACTAAATTGACTTAAATAAAAAATTTAAATTTTAAATAACCCTAAATTGAATCTGCAAAACATTGTATTACTGTAAATTCCCATTGTTTTGGAAAAAATGGAAGAGAGTAAATCAGGCACTAGGAGGGGGGGGTCAAGACCAACCAAAATAATGAGCACCTTCTGACGCTAACGTTACGGTGCCCGTATAATTATAAATTGATAATAAAAAAAGACAAAAACCGCGAATAACTCTGAGATTAAGCGAGCCCCATGTTAAAATTTGGCAGCCCGCCGATGTGTCCATAAAATGACAAATTTTGTTTTCATCATATAGATCGGACATCCAGATCAGTTTCGTCTCCAAAAAAATCTGTCACTTTTTGAAAAAGTTTACCTTCCCTGCTTCTCGAGATTTAATCCCTCATCAAATCTGTTATCGAATGTTGTTATATTACATTCATTTATTGTTTATTATTTATTACCTTATTACGTTGTTAATTATCGTTTTTAATTTTATTTAATTTACCTTTGGTAATAAAATTTTATTTACTGTTGCTAATCAAGTTGCTATAAAATAAACGTAACTCAAGTAGGATTTTATCTTCGATGTAATACAAAAGAAAAAAACTAAATAAAAAAACACCATTTTTTACTTATTTCAAATTTAATCATATGATCGGGAGCGGTTTCGGTCATACCGAGCATTCTCAACTGATTGGTCTTGATTACGACATCCAATCCCGGGATTCCGATCAATTTACCAATCCCGTACTATCGGATTCCGGGAATTTGGTATTCAATTCAATTTGGTAATATGTATTGTAGTAAAGATTAAAATCTAAATTCTTGCTATTATTAAAACTATTTGCGACAGTTTACCTCAGTTTTTAAAATATTTTTAGAGCGGTAAATATATTTTAAATTTTTAAATTTGAGATCGACCCAGGTGTTGTGATGTCAATTCTCCTCGAGTTGATATAGAGCAGTGATGCACAAACCGTGGTCCGCGGGTCGCATGCTGCCCTTTTTGAATTTTGTGGCGGCCCTTAAATTTTTTCACGCAAAACATTTATACAATAAATGTAAGCAAGCTTTATCTTCAATGAAGGAGAATAAATCGGTTAATAGAAACTGGCTTACAAATAGTATGTCGAGTCGGTTTTTGAAAACCGACAAGCCCTACTTAACACCGCAAACAGCTTTGAAATTGAGAGATCCCCATGTTTAGATGTTGGCAGCTAACCGCTGCATGTTACTCCTGCAGCGCGTATTTTGACACTCTTAACTGTATCGACGCCATTGCTAAAGTCCATGTGCTTAGACGCAAACAACATTATTTGAAAGGTTGCTAGTCCTGATTTCAATGGACCATTTACAAGATTAGAATGCAAATTTTGTTACAATATAACGATAGATTTCATTTTATAAATATTATATTAATAAATTTCAATATATTAATATCTCTATTGAGTTCAAGCATATTGTGTCGGTGTAAAATATGTACGGTTTGTGTGACACTTGACATTTGAATAAGTAGTACACTGGATAGCAAGGTCATTAAGACAAAGTTATAGTACACAGGATTCGTGACTTATGGTATTTTATATTTTTTGCGGAGTCGATGTCAAAGTCGACAGAAGTCCATCGAATCCGATTTTTTTTTATTCGTGTTGACAAATAAGGCGTTTGGTATCAAACTCGACCATGTCATGTTTTTGCCGGTGTACGCTTTTTAATTCAGATAGGGAAATTTAACACCTACAGTTCAATACATAAACTCAGGAAAGGAAAAAGGACGTAACCCACACTTTTTTTAAAACGGCTTTTATTCGATAATCACAATGTATACAACTTGATACATGTTCTATTAAAATTATGTTAGCTGAAAATGCCGAATAAGTATCTTATGTGTAAAGCAGGGCTGTGGAGTCGGAGACGGAGTCGTGAAAAATGAGCGGCTGGATTTTTTTTGAAAAATATATTTAATGATGTGTATTTAAACAAAATAGTCAAAAGTGTTAACATTTCATGCTTAGCTGACTAAAGATGATCTGATGGTATGCATATAAGTTAAAATGGAATATTTGAAAAATTTCCTCGAAGTCGGAGTCGGAGTCATCTTTTTTTCACGCGACTCCACAGCCCTGGTATGCAAGGGTCTGCAAAAATTGCGATTATACAAAAAATACTTAAAATAAGGTTTTTTTAGATGTATTAAATGAATATTAGATAAAATCAATTAAGAACCAGATTATCTGTCTCCGTGCACTTCAAGGTTGTGTATATTAATTACATAATTTGCCTTTGACTCAAAATCATCAAAAAACGTTTTTCGTGTCTCCTGTAAAATTTGTTGTGTAGGTTACGTCGTTTTTCCTTTCCATAGTCGACGTGTTTCAGTTTCAAAATATACTAGAAGTAGATTTTTCAATCCATTTCCGCTCCCAATGTGTAGCATATAGTCTCCTAATAGAAGTAAATATCTCAACAAAAGTTTTCTACGAGTGTACTGTAGTTAGAATTAAGTGAATACCCATCAAATACTTCTGAATCTTGGCTATAATGTAGTTGGCTTATTTTTTTAATTTATCGCGATTTTGAATTGTTAATTAGGTTGCCATCCTTTAGAAAACAGTTCATTATAAGCTCTGCTTGGTAACAACAAGATCTAATACCTAAACAGGAGACGTATGATCAAATTTCATATAAGGTGGTGCAAAACAATGAAGTAGCCTTTCATATAATTCTCAATTTATTTATTTTTTCCTCGATCATTGAAAAAGATATGTCGTATTCTTTTCGCCACAAAAAATCGACTTGTCTTTTGTGTTATAATTTATTTATGTTTGACATAAATAAATCGACATAGTTTTGGCAGAAGTGAGTAAGTAACAAGTATACAAAGACATTATTTGACATCAATTCTTTGTCTGGAAAAACTCAGTTGGTGCATTAATTATTGTTGTACCGGCTTGGCAGAAATAACATTTTATTTTTTCGTAAGCTATTATTAAAACTGATTTAAAATCAGGCAATTGTCACCACCTATCATTTCCCAAGCATACTTATATCAGATGAACAATTTATGCATATATATTTTGATATTATTATCATATAACCAGGGTTGGGCTGGGGGGGGTCTCGGAAGGGCTCGCACGATCCCCTTGTTAAATTTTACTTAGACCGGCGACCCACTTGTTAGTTTTAGAGAAAACAATATTCTCCGATCAAACTGCAGTTTCTGACATATATATTATCTACGACAGCTTCGGTATACACGGAATTACATTCTTAACCATTTAAATTGATTAGTTTACGGTAAAGTGAATATTGTTACACATTATAAGTGTATTAAGTAACAAGTGATTGTCTATTTAAGTATTGCATAAGATTGTTTAAAAATTCATTCCTTCCCCGGAACACTGATAATTGCTTGTAGGTTAAGCGAGCCCCTGTTAATGTATTGGCAGACCACCGCTGCATATAAGTAACATAACATATTGCGGCTATAATATAAATATAGTGGCTCCAAGAAGATTAAAAAAAAATCAATTGCTTTTTTGTTAGAATTAAAATTTGTAGACTAACTCAGAGTTTGCTTAGGCAATTATTATTATTGCTTTTTATTTGAGATAGAGGCCTTATCCTAGAAGCTGAACTTTTTCATTTGCTGTTTACTCAGAAATATAAATCTGTTATTTACCAAATTCTGCGAGAATAATTACAAAAAATTATGATTAATTAAGAGTCAGTGTTAAATTGCGGCTGATAATAAGAAAATAGGATTACTTTTAATCTATTAATTCTCGTTTAATTTCTCTTTGGCGAAAGCATTATTTTGGCACACACTTGGCATCAATAAAAATTTGCCTTTCGCGATAATAATTTATTTTAGAAAGCAGTATTAAAACCATCTTAACTATTTGGTTATGTTGTATCTTATTGTTAATAAGTTTTATTTTCTTCAGACATTTAACAGCTTAACGACCGTGGACGCGTATTTGAGTCTTTGAAAAACAAAGGTTGATGGCCGGCGGACGCATATATCCGTATAGGCAAAATATCTGGAAGCTAAGAAAATTAAATTTTGTTAAGATATCTCAATTTGCTTACAAATTATAGTGAATTTAGTAAAATCAAAATTTTTGCGAATTTTTCGCAAAATTTTATTTTGCCAGGTGAAATTTTATAAAAAAACGTGCGGTTGTTAAGCTGTAACAAGGAAACATATTCTTACTACGAACACGAAACGAATGTGTTATTAGATTATGAATATTTTATCGATGACAGTAATGCAGTATTGTAATAAGTTTTATGGCGGAACAATTGTGTGATCACTTATACATTAATTATAGGGATATACAATGTAACACGGAGAGACTGATTTTAATACTCTATTAAAACAGTGATATATTAATATATAATAAATCACTTTGAAGGTGATGCATTTTCAATTCTCGGCGGGAAAGCATTATAAAAACAAAACACTTGTAATAATTCCACATTATATAACATATATTATATTATATTTATCACAGTTTCACGAGAATATCAACCGATAAAAAATATAAATTGGTATAATTTATAAAAATATAAGTAAGATTAATAAAAAGGTATAATAAACAATTGTTAGTCGATATACTGATATGTTCGAATGCATGAAAGTCTGTAATGCTCAAAAATCCTTTCCCCCTTACGATATTAAAAACGTAACGTGGCGAAATCAATTAGCTAACAACTAGTCCTCTATCACTACTCTCATTAAAAAAAGTTGAGCACTTCAAGAGCAAACAAAAAGTTTCTGTTAAACTTTTGTTACGATAAATTCTTCAGGAGTCCAAAAACACGACACTGGGAGCGGACATGATTAAAAAATCTTGATTTAAACATACATATAAAAATAACTGTTAATTTCATTTTTAAGTTTGAAATATGAATTTTTTGTACTACCTATTTTGATTGAAAAATATGTCATTATATGTGATTAAAACGGCCCACTGTATTTCATTGGTTTTATTTACATACTTGGATGCGAAATCTTTTAGACATTCAATAATTTAAATAAAAAATAAACGTAGCTAAAAAAAAATATATATATTCTGTAGGTTTTTTGAAATACCAGAAAGTGTGCCTATTCGTTCGAAATCCTGAATATCGTTCCGAAACGGTAGACATAAACTCTAGCTTAATTATGTGGACATGAATTTATATAAAATTACCAACTAAGGATTGAAACCCATCTCCACTAGGGCAGGGCATCCAATCCCGAAATTTCGGGATCGACAATTTTTCCAATCCAATGATCATTCACCAGAAATTCGAGATTGTTGTTTTCGTAAAATGAACAGACGTGAGACCTTTCTTTTTTTAAGCTCTTCCAGGATTTCTTAATTTTCCACTGGTTGTATATTTCCAACTACTTTTCGAAAATTTTCCACTTCTTGTCCTTCTTGTCCCGAAATCCCGGGATCAGTACTATCAAAATCCCTGATTTTAGGATCATAAAATTGGACGACATCTCGAGATTGGAGGCCCTAGACTCCACTAGAATATACTTCAGTTACCACTGCGCAAATGTTCATAAATAATGATTCACTCTATTTCAGTTTTTGGTTTTTCCTAATCTGTTACGTCACAATTCTCAATGTAAAATGACGGCGTTGAGTTATCGTTTTTTTTTTCTTTTGTTTCTCGTCATTCAATTTCCAAACTGTTGGCTAACATTATTTTTTGTTTTTGGTAAAAATGCATTATATTTGTCATCATAAATCTATATTTAATTTTTAAAATCCATTGTTACATTGAAATGTGTACACAATGTGAGAAATTCTGATTTTTTGTCCTACAATGATATAGCACAGTTCCTCAACTTTTTCCTACTTTAAGTTCATATTTTATTTGAGGGACTTCACGATGGTGGGTCAAATCCTATTATATTATATTAACTTCATTGACCTCATCACGTTGGTAAATCATCCCCAGGAATTCTAGGGAAATCAATATTTAATTCAATTTTAATTTTTAATCTCGGGAATGCGTATTCGTGATTTTTTCTTATCTGATTACGATTTTGATTTTAAGTTTAAAAGAAAATGAAAATTATTATGAATTAGGTTTATACTCATTTAGATGACGTAGCATTTATTTTAAATAAGTATTAAATTTTAAAGAAATATTTGCAACTATTGATTTGATTGACATTTACTTAGTAGAACTTCATTACAGCAAGGCAAAAAAATTGGCAAAGTATTTAGTGCCACATGATGTTTAATATTTATTTATAGTTATTAAAGTGTGAATTGACAATTTTTGGTAGAAAGGCAGTACCTATTCCAAATATTAAAACGATTTTTTTACCAACAACCTATCATCTATTATAGATCAAAACCGGTTTCGGTCATAGAGGGCATTGTCCAATCTACAATAAAAATTGTAGGCTTATTACAAAAACTGTTTTATTTCTAAGCATGTATTTTTGTTTTAATAAAACTCTAGTGGAACTTAATACTTTGCTATTTTTTTATTTGACTGATAATGGTGTATATTATTTATGACATTTATTAGTAAGTCTGAAAAAAATAAGATTCACCAATAAGTATTTCGACATGTTGATGTTGAGAAGCCTTGAGTACAAAATACACATATGTACGTGTTTTTTGACGTCGATGTTTTTTTGTTACAATTATGTTCTTTGTTACACCAATTGTATTTTCACGTAAGTTTCCTGCACGTATATTATTTGTATTAGTTCTGATAAAACTCAATGATTAGGGAGTGCTCTTGACATAACAAACAACATCACCGTCCACTCAATAAGTACAACATCCTTTTTATTGTATAAGACACAATGAAACTAGGGATTGTAATATCGGACATATGTATTAATACCGGTTTTACTCAGAGTAAAAAAAGGGATCTAAATACCGGGAGCGTTCATCAAAATCGGTATTTCGATATTTCATATAAAATACCGTCCTTAATCACTCTAAAGCTAACGACCCACCGGTGTGTCGCATACCTACTAACCACACACGCTATCCACCAGTGTGTTGTCATTATTACGACGTCAATAAATATTTTTTAGAGTCTGCATCATTGAAAAAGTGTCCGACATCTCTTAAGGACTCACAAAATGAATATTAAGTTTTCTTTTATTAGTTTTTAGAAAATTGCTAGCTTACAGGACAAAAAACTTATTAGGTTATTTTTTTTTTAGCTGTTAACGGGTTAAAAAAATATAACATAACAATAAATTGGTGATTTTCTTGAATAACGGTTTCTTACAATTGATACAGCTTTTGACAGATAAAAAATATTTCAACTCGTTGCGAACAATTTTATTATTTTATTGAGACATTTGACAATTTTTCTATTGTACATTAAAAATACGGTTTTAGTTATTTTTTTATACTGAACTACCGATATTTTTTCTTTTGAAATACCGGTATTTCGGTATTGAAAAAAAATCATGAATACCGGTATTGCGATCCCTAAGTGAAACATGTTGTTGTTTATCAAAACTTTATAACCATAGGATATGCGTTACATTACTAAATTTCGTTATTTATGATTACTGTGTGTCACACAAATTATTCACGTATTAAAGATAATGCACACAATATAGGAAATAATATTTATCTTTGATCGGTGCATCGGTGCATCGGTGCATCGTTATCTGAAATCAATCGTGAACCAATATTGTATGTATTCCAACTTCCAACTATATGCAAGTTTGCTATTAAATGTTCTTTAAAATTTGACACAATTTCATTTAATTTTAGCATTGCAATTAAGAATGAATTATATTCGATGGATTCAACGACAACTTTTTTGTAATTTAAAATTAAATTTTATAAATTTGTAATCTGGGTTTTATGAAATATTGGATAATAACCCAGTTTTTACAAAAGTCGGTTTTTGTATAAGCTCTTACTACTCACCATTGAGTTTTGACTTATAATCATGGCTGTGGAGTCGGAGTCGCGGTATTTTGGGCGGAATCGGAGTCGTGAAAAATTAGCGGCTCAAAATTTCATGCTTGGCTGACTAAAGATGATATGATGGTATACATATATATAAGTTAAAATGAAATTATTGAAAAATTTCCTCGGAGTTGGAGTCGGAGTCGTCTTTTTTTCACGCGATTCTACAGCCCTGCTTATAACTGCAAATAGAGCAAACACCAACAATC
Organism: Himalopsyche anomala; assembly: GCA_031772345.1. Taxonomy (NCBI): domain Eukaryota; kingdom Metazoa; phylum Arthropoda; class Insecta; order Trichoptera; family Rhyacophilidae; genus Himalopsyche; species Himalopsyche anomala. The sequence goes on from CM062821.1 coordinate 7,373,468, forward strand.
CAGCATCACGCAAAAATGATTGTTTCACAATCAGACATGTTTTTTTAAAAAAATATTTACTCACTCCTAAGATATAAGGAAGTGTTTTTTTTACTAATTACGAAGTAATAATAAATAATGATAAGATGGGAAGTTAGAATTAAAGCGCGCAAGACAAAACCGCACAGAAAAAAACGAGCAGATACGTCAAAGCGAATCGAGAAAAAAACTTACATAATAGCTAGTTAAGTTGAATTTACTGCTTGCCTGGTATTTAATAATTTGTAAAATTTATGTATTTAATTTAATATGTTTTACGCTCACATAAAAAATCATTTTTGATCTTAAAAAGGTTTCCGCGTAAATCATTAAATATAGTTTTTTTGATAAAATTTTGAACATGAATACGGCAGTTATGATAAAACTGATGGAATAAGATTTTATCTCTGATGATTTTAAATTTCGTCGATTTCCACAAGAAAATTTGAAATACAAAGTCAATTTTTGCATGTACAAAAATTAGTAACATTGGTACTTTTATTGTTAACTGAAGACAGCGGTGGGCTGCCAATACGTTAACAAAGGGCTCGCTTAATCTCAAAGCAATTCTCGGTGTCCTGGGGAAGGAGTGAATTTTTTTATCACTCATTTTCAATTATATGTAATACTTAAACAAGCAATCGATTGTTACTTAATACACCTAAAATATGAAAAAATATGCAATTTATCGTAAAATTATCAATGTAAATGGCTAAAAATGTACTACTCTGTATACTAAAGCTGTCTTAGATGATATACAAGTCAGAAATTGCAAATATATCCAAATTTATTTGAAAATATTGTTTTCTCTTAAACTAACCAGGGGCTCGCCGGCCTTAGTAAAAATTAACAAGGGGCTCGCGAAATCCCCTCCGAGCCCCCTCTAGCCCCCCCTGGCCTGGAGATAAATAATGATCATTATATATTATTAATTAGAAATAATCATATTACTCAGAAACATTTCATACACGATTTACTTGCGTAAAAACAATAAAAGTACAATAATCGTTCATTAATATACATATAATATATATATATGTTTTAATTAAATATTGTCACTGAACGAATCTGTAGCAAGATTCGAAGATAGAGATGGTACTTTATTATAATAGTTTATTCAAGAAATTCTCCACCATTTAAGAGTATTAAATTTTATATTGACAGTGATCGATAATTTTTAAACGACCTCGTTTAAAAAATGTGGCATCAAATAAAAATTATATTAACTACTAAGATGAGAAAATACGTACAACCGTATTGTGAAACACCCGATCTTGTAGCCTTGTGTCTTGCAAAAGGACGATAATAATTTCAAGATGGATATTAATTTTTATAATCGTTCTTATCACTCTTATTCATTTGGCTTAATGCATGGGTGTCCAATCAGTAAATCGCGATCGACCGGTCGATCCCAACGCAAATGTTGGTCGATCCCGAAAGCTTCCGTGAATTTCGAACAAATATATACACAGTTTAAATATTACATATACAAAAATACTAAAATTTAATTATTTTGTAAGTACATACCCATCTAATGATATGTATTTCGCATTTAAAATAAACATTTCTATGTTTGAAGAAGGGAAAAAACCCTAATAAATAAAATTTCTTATGAGAATCATGTTAGAAGTCGATCGCGAGAAAACTTATGATTGAAAAGTCGATCCCAGGATAAAAAAGGTTAGACACCCTTGGCTTAATGTAAGCTCTTAAAAAAGAAAATAAAGCAAAAAAAGGAAACTTGAAAACGGGGTATTGGTAGTTAGCTTTTTTTTTTAAATACAAAATTACCGGTATCTAGTAGCGGCCGTTAAGAAAAATGGAAATGTTAATATAATTGACTTTTGATTAAAGATACAGACTTTGTGAAGTGCAGTGCTTATGAGTCGCTAGAAGTTCATTTCTTGTCCTAGGCGTCATTGATATCACAGGCTGATATTTCCCTTAAGGGCAGATGAAGACACCCACACGTCATTTATTACGCAGATACGTTGTTTATGCCTCGTGTTCAATCAGCCATTATTCCTTGTAAAAGTAAAACCTATCGATGATGAATTTCATTAAAATGTGCCCACTAATGAACAGGAAACCACGCAAACTCGATCCTAATACGTTGTCACTTGTTCAACAGATGCTGGGAACATTTTCCTACTTCAGCACCCACGTCAAGGTGAGGCATGGAAAGGCCTCCATAGATAACCTGATATTCAAGCTACACTACAGATGGACCTTTCTCATCTTAGTCCTTTGCACGATCCTCGTGTGCTCGCGCCAGTACATTGGAGAACATATTAGGTGTCTAGTCGGTGATGGCGTCCCACAGCATGTAATCAACACGTTCTGTTTCTTCACCAGCACGTTTACAGTGGTGAGTTAACCATTATTATACATTTTAATTTCATTGAAATAATGTTATTTACGTAATCAGACGGTTTTTTGTTGTCTTACGGTTGTGTTCTTCAATTAATGTACTCCTGAATTGTGAAAAGCACTGCATATGACTAGTATTATATTTGAGTTGTCTTGATTTCTAACACAACTGGTGGTAACACTGTCAATTGGAATAGCCTTGATAAGTGATTATGCTGTTTTTTTATTTTATTTAGGCACGTCATTATAATGAAACCATGGTTGCTATGGGCTATGTTCCTCATCCAGGAGTGGGACCAGTTGATCATAAAGACACCGTGACTCACCATGCTTACTACCAGTGGGTGCCGTTCATGTTATTTGGTCAAGCTATCATGTTTTATATACCTCATGATATATGGAAAAAGATTGAAGGTAATTAAGAATTAATTATTCATTTTAATTCCTCATAAGACCTTTTTTAACTAGATACTAGCCCGTATTTTTAAGGCGCTGTTTTTTTATATTTAAATATACTAAAAGGACTACAAAAATACTAACACCAAATACTTTACAGTTACAAACAAAACTCACAGAAATAATGTGGATTAAACTATGATTTTATGGGACAGAGTCTCATAGTGGAAACAAGATGAAATATCTTGAAAATTACTTCAGTAAGTAACATAAAATGTTTGCGTTGCTGGACCTGTTCCTTTGTAAATTCGTATTATCACTACAATACATAAACAAAACTTATAAATACAATGTTTTTTTGTTACTAATAATTTGCAATTAACACTGTAGAACTGAATATTAAAAAAAAACAATATTAAAGTAATTTCATAAAAATAATGATCGAGGATATCTGCATGTGTCTGTGTGCGAAGCCTCGCAAAATTAGAATTAAATGAATGGATAGTGTTTAAGTCTCTGTGCGGTGTCTGTGCACGCCGCACACTTTGTACATGCCACGAGCCGGCCCTGTATGCACCTACTACCACGCGCTACTTCTTCACGCACTTACAGGTGTATTCTTCAGCGTGATAACGTTATTAATTGTTCATGACAAATAACTTAAAAAAAGAAGAAAGTCATTTTATTATAGGCTGAAGAAAATTTATTTCTTTCGCAAAAAACATACAGTGTGACTTGTGAGTAGGGTATCCAATCCCGGAACCTTTTTTCAATCCCAGGATTGGGATTAGCTCACCGAGGAATTTGAAATTCTCAATTCCCTATACTTTTTCCCCGGATTATCTCCAAACCTCGTTTTTTTTTTAACTCACCGAGGAATTTGAAATCCTCGATTTGGTATACTTTTTCCCCGGATTATCTCCAAACCTCGTTTTTTTTTAGCTTACCGAGGAATTTGAAATCCTCGATTTGGTATACTTTTTCCCCAGATTAACTCCGAGTCGATTTTTTTTGCAAAATCCTGTTAGTTTTCGGGATTTGCTCAAGATTTCTCAATCCCGAAATCCCGGGATTTCGAGATCAGAAAATAAGACGGGATCCCGAATCCCGCGATTGAATACCCTACTTGTGAGTGTGTGAAGTATTAATTATGACCTAAATATTTATACCGATATTTCTATAGGAGGGCGTATCAAGGCTTTGGTTGATGGGTTACACATGACAGCCATGCCATTCTCTGGAGACGATATCAACGTCAACGGTGTACATGTCCCGTCAAAGGATTCAATTGACGGAAGAATCACCACCATCAGAGTAGACTTCCTTACCAGGTACACATAAAATGACAAACATTTTACTGCAATGATTGTTTTCAAATTTCAATCTTCGCTGGCGTAATTACACTGAACTCCCCATTTACACGGTAGATACATTCCACGCGATACCGTGTAATAAAATATGTATAAAAAATGCAGTCTGCAGTCTCGCGATTCCTGCCCCTCTTCGTCCTAGCCCTCTGCCGCATACCTCTATGCGCATAATACTGAGTAGTAAGTACATGCGAGGGATGTAATCAGGGCTGTGGAGTCGCGTGAAGAAAAGACGACTCCGACTCCAGCTTTAAAATAATTAACGACTCCGACTCCGACAAATTTTTTGGGGCCGCTCATTTTTCACGACTCCGATTCCGGCCAAAATACCGCGACTCCGACTCCACAGCCCTGGATGTAATAAATTCCAAATTACTGTTACGCATTGTTGAAATGAATGATCGATTTTTTTTTACCATGTCCGCTCCCAATGCGGAGCATATGGACTCCTTATGGAGTTTATCTCAACTTAAGTGTTTCTACGAGAACTGTTTGCAACTCAGTTGCTCAACCTCTCTTTTTCCCAAGAGAGTAGGAATAGAAGGATAGGGCTATTACAGAACTAGTGGTTAGCTAATCGCTCTCGATACGCCCCGTTAATAGGATAGGATGGGTGGGAGGGAGGAATTCAAGACATCACATACATCCATGCCTTCGAACATAAATTAATAAATTGATTGAAACATCAATTTATAAAAAACTGTCCGTACTGGGATTCGAACCCGTGACCTCCGTAACCGAAGCCAACGATGTTGACCACTCGACTACACAGGCGGCATATTTTGTTTTTCTTTCATTCTATCTGATATCTCGTGTCACAAGTGAAAATAAACACAATATTTTTTATGTTGAAAAATAATTTGAATGCTTTGGAGCTTTCATTCATTTTCACGCTTCAGAGATTCAAAATCCACTTATTTACGTTTATAATCTAAATAAGTTTGTCAAATATGAACTATACATGATTATTTTATTCTAATTCACATTTGCCCTTCACAAAAATAGGTTACACGCATCCAGACCATGGTCTACCTGGTTGATATTTTGCGAAGTATTGAACTTCGCCAACCTCATCCTGCAGATTTATATCACCGACAGATTCCTCGGAGGAAACTTCGTGGGTCTAGGACCAAAACTATTCTATGCCAACTGGAAAGGGGCCATGGATCCGTTGGATGTCGTTTTTCCGAAGGTAATTAGATTGTCGCACCATCTTGTCATGCTTAAAGTGATTGATATTGAATTGCGTCGACATCTATAATTAAGACATATTTTAATTTACTTCTTTCAAAATATTCGTGTAATTCAGTGCCTCTCAACCTGGGGTCCGCGAAAATTTTCATTTTTAAACATTCTTTGTGATAAAATATGAACATGTGGAATTTAAAAAAAATCGGGGGTCCGCAGATTATTGTTTTCAGATTTAGGGGTCCGTGGCATGAAAAAGGTTGGGAACCACTGGTGTAATTGATAAAATCTTGCTTTACGGGATTTTCAAAACATCGCAGTTGAATTGAGCATTCCTTATTATTCTATTATTCTAACAGTTATCTCTAAAAAAGATACAGGGAATGCTAAGCAATGATTTCCTATTATGTTTCAATAAATAATTGCATCTCAAACAAAATGCGCTATTTATTTTTGAAAATTTTATTTATAGCTAATTAAATGTTGAAATATTAACTGTCAAATGGAGAATTGTTAAATGTCATAAAAAGGGATGATACATTAACTTTTTGTTAATGCTGATATATAATATATGAAAAAAATGCGTTTTGGTTGAGATGAAACTATTTATTGAAAAATAGGATGTCACTGCTTGAAGCACGTCATTGGCACCCTATTTATTTTTTTACAGATACGTGTTAGTGGAATAAAATAATAACGACTTCTTAACTCAACTGTGATGTTATTAAAATCCTATTAAGTTAGATTTTATTAATTACACGAATGTTTCCAAATAAGTCACTGAACAGTTTGTCTTAATTATAAATGCCGATTTAAACTGTTGCATTCACCCTTAATACGTCAAATAATTATTAAAAGCAAATGTATATATTTTTTTATTTTTCAAGTATATGTAATTACTTTTTGTCAAAATTCATGATGTCATTAATCTTTTTGTTCACTTGAGTTGTGTGTAACTCTGTCTAATTAATTGTGAGGTTATAATGCAAAACGTACTATTTCCGAAATGAGCGATACTGAGTTAGGTATGCAGATAAGGTAATTCAAGCCTATTACTCACGACTGGTCTTATTAGTTTTAATATAAAATGTCTACAAGACTGTCGTTTTCAAATTGGAAATCATATTTTTATTCAAATGTTCTTTTGTTTGTGTTATTCGTTTTAGTATTTGACTCTACTGGAAAGTTTGATTATAGGAAATAGTACGTTTTGTATTATAACCCCACAATTGTGCATATCTAAATAAATTAAAAATCATTTTTAATATAACATTTCATAATTACGATATGTAAGCGGAATAACCTAGTATTATGCAATATTGGAATCAATTGACTTGTAATATTTTAAGCACTTTTAAATAAAGTTGCATTATAAACATTAAAATATGTAAGCATTCAAATAGCTATATTTTTTATAGGTCACAAAGTGCATATTTCATAAATATGGCCCCAGTGGATCTATTCAAACTCACGACGCATTGTGTGTAATGGCACTGAACATCGTCAATGAGAAGATTTATGCCTTCCTCTGGTTCTGGTACATCATGCTTTTCATCGCTACAACTCTTGGTACGTTTAATTTTGTGTTTTAATATAATTTTATTATTATTGCATTTTTCTATTTATCGAATGAATTACTGCAATCTGATTGTGATATAGATCTATTCCAGTGTTTGTCAAAGTGTGATACGCGTACCCCCCGGGGACGAGCAGAGTTTGATGTGGGTACGCGCTGCACATAAAAAATAATAAAAATATATGAAAAAATAAAATTTCTTCGATTACAAATACAAGACTGTTCGATGTGGGACCGCATATCGGATTAAAATTAGCAACATAAACAATATCATCCTTCTCATTGATTATAATGAATTTTATTTATAATATAAATTTTATTTATATTTTATAATGAATGAATTTAATTTTTCGTTTATGTACTAAAAATTGATAAATATTGATTTTTATTAAAGTATATACATTAATTACGAGGGGTACACAGATGTCAACTGTTTGGGAAACACTGATCTATTATCACTGGGACAAATGGTCAGTTTTCCAAGCTTGTATTTCAATATTATTTCACGTCATAAAACTCATCTTTAGTAATGATCGTATCCAATGTTACTTTGAAAGGATAACCTTTTGCGCAACATTGTAGTAAACGTGTTCTGCATAATAACGCAACAAATGTAAAACGTTTCAAATTGTAAAGTCAGAATTTATGCCTGTTTTCGAAACATCTTGGTCTAGATACCGAATTACTAACCCCAAGAGATCATGGCTACCTTTAACTTATTTTTGCTCGTGCTGTAACACAATCGGTCATATCATAATGTTTTATATGTACTTGTTCAAATTTCGGCTTGACAAATGCGACACGATGGATACCTGATTCTGAAACATCAATCATGAGTCGTGGCACGACAAATTTCTAGGTACAAGTTTTTAGGAGCACACTCCAATTTCCAAGTATTTATTTATTAACATTTTGAGGAGTATGGTCGCATACGTGCTGCAGAATGTTGTTTTGTCTAATATTTATTACCATTCTCATTCTTTTAATTGAATTATTATTATTTCTTCACGTATGGATAAAAACACATATATAGGTGATTTTTGGCAGTCGCATTATTTTTATTATTTGTTGCAAATTAACAAAAAAAAATGATTATAAATATCAATAATTGTATACAAATCAGTAGCCGTACAATATTGAGCATAACATTACATTCCCTTCCTGGAATCAACGTCAGTAGAGCGGAAAATGTCTACAGATGAAAGTAAAAAAGATCTTGAAATTGCAAATTATTGAAAAGTACAAATTAGTTTATAGATTTACATTTTTAATTATGCGTTGTAAAATTATAAACAAATATTTACCACTGATACATTATCCATATTCTTCCCAGACTGACCAATAAACAAAATTTTAACATAAATAATACTGTTACAACATCTCCATCATTGGTTTTTTCCTAGGTCTTCTCTGGCGTATCACAACTGTGTTACTTCATTCAAGATCTGCCCGATTTAACGAATTGGTCTACTCATCTGCCAGTCCAGGAAAACTTGACCTAAAGAATATGATTTCTGTCACAAGAGAGTGTCATTTTGCTGACTGGCTCTTCCTGTATTATCTTGCTAAGAACATGGATGGCTTCATCTTCAAGTAAGTATAAGATCTAAAATAGAATTTTTCTTACAATTTATTAATATATTATACTACCGCGAACAACATATCAGTCAATTTTCGTAACCAATACACAGTACGAATTCAGTCCAAGGCCTGTTTTAAAAATAAATATTGCTTGTGTACTATTTTGGTGACATAAATATATGACTTTTAACCCAGCACATAATTTAGTAAAATATGACATTTTATCGACATTTAATTTCTTATCAGTTTTGTGAATAATTTTCATGCCAAAAATTTGGTTACAAAAATATGTTTTGTACAATGTTGTCGATTAGCTTTCATAATAATCATTATTTGAATCAGAAAATATCTTAAATATAGGAAATACAGGTGGCGTAGCAAGATGTTATACCGACCGCCCTGGGTGGTGTTTGATTTTACTATTCCGCCCTCAATTTTCTCTACATAAATATTTTTTTAATTCAAAATAGTGATGGATTCTTCGTTATAACTGTCTGATTTTTGTTTTATGTTTCACTTTAAATTTATTTTACAGGGATCTCTTCGTAAGTCTTGCCGAAGAAATGGATCAATCAGCCAAAGATAGACGTAGGGACGAAATACCATTACTGACAAATAATAGCAATACGGATGATAAAGCTCCGATGATTGATAAAAAGAAACCGATTGACGAAGTTGATTCCTACGATGACAGCACTTTGAAAATGTCGGACAAATTCCCTGACGTAAAATTTGAAAATACCACAAGCAAGGATAAGAGCTTATAAGATACTACCATATATAATTTCAGTGTTCTTTGAAAGCCTGAAATCAATGATTGTGTTTCCCTTTAAAACTTTAAAGAAAGTAGAGCAATATTTCTTAACGAGGGCGAGGAAAATTTAAAATTCTGAGAGGTGTTTTTGTAATTTATAATTTTTTAGGACGTTGTTGAATTTCAAGTTGGCGATTAGATCATACCATATTGCGAGCTATCACATAGATGCACATTTAAGATGGGCATTCTACTTTTTTGCTTTGGCTTATCACAGTTATAATGAAATAAAATCAGATTTCATAATTAGAGGGTCTCTAATTTTTTTTGTTGTGACAAAATTGGCATTGGCAATAACGTTTAAAAACACAGGCTGAGAACTTTATTTCCCAACTTTTTGAGGCCCACAGAAATGCTAAAAAAAATCAGTTGGATTGCAAATGTATCCTTTATTCCGGTGAAAAGCATCGGCAGACTGGAGCCCACAGTTGGGAAACACTCGTTTAGTGAGAAATTTATTTAAATACTAAGAAAATCGTATTCGAAATAAAAAAGTGGCTCTCATTTTTTTTTACACCACACCAAGGGTCGGCAACCTTTTGTTGTAGAAGTGTCAAATATTTTACGCGGGGATTAGTGCGGGTAATTTACTACATTTTTTTTTTTTCAAAAATTTTTTTTTTCTATCTTACACATAATCATTATCATATATCAACTTTATTTTTCTTATTTCTCCTATCGTTCTAATTGGGTGATCAGTCCTTTAATTCTATTCTTAATTTTCTAAAGCTTCATAAATGGTTTTATTATATTTTTGTGTATTATTATTTTCTTCCCGTCCTTCTCCACCGTACAGTTCACTCCTTTATCCTCTACTACCTCGTATGGTCCTATGTACACTGGATCCAACTTCTTTCTACCTTCATTTTTTATTATCACCAAACTTCCTTTCTCGTACTCTGTTTCCTCTGCCTTGAAATTCTTGTCGTATTTTACTTTCCTTTCTTCCTTCTTTCTTATCAGTACCTCCCTCGCGTCCTTGTGTGCTACTTGTAGTTTGTTTTTCAACTCGATAATGTAATCTTCATAGTTATATACTATATCCACTTGCTTGACTATGTTAGATGGTAGTTTGCATTGTCGTCCATATACTAGTTCGTAAGGTGTATATTCGGTTTCTGAAAACGTATAAAATGGCAGCCACTCGTCCCATTCGTTATGCCTATCAATACAATACGTCCTTAAATAAGATCCTAGAACTTTGTGTGAGTTCTCCAATGCTCCAATACTCTCATGACGATACGCCGTTGAGAACATTTGTTCGATTTTCAATAAATTACAAATATTTTTGAATATTTGATTCATGAACTCGGTGCCTTGATCTGATGCTATTTTCTCTGGTATTACATATTTTAGGATGAACTGTTCTGTCAGTCCTCTAGATACCGTTTCGGCTTCCCTATTCTTCAATGGTACGTTTTCGATGAATTTTGTTAATTCGTCCTGTATCGTAAGTATATATTTATATCCTTTTTCCGTTTCTTGTAACGGACCTACCAAATCTATAAAAAAATTCTCGAAACTCGTTTTACTTGTTGTTGTTATCATCATTGGTTGTCTTTTCGCATTTATATGTTTATTTCTCTGACATACACCGCAATGCTTTACATATGTTGTAACATCTTCTTGCATCCCTGTCCAAAAGTATTTTCTCTTCATGTTGTTAATCATGCGATTTATCCCCGCATGTCCACTTGTTGGTAAAATGTGGTAATCGTTGAGTATTAACCTTCTCATTCCTGGGTCTTCTATTTTAATCTGACGTTCCCATATATTTATCATTATATTTGATCCTTTAAATAATTCCTTCAATATCTTTTTATTATTCATTATTTCATCTGGCCGGCCGACCGTAAGTTTATTCAATTCTTTTTTCTCAATATATATATTTTTCAAATTCAATGGTCCACAGATTTTCTGCACGTCTCTTAACAACATCCTGCCGAATGTCGCTAAACAAGCTGTAGTGCTCTCCGTTGGTTTAACCATAATTAATAAATTTTTCTCTTTAATATAGGCCAATAACTTGCTTGGTCCTAGAACTATATCCTGACCCGTCAGCTTATCGAATTCGTCGCTGAATTTCTCAACAATTTTTAATTCCATTATCTTATATCCTGTTTTTGGTGGTTTTAACAATTCTTGAATCGTTGGTAGCTCTTTCTTTGTTTCTTCTTCGTTATCACTTCGTTATCACTTCGTTTCTCATCCTTCTCGTTTTCTATTTTGCTTTTACTCCTTGTAATTACTCCCATAAATAATATTTTTAAATCATCCATTGACACTGTAATCCTGCTTAGTGCGTCAATTTTTATTGTTAAGCAGTTGTCGGTTATCGTCTTGATTCGCATATCTAATTGCTTCGTTGCTAGTTCCTACACTTGGATCTAGCTCCAACAAATGCTGTATTGCTGACTTGAAACTGCTGTGTCTTGCACTATCCAACACTATCCTGTATCTATCATTCACTCCCTTCTTCAGATACGTTAGTCCTAGTTTTTCGTTTACTGAACTCAATATTGGTCGGGCTGCTTCGGTTTGGGTACTAACTTCCAATTCAGTTTTTCTTTCTATCAGCTTTTCTATTTCGGACACGAATGTCCTCATCGGTCTGTTACCTTGTCTGGTATTGTTTAATTTGTTCTGGACTGTTTCTATTGAGTCCTTGTTTCCACATTTCTGTCGTAGCAATGTTTTGAAATCACTAAACGTTTCTACGTTTGTATTTCCCAACTCAGTTAGTGCTTTTCCTTGCACTTTGCACTTAAGTATGTATTTTATTTATATTGGCTGAGCTGTCGATTTCAATGTTTCATAGTAAAATTCTATATTGTTCAAGAAATCTCTTACGTCTCTTTCTTCTTCCCTTTCAACTGTAAATCCTGTCAATTTCTGTGCCCTGTTGAAATCAAATTCTGCCATTGTATCTGCGGTTTCCCTCGTATCAGTGGTTTCTGTTGTAGTTTCTTTCAATTCAATAGTCGTCGTCCGTTCTGCCGTTTCTATCCTTTTTTCTTCTTTTTCGTTCTTTTCTTTTTTTTTTCGTTTAAAACGAAAACGATCCGCCAAAAGTTTGAACCGTTACCCTCACCACTTCTTTCGTCACTGTTGTTTGAGATAACGATCTCTTCCTGTGGCCTTGCTGGACTATTTCCCATTTTGATTTTTGTTTTACGTTTTTTTTTTTTTTTTCGTGCTTTCATAATTCGAGGTTTCGTCATTAACAATAGTTCTCATGTTGCATCTATCGATACTCAATATTGTCCACACAGCATAACTTTTACTTTACATGTTACCCGTGCAGTCATGCTGACTGTGTGTTTTGCCAAATATTGCATATTGATAGTTGACATACATTCTTTATATATATAAGTTATTTATATACATGATATATATATATATATATATGGCCATCGTCACAGGGTCACATGTCATTACACTGTAATCACATGTGTGTAGACACTTGCGTTGCGAAGAGAATCTTGCGGGCCGCACCACGACGCCTCGCGGGCCTCTGGTTGCGGATCCATGCTCCACACCATCACATCGCATGTGCAGAAAATTATATGAAACTGAAACCGTCGCAGGATAGCATTGCGGGCAGTGAAAAAATCAAGATATCTTAATCAGGACGAAGATCACGAAAAAGTTGCATATAATTGATTCAGAGTTGAGAGCTGCTGATAAATTTATGACATTTATTTACAAATGTTGATTATATTTTCGAATAAATACGTTCGCGGCATTATTTTTTTTTTATATAAAATTGTCAAAATGGTGTCCAATATTTGTTACATTATTATTTTTGATCGGACAACTTTCATAAAACTGATGCTCAATATATTATTCAAATGCCCGAGGCCAGCTATAATTATGTAGTTATTAATTTGTAATCTAATGAATGTTGAATTATCGTACACTATCTCATACTACTTATTTAAATAATATCTCGTAATTTATTAGTTACTAAATCGATGTTTCAATTTATGAAATATAAACAATACTTTTTATTATATAAGACGTCTTTGCTATTTAAAAATTCTTGCGATTTCTTATTGGAAACGAGAGTCGGATCTTTATTGATGAATGATAGGGTTGAAATGTATTGGCTACTTTAATAAAAACCGGTACTAAAAGTTTAAGTCGTTATTTTTTTTATTGACGATATATTAAAAAAAGTCTCGGAAAATGACTACATACTTTGCATGTTTCCTTTTTATTAATAATCATATAATTTTAAATTGCCATTAGAAGTACAAATCCACTTCAGTCAAAAATCTTATTATTTTTTAATGCCGTAATAGTACGCGGATTGGAATATTGTCGTTATTTTTTATTATTATAATATTATATGACTGATTTGTTTATAAAAAAGCACTTGCCCTTCCATATTTCACGGATTATTAATACGTAAGGTTAGCTAATTGCCGAAATTGCCATAGATAATTCCAGATTTAATCGAGCAGTACTCGAATATTCCATTTTATTTAATATATTTCATAAAAATTTACGCTCATTATATGTGGATTCCATATTTTTATTTTTCTATCTGTAATGATGAAATGTTGGCAAATTATTGTAACATTCGAAATATTTTTAAGATGTATTCTGTATTGCAATTACTGTAATGTAATACATTAGGATTAGACACGTAATTTTGTACAAGTCTTATATGAAACTGTCATAATAAAATGTTAAAAATACACTTTTAATATATTTAAATAAAATAATCATTCTTATGTAAAATGGGCATTATATTTATTTTCTTATTACCATTTAATATCAAAATATTTACAAGCTCACATTGATTATTTATCTCCTGATTACTGGACTGGACCAAGTGGAGGTTTGTAAAAAAAATAGTGTAATATTTTAAATGTCCTAAAATATTTTAAAAGTTAAGTGAGTTCAGTAAATATACACAAAGTAAAGTTAAAAGTTTAAAAAAAGTCCATTAGAATAGTTTTACCATTTTGCTACTTGACTCACTTCACTCCTCAGGGGTTTAGTTATGCCCCAAATGTACTCATTTGATAATTCCGTAAGGAAACAGACAGCAAGCTTTTGAATATCAAAAAGTATTTATTGAAAGTAAATGTGAATAAACTTACTGATTTCAAAACACTTAAAAAACGCAATGTTAGTAATAGTTTATTTTCATGCAGACTTTTTTCTCAATATTTTATAAAAACCGACACAAGATTTATCAGTGTGAGCCTGGACAGATGACAACCCTGCATCACATAAAATAAACTATGTTATAATCACCAGCAACATTTTATGTTTTATCTTCTTTTTCTCAATAACGATTTAAATAAATATCTATATATTAATACTCGATAATGTCCGTCCGTCTGAATGATTGTCCGCGATATCCCCTCCCCCTGCCCCTTCCCCCTCCCTTCTCAAAGCTCCGCTGACGCAATATTTTTATTCATACTAAAGACATATTTTCCCAATACACTGTTTATTATTTGACGAAACAAATCATATCGCTGAAAAAATTTCATACAAAAAAACGCCGCGACCGTGGATCGAACACAGAACTCTGGATTACCAGTCGAGCTCTCTATCAACTGAGCTAACGTCATAAATATCAAGGCGATAAAAATACATTATATAAATCAAGCATTTGAAAATGGAACGATATTTGTGATTCACAAACTGACTTCGATTGTTTTTATTCAAGATTGTGACGTCTGTCAAATATGAATGTGGTATATTTTACATAATATAGTTTCGACAGTTAAATGCAAATATTCTATGTGTGTCATATGCTGACGGCTATTAAATATTTTACTTTTTAACAGAGGGTATTTAGAATTTATCCCGATAATTTAAAAGTTTTGTATCTTTTGTTTTAAATAACGAGTAAACGAGTCTATGCTTTGGACAAGGTAAATTTATGCTCAAATAGTAATATAAATAAAGTAAGCGAAATAGTTTGATAGATTGGGGTCAACGAGATTAAAATACGGCAAAGTGAGCCAAGTTAGGATGATGGGAAAAAGTGAACTGAACCCACCCTTTTTATTGCATAATTTCAATCATTTTTTCTCTAAAATACATTGTTTATGCTTTCGATGGATTCGTCGGTATCTTTGTGGAAGTTCATTTGAATATAAAATAAAAAATAACTCAGATTATTCCACGTATTGTGCTACAAACTGTGACACGTGTTTCGCCTCTTTCAGAGGCATCCTCAGACAGACTTACTTTTACTTACTGAAAGTAAGTCTGTCTGAGGATGCCTCTGAAATAGGCGAAACACGTGTCACAGTTTGTAGCACAATACGTGGAATAATCTAAGTTATTTTGTATTACTTTTTTATGCTTATTTATTGAAAAAACTTTCACATAAAATTAAAAGTTGATGACAGTTCCCACAAAAATTAATTGAAAACGTAATTGCACTTAAAAGTCAAATGGAAAAGTTTCACCATTTTTATGTTTGGTTACCTTAAAGACTCATATATTCCTAAAAATAAGCTCCGTTTGGTGAATTAGTGAAGTTAATTTATTCTGATTAATTTGATAAATATGCATTTGATTGTAACATGGAAAATTGATAATTTTGTTTTGATAAAATGTGCAATTAATTTATACCATTTTGCATGTGAAAAATGATTATTAGCAAACTTAAACATTATTTCAAAAATTAAGTAATTTACAATTTAAAACTGCAGGGCTGTCGATATATGCGCCGAGGTCGATTTATGCTACTATGAAAAATGATTGTTAGCAAACTTGAACATTATTCCAAAGATTTAATATTTTACGAAATTTTTGTCACTACGAAAAAAATTGTCAGCAAACTTAAACATTATTCCAAAAATTAGGTAATTTACGAGGTATATTTCTGCTAATAGGAAAACTAATTGTTAGCAAACTCAACATTATTCCAAAAATTAAATAACTTACAATTTAAATACTACAGGGCATGCTGTCGATATATGGCCCGAGATATATTTATTTTATTTTTAGAATTTCTGGCTTATTCAATAAATAGGTTTGTAATTTTCTGACTTCTTAAAAATGCAACAAAAATCCCCCCGTTGAGGTCAACGGGCTTACAGCTAGTTGTTTTTATTGTTGTTACTCTATTAAGCTCGTTATAGCAAAACAAAATTATTAATCAAAATTAGACGGATTGCCAAACAAAATCGTTTGTTTTGTAAAATTACAAAACAAAAGAATTCAAAAATGTTATTTTTAAATAACTCAGGAATGGCTGAATGGCATTTAGTATCAATTATTATTCTTGACGAAATTCAAAAAAATATTTTAACATCTTGAGGCGCTTAAATTTATTGCGCTCGTAAAAAAATTACGTAAGTCAATTTTACATGACTTGGATACAAGCTAATTGGGGTCATGATCTAATTTTTGGAATTATCACGACGGCTTACCACGTTTACCAGCCACATAGAAAAAAATTAAACGATTACGACGTACGACTATTGCAAGCGATTTGTGTGGGAGATTATTGATTGTCATAAATTGTTTTATGAAAGGACTTACGAAGTTGACAATAGATATACTACTTGGGCATATCTGCCGTCAATTTTTATAGTACATTATAAAGGTAAATTAGGAATTGAAGTGGGGTTGCCACCTGTCCCGGATTGGCCGGGATCGTCCCGGAATTGGAAGCACTGTCCCGGATGGGTCCGGATGAATGTTATATTGTCCCGGAAATTTTGAGCAAATTGAGGATTTAAAATTCCTCGATGAGCTAAAAAAAATAAAAAAAGTCTCTCGGAGATATTCTGGTAAAAAGTATACCAAATCGGGGATTTCAAATTCCTCGGTGAGCTAAAAAAAACGAGTTTTGAGGTATTTGTCCCAGAAAAAGTTGGCAACCCTAAATTGAAGTAACAAATTTTGTAATGGCTGTTAGTAAATATGAGGGTATTACTTGCAAACACGGCTTATTCCAAAATGGTTAAAAAATTAAACTTGAGTTTCATTTTGAAAAACAATGTTATTAATACTTTCATATTATAAATTAAAATATATGTAAGACAGCTCTCCCCAATCGTGCGCACATGCTCCTGCGGATCTCTTTTTAAGGCCATAAATTGCGGAAAAAAGACAATTGAATCATTAAATTGTTTTTTTTTGTTATGCACTCGCTGGCTTGTAAATTTATGATACAACTTTTTATAGGATCATTATTAATGATTTTAATATAATGGATATAAGACAGAATACACACTTCAATATGGTGAAAACCGGCTGTCGCCCGCTACTTTTTTTTAGATTTCAAATACGCCCGCAACCACAAGTCGATTGTGACATCCTGGATTCAGATAAAACGACTTCTAAGGAGGGGCGTGTTGGGGGGGGGGGGGGGGGGTTGGCTGTTTAGACGATTTATACAGTGAAGTTGCAAAAATAGTATTAGATTAAAATATATATAAAAGAAATAATCGTTTTTTGTGTAAATGGATTTTTCTGCAAATAAAAGTTATTGGGTACCTATACTATCAGCGGTCGTGAAGACAATTTAAGTACCCATAATCTTTTTTTTTACGCGATACTTTGGTTCCAGAAAGTGGAGAATAAAAAAAAATCTCATTTTCATATAATTTGATAAATCGGTTCCAAATCCGCGTAAAAAAAAATCAAAAATGTATGAAAAAAAATGTGCCGTCCAAAAAAGTCGCGCATGTTCAAAATCGCTTAAAAAAGGATTGGGTGTAGATATTCAAAATGGCATTTTTTAAAGAACAAATTTTAAAGAGAGTGGCAAAATCTTTACGACATAATAGGAAAAAACACATTGACATTTTTCGCTACAATAAATTGCCAATTCAATCAATAAATGCAAACCTCCAGCATATTATTATACAATATCATTAACAACACGTGTATGCTTTTGTTAATTAAAATATATACCTTAATATCTTGTTCTTTATATTACTGTGATAAAGCCAAATAATATATATTACTATCATTTCTAATTTATTTGAATATAATACCTAAGACGAAGGCAGTCACAAGCTTCTTTGTTAGGCATGATGAAATATGAGAGTAATAATATTATCCGATAAAGTACCAAATTCAAAAAATCGGTTCTCTCTGCCTTTGTTCGCTTTTCGAAAAATTCAAACGTTGCACTTCTTTTGTTTAATATTTCTTTTTATTTTGATATAGACGGCTTGGGAGAGTTAAGTTTACTTGCGTATGTTGACCTTTGAGCACAGGTGAGTAAATGTTGCGCGACGCGCATCGTCGGCCATATTGTTTTTAACTCTATGTAGGCCGGAAAAGAACAATAAAATATAATTTCGGTCAGAAAAGCAAGACGAACTATTTATTGTTTAAACGGTGATAAAGATCGGGCCTCGTATAACACTGTTTTATACAACACGGTTGATGTATTTGGCATATTTTTGTACAACACGTTTAACATAACACGGTTTCAAAAAAAATATGTTTAAATTGATACGCCCATGGATCGCACCATGACAAATGGCACCAGGAAAATTTTGGTGATTTTTTTAGTTGTTCTCGGGCGCTCAACAATGCAGTGCATTTTTCTTCGTAATCCTTAGATTTCTCTGGCTTATTTTTGGTATGTACATATTATTAATAATGTAAAAAATAACTCTTAGCGGTCCAGAGGCATGACATACATTCCCGAGTAGATTCAAATTTACTTGCGTAATCCTTGATTACTTGAAATAATATTTTAAATTATTTACTCGAAATCAAATACGTAGCGCATTTTATGAAAGTGACAAGTGAATCTTTCAGTGTGGCCATTTTTACTGTAAAATAATATGGAGCGCAAAGGGTTAAATATATGTACACAATATTATAGTTTTTTCTAAATCATATTTTCATAAATTTAAGTGTATTTTTTAATCATTATTTTAATAGATAAAAAAATATTGAAGCCCCCAAATGTCGAAAGTTACGGATAAAATAAAAAAGGAGAAAGTTCTTTTATATTTCAGAAAAAATAATATCCTAGATTGTCTCAAAAAAGGCGAAAGGCCATCTCCTATTGCTAAAACTTTAAATTTAAATGAAGCAGCTATTAGGAAGATATAAAAAAAATGAAAACAAAATTAAATCCACAGTTTTGACAGGATTGTTTATCAGTAAGAAAAATAATTCGCGTACACGCTAAGTAATAATAGAAAATATGGAAAGAGTTTTTATAATATGGATAAAAGAAAAACATACATTTTTTAATAGAAAATTATCCTATAATGGAAAGAAGTTTAAAGTTCAAGAGGAAATTAAAAAATATTTTGGTCACTTCCCATGAAATACGTAAAGATGTATACACTAAAAGCCAACGATCGCTTATTACAAAATTTTCTAAATCCAAAAATAATCTTCAGTCCTCCGATGATAAAAACTCACAACCGATCTCGAAAAAGAGTCGAACATATAGAATTTTAAGTGATAAAAAGGCATGATCTATTACATCAGTATATGTATATGTGTGTTATTTTTTTTTTTTTCAATAAATACGTAAATATATATTTTATCGATTGCTAAATAAAAAAAATTAAGAATATTTTAACCAACTTCGATATTTGTTTGGAAAGCAAATACTATTTTTTTATATGAACTTCAAACCTCCTATAACATAAATTTGTATTACACGACGTTTTTATGGAACTATATGACCGTATTACACGAGGCCCAATTGTATACAATAAAAAAAATTTAACGATTGGAAAATTTTCAGAGCCAAAAACTTTCTTTTTGAAAGAGGATGTAAAACAAGGATTGATTATTAATGGCTTGTAATTAATTTCTATACTATTTTTCGAAAGATGTTATAATGAAAGGTTATTGAAACAAATCAAATATTTACATCACATTTTTAAATTATATTTGGAAAATATTATATACACTATTTTCGCTGCTTTAAAAATCAGTAAATATGTTCAATTTGATTTTTTGTAAAAAAGTTTTAATTACGACACTTATTTGAAGGATTCAACCGTGAAAAGGTGTGGGAAATGATGTGTTTGCATACATAGATGCATCGGCGATGTGAGCATCGTGCAACATTTTCTACAGGTAGAACTACAGTGGCCCATCTCTGTATGTATGTAGCGCTTATCTACATGGTAGTCGGTTACTTTACCTTACCTGTCGAATGCATACATACTCTACCAATGAGCCATCAACTAATAGATACAACTGAGAAATATTTTAGGTGAAGACTTTTGTATCTAAAAAACATTTAATATAATTTGAAAAAAAATAAGGTATTCCTTCTACTTACCGTCTATTTCAGCGATACTTAACCTTTTTTCGTCTGGGCCGCATGCCATTTTTGCTACATTTCGTGGGCCGCGCCATAATAATACTAATACGTCAATATACCACATACAATTCATATTTATTATATATATATTTTTTAAATTCTCTAGGGTACTCAACGTTTTACCCACCACCACCCGCTACGGCTTCACACTCTTCGTATAGGGTGTATTCCGTAGCGTAACAACGTTATTCGTGTTCAAAATTTTACCAGAAATGGCCCGAGAAGAAATTCCTCAAGACTTGGTTGCATGCACTACAGTGTGCAGAAATTAAAAGTTAGTAAATAATTAAGCGCAGTTGAAAATATTAGATTTTATCTATTTAACTCAACTCTTTTTCCAAAAGACGCGGAGAATTCTTTTAATTGAATTGTGAATTTATTATATTGTAAACATCTAGCTAATTTATGCGTACCAACTTTAAAAATTGTATTTAGATTTTTTCCATATCCGCTCCTTAGTCGTAGCATATGGCCACCACATGGTTCCTTCAATATTCTTAGTCCCCCCGCCAGTCTTCTTGTTTCCTCCCATGTCATTCCAGCGTCACGTAGCTCCGCCGAGTGCATCCTATAGATCAGTACTTCCAAAACTGGGGGCCGCCGCAAAACATGTTTTGTATTCAGAGGGGCTGTGGACTATTTTTCTCGAAGAGAAGTACTGATATAGATGGTCATCATCGTCCTTCCACGACGGCGGAATCCATCCGGTTGGTAGAACAGACAAGCAGAATTCAGGCTTTCTTGTGGCATCCGCAGCACATGTCTAGGCTAGGGATTCCAATTCGGATATTCGATATCCGTATATATTCGGCCCTTTTTTTTATATCCGAATAGTATTTGTTATCATTTTTAATGGCATAATTTACAAAATCTACGAAAGATCACATCACAATTTCTCCAAATTTAAAGAATATGTAATTATAAAGTTTTTTTACCTTCACCCAACTCGGTTGCTATCAATATCCTACCATAATACTCAATTTGACGAATAAAAAACACCTTTATTGCCGTAATTTCATTCATTAAAGAAATACCGTTGGAGTAATCCGATGCAGCTGCAAGTTTTAAATATTGTAATACAATGGATCGTTATTGAAATTTATATTTATATGTATTGTCTCTATCTAAGATTTTACTGGAGTGGGAAAATATAAAGTCTTATATTATTATAAAATGTATGTCAGTGAACAAGGAAACGTGTTTTCAACGGCAGGAACAATTAAGTTAAAAACAAATTTCAAAAATGAATCATTTAATGCCCTGTTATTCTTAAAACATGCAGTTGTTAAATTTGAATAAATGACTTTTATTAAAAGTATTATATACATATCGACTGTGGAAAGGAAAAAGGACGTAACCCACACATATCAAATTTTACAGGAGGCGCAAAAAATGTATTTTGATGATTTTGGACCATATGCAAATTATGAATTATACATAACATTAAAGTTCACGGAGACTTCTAAACTGGTGTTTAATTGACATAATCTAATATTAATTAAAGAAATTGTCTAGGAAAAACTTTTATTTCAGTCATTTTTCTTGGTTTTAATTTTTTACAAGGTAATTTTTTCAAACTTAAAAGCTAAATTTAGATACTAATTCGGCATTTGCAGTTTGCATCCTTTTGATAAAACATGTATCATGTTGAATACATTGTGATTATCAAAAAAAAAGCTGTTTTGAAAAAACCGTGGATTACGTCCTTTTTCCTTTCCACAGTCGATATATACTAAAAACTATCCAAATATATCCGGATACTTTCAGTTTGACTATTCGATATTCGAATAGTTGATAATGACGAATAGTTGGAATCCCTAATCCAGGCCAAGATATTACTCTTTGGTATTAAAAAAGTGAAGTTTTTGTTCCACACTGAGGATTCACAGCTTCCAATGTTACAGGTTTTCTAAATTATCTGCAACGAGTACAAAAAATGAGCCTCATGCATTTAATTTTTTCACCTATTTTTGGTATTTTGGCATTTACGAGATTTACGATCAGATTAGCGACATTGTATATTAGAAAAAACTCGAATTCGACATCTCTATTATCAGGTAGCTTAGTTACTTGTACATTCGGAATTTCGTGGAAGAAGTGGGACCGGTACAGGTACATTCATAAATTCCAAGTTTATTGAAAATGGTCGTGTATCAAAAAACCAGCATATAGCATACACCCGGTAATCCTTTTTTTACGCGATAGATTAGTTCCAGAAAGTGGCGCGTAAAAAAAACACGTCACGACGAAAGGGGAGCTTAATTTTTTAATTTGACGAATTTAAATATATTTTGTTGCTAGGAATTCGTTATACTATTACGTCATATATCTTAAACCTAGGATAAAGTGATAGGAGGAAGAAGCTCACTTGGGTCTATCTGCAAAAAAACTTGTTAAGTTAAGTTAACTCAAAAGTTAAGATTGATTTTGGCAATTAAATAATCATATTTATTAGTGACAGGAAGTTAAATCTCGTACATATAACCGTTTACAGCAGTGTTTCCTAAAGTGTGGTACGCGTACTCCCTAGGGCAGTACTTCCTAACCTTTTTCATTCCACGACCCCCTAAATCCCCGGCTCTCCTCAATACAAAACATGTTCTGCGGCGGTCCCCGGAGGAATTCCATGCATAAGCCCCGCCCCATCTTCGTATCTTTTTCTTGGCTTAAGATATATTATGACATATTACATCTATCAAATTGTTAGAAAACATTTAATTTATACACACTCCTACGATTACTTAGAAAGCAAACATGGGCGTAACTCTTAAAAATATCACTGAAGATGTTGTTGTAAATATCTTCAGAGCACTAAAAATTCATTTTTTGCACAATAAAAACAGTAAAATGAATATAAAACGGACGGCCAGTGGGTATTGCATAATGTAAATTTTGTTTTCTTACCAATAAAACCATGATAATGATATCTAAAAAAATAAAATAGAAAACGGTCTCTGTAATGAGATACCGTTGTAGAATTGAGTTAGTATCAATTTACAGGCCAAAACTAAACAGGTTAAGAAATCTACTTTTTATGAATAATGACAAAATTTCGATCGAAAAAAATGTCCTCAATCTAATCGAGCTAATCAATTATGTATGAGGTGTTTTCTCACAGAATTAAATTTATTTCTAATTGATATAATATGCTGTTTGATTTTAACCTGATTTTTTATGACATCGATCTACAAACTTACAATACAATTAATATATACCCCAAATTATCTCAGATCGTCATATACATATAATAATATTCAGTGCTTTTTTTTAATTAGGTTTAAAATAATAAGCCCACTTCTTGACAAGCTTCTTACTGAAGACTTTTTTTTATTCCATGACAGTTTCCAATGTACAGCATATGTCTTTCTAATGTAGGTATCTCAACAGATTTTTTACGAGAACTACTTCGTACTACACGTCTCTTTCTTTTCGAAGATAGAAAGGGTAGATGGATAGGACTAATGGTGAATTAATCTCTCTCAAGTTGAGAGCCATTTTTATATAACACAGCTGCCCATGCAGCGGTGGACTGCCAAAATATTAACAAGGGGCTCGCTTCATCTCAAACATATTTAAGGTGATCTGAAGAAGTGATGATTTTTATTACTCTTATACAATTATACGTAATAATGTTACCAAAACAGGTATATTGGATAACATTATGCAATGTATCGTAAAAAAATAATTAATATCACTAGATAATGTATTAACCTGTATTATATTGCAAGAATTTATAGTAAGAAGGAAAGATCAATTTTCTATTTCTACTCCAATTCCATGTTCCAAGCGATATACTTAAGCCTTCGTAGATTAATATATATTAACTGCGTTTTTTAATACAATTAAAATGCATATTAATACATTATATTAAGCATATATCTGAGAATATTGTTTTTCTTAATTTAACAAAGGGCTCGCCGGCCTGCGTCAAATTTAACAAGGGGCTCGCGCGAGCCCCTGCGAGCCCCCTCCAGCCCACCCCTGTGCCCATGCCTTCGAACAGATTTTTTTAAAACGATAGAATCAACGTGGTGTTCAGTCTGGGACTCGAACCTATGAGATCCTTCTCAGAAATGTTGTCAACTTTTGCGGATGGAAATCCCGTGTATGCCCATTCAACTATTCCCATCGTAAATCTTGCCAAAGTGTCTCTAATATGTTAATTAATATAATATGGTTGAAAACCAATCCCATATTTTTTACAATATTTACAATTTATTTAAGACTCTCATCTCATCAATATTTTATATCGCCACCTCAATACTACTACTAGGCAACTCGATTGACATATTTTTGAGATAACCATGGAATATGATCTCACGTGTTTGTATCAGCAGCGGTGGGCTGCCAATATCTTAACAAGGGGCTCGGTAAAGCGTATTCATTTTTTTTTATTTATCCCTGTCCGCTGCCAATGTCGATCATATGGCCTCCTAATGAAGGTATCTCAACCAAAGTTTTTTTTCAAAGGATCGGAAAGAGTAGGAAAGGAAAGAGTAGGGGGGGGGGGAATTTTTAGACATCACAAACACCCATACCTTCGAACAGAAAATCGATCGAAAAGATGCTGCTTCGTACTGGGACTCGAACCCATGAGGCCTGGCACGAAGGCCCACAATGCTGAATGAAAAAAATAAGGGGTAACTAATTCTTGTTTCATAATAAAATTTAACCATCCACATAAATTGCTGTTATGTATATGTTGATTTGATCTAAGACGAATGATTTTCTTATCTTAACAAGGGGCTCGCCGGCCGCGCCGAAATTTAACAAGGGGCTCGTGCGAGCCCCCCGAGCCCCCTCCAGCCCACCCCTGTGTATCAGGCATTTAATTGAACATTATTTGATTGTCCCTAATTTTGAAAAATACCACTCTTCATTCTAACTTTGATCTTTGTTCATCAAATAATGTTTGAATGTCGTGTTCTCAATAATGATTAAATCAAAGTTATAATTCTTAATGGTAGTATTGATATGGCAATATATTGTATACAAGGGTTGTGGTTTTATATCTCTACTATAAAAACGATTTAATAATAAAAAAAAACACATAACCAACTGTGTTCTAGTGTTTCGTCTACTTAACAACCACGGAAACCATTGTTTATTATTCCAGTCACAAATATTTGATCTTGATTCTGTGACATCTGCCAAGCATATTTTGACAGTTTTTTCCATTTATAAAATTACTATACAGTGTTCTGTGTTAATTTACTTACAAACATAACATCAGGGCCGGCGCTAAACATTATGTTATGTTATTATGGCATTATGTTATTTTCCCGTCATAGTTAAGTTTCCGCTTTCACGTAGCGCCGGCATTGCATATAAAAATATGTAATATGTAGGTAAAATCGATTTTTTTGTAACTTTCTTTGTAACTACCTTCGCGGAGATATGACGTAACAAAAAAAAGAGAATTTATAATTGAATCAATAATGTTTTATTTATTGATATTAAAATTGAATTAATTATATTTTAAGCAATAAACATCAATGAATGTAGACATGCCGGCAGCTATGCGCTGAATAATGTATAATAAATTATTTTAAAAAAAATATTATGTCAATAGCTTTGAAATATTATTTTAATACATGATTTGTGAGACCTTTGATTCTCAATACAGTACACCAGGGTTTCCCAAACTATGTTCCGCGGATATTTGTAAATCTACTATTTCCATTCCATTTGGCGACCCCATGTAAAACCTTATGCCGCAATCCACTAGCATTGAAAGTACTGTTATAATATGAAACTCTAATATTGTAGGTGCAGATTTATGATATTAAATAATAAATTCTTCATATGGCAGATTGTCATTTAAGAATTGATTTATATGTTTTTTTTTTTTAAATACAACTTGCTATTTAATATATAAATGGAATCACATTGTAAGAGGAAAATTGTGCAGCGAGGGGCATTGGCGGATCCAGAAATTGTCCCAGGTGGGAGTCATTCAATTTGAAAATAAACATGATACATAAATAATACATTTAAAAATAAATGATTTAAAAATAATATATCTACATAAAAATAGTCAATACATCATTAAGTATGTATTGTATAAGACATATTAAACTAAACCAGTGACCAGCACAACCTTTATCTTCTAGCGGGCCGCATAAAACAAATTATCGTGGGCGCAAAGAAAAAAAATATTTAAAGTACGCTCAATCCTTTTTTATACAGAATATATGTACGTTCCACGTAACAGCCGTAAACCGTGTAAAAAAGATTAAGTGAATTTAGATAAATGAGTCATAGGTTCCGTTATATTATTTTGACCGTGTTATTTCGAAAATAAATAAGCCATGCAAATAAAAGATTATGAGTACTTGCTTATTAAAAATCGTTTCATTGTGGAATATTTATGTTTCATTTATATCCAATTCATAAGTTTATGCGTTCTTGGTACTTTTAACTATTTTTTTTAATTTGACATAATATTTGTAAGCCTGTTTCTATGAACTGATTCATCCCCCTTCATTGAAGAAAAAGCTTGCTTACACTTATTAAATAAATGTTTTACGTGAACAAAAGTATGTTTGAGAAAAAGATTTAAGGGCCGCCACAACATTTAAAAAGGGCCGCGGTTTGTGCATCATTGAACTAAACGATTAAAGAGCACATTTCACAATAGAGTTTTAATAAAATAGAAAATAAATTCTCCTTAGGGGGAGGCCATGGCCCCCATGGCCTCCCCCTTGGATCCGCCAATGGCGAGGGGAGGGGGGGGGGTGTTACAGCGGGATTATCATTTGTGGTATAGGAAACTTTGTTGTAGGGAAGACGATTGTACAATAAATTATTTATGATATTATTTATATAGGGTAAAGACGCCTGAAGATGCCGAAAGGCGAAACCCGGGTCGTTAGTGACAAAATCTGTGGGAGTGTACATAATTTGAACGATTCAAATTTAACGAGAATAATGTTTATATATCATAATAAAACCTGTATTTCCATTTGACCGATCATGACTAAAGAAAATATTGTCTTGTAATTGTCGAATCATTTTTATCTCAATATAATTAATTAGTACGTAGATAATTACTCAGGTGTTGAGTTCAACAACTTTTTGTTACGGTCACATTATTACAGTTAACATCATTATTCAATTTTTTAAACACTTTTTTATTTTAAAAATTTGACCGTATTTTTTGTGGGTTGAATTTGAAGGATTTTTAAGTAGCTAAATTTATTTATAAATATTTTAATTACAATAAAACGTAGTGACTAATTCTGAAAAAGTAGGTAATGATATTGTTAAAAAAGCATCATTATTGTATTCTACTTGGATGTAATCTAACATAACCTATCCTAACGCCTATTTACTTGGTAAATGTTGAGCACAGTGTCGCTTTGATTCTTAAAAATTACATAGGTAAACGTATTGAAATACAATATTATGTACACAGTTCTTTTGATGGCGTGATTCTGAAATGGCTATCAATTATGTAGCATATTTTGTTATTTCTTCTAGAGTTTTGTAATTGGAAATCTTCTACGTAGAATGTTATAACATCAAAATCGAAACTTTACAGAAGAGCTTTTGATCGTTTTTCACAAAATTCTACGTATAAATTGACAATGAAAATACGGATCATTTAAACGACTTTCTTATAAAATTTAAATTTTGAAATTAAATACTATCTAATTACATTAAATTATTAAAATCAGGGCTGTGGAGTCGCGTGAAAAAAAGACGACCCTGACTCCAGCTTAAAAATAATTAACGACTCCGACTCCGAGGAATTTTTTAAATAATTTCATTTTAACTTATATATATGTATACCAGTGGTTCCCAAAGTGGTTCCTACCGACCCCCAGGGGTCCCTGAGACCGCTCAGGGGGTCCGTGACCGGTCAAAATTAATTTGGGGGTGTTATTTCCCTTGGGAGTTATTTCACTTGGGGGTCCGTGGTCACATTTTTCTCCATGAAGGGGTCCGTGAGCATAATAAGTTTGGGAATTACTGATGTATACCATCAGATCATCTTAAGTCAGCCAAACATGAAATATTAACACTTTTGACTATTTTGTTTAAATACACATCATTAAATATATTTTTCAAAAAAAATCGAGCCGCTCATTTTTCACGACTCCGACTCCACAGCCCTGATTAAAATACCTACTTACGAAAAACTTAAACGAACTTTGAATATCTAATATCATCCGATAAATCCGTAAGTTTGTTTCATACTGAGATAACTGAATTAATTCTTGAAATATTGGATGTGGGGAACCACGATTTGCATACGTATTTATTTTAATGACTTAATTAAAATATTAATTCTAATGTCTTCAATCTTTCGGAACTCGCATTTCCTTAACTATTAAGATCTTAAAAATATGATTGTTCACAAATTTATTTTGAATTTTACTACTCTGAAAACAAAAGAATCTTTACTTTAAATATTTCGCAATGATATTCGATGTTGCTAAGCGCAAACTTTTTTGTTTTTTTTTTTACCTTACCGTCTTCTTCGCATATTTACAGTAGACCAGATACTTGAGCCAGTGGGTTTATTAACTATTAGTAATCACATAATATTATGAAAGATTACTGACGCGTTCGACCGCAGGAGGCAATGTGCATTTATTATGTCATATGCACTGAAAGAACAATATATGAAAAACAACGATCTGAAATTACTGATCGGCTATCAGATTAACTTTAATTCATTAATAATTTTGATACGATAAGCCCGACATTGTTATATTACTATGGGTATTCGAAAGACATCTTGTCGATGTAAAACTTGAGATGGCGAAAGCCGAAATAGCTATCAACCTTTAACTTTTAAAAAACTGTAGAACTGAAATACCTTGATATTTTACCCTATTTGAAGAAATATGTCAATTGACCTAATTAGATTTGGTATACTTTTTCCCCAATTTGTCACGAAAACTCGTTTTTTTTTTTAGCTCGCCGAAGAATTTGAAATCCACAGTTTGCCAATTTCATGTCAATTTTCGGGATTTGCTAAAAAATTCTCAATCCTGAAATCCTGGGATCGCGACCATGTCAATCCCGGGATTTCGGGATCAGAAAATTGAACGGGAAGGGTGATAGTTTTAATAATAAACAGTTAAAATACGCTGGGATATTCTAAAAAATATATATTTTTAATATGATTTTTAGCCAATTGTGCCATTCAGGATAAAGTAAAAAATATAGCAATGAATTTAATATCCGGCAAAGTTGTCTGAAAAAATAATATTATATATAAATGCCTATAGTAGGAATACAAAAGTCATCGCAAAATATCGCCAGTCACCAATTTTCGTAAAAAAGTGAATATTTCGATTTATTAACTATCAAGCATATCATAATAATAATTAAGCAGTGGCGGCCGGTCAATGTGGCATTGGATCAATGCACGCCTTGTAAATACTGTAGCGGTTATATTTAAATTTATACCATTCACTCATTTTAAATTCTTCATGTATTTATTGTCTATAATAAATATGTTAGAAAAATTTATATTATTTTATTAAATTTAAAATGAGTCAATGGTTTAAGTGTTATGTTTGAATATTATTTCATGAAATATAGTGGATTAGTATCCAGCTATAAGTGTAACTGAATTCAATAACAATGTAACCATATCTGTACCGATATGGTAATAAAGACTGCAATAGAGTTTTGTCACGTCTTCTCCTTTACGATTATAGTGTGGGAAAATGTTTTTGGAATAAGGTTTTAATATTGATGATGCGTTGATGATATCGCGTCGATTGTTGTTGTTGTCACGTCCGCCGAAGATTCCGCCACGCATTGCAACCCATTTCTAATCAACTATCTGGAGATCAAAAACACATATTCCACCACTAGATCAACCCTCATTTCACCAAACTCGAGACAAAAGGGATAAGAAGAGAAAGCCCGATATCACCATACAAAAGAAGAAACAAATGATAAAATAATTTCTCTATTCAAGAAACAGGTTTGTTTCAGGCAGTGTGTTTTCTGGAAAAATCTTGGGTTTGATCATCACCAGGACAGTATTTATATTTAAAATATTGAAATATATAATACAAGTGACAAGTGCCTACTATATTCACCATTGTTTTTCTTGATTTATCGATAATATTTACGAAACTAAGATTAATAAAATAATATTTCAAAATTGTATTTTAAGCTTCTTGCCATATTTTACGGGTAAAAATATATAATTGAATAATACTCGGAGTAAAAATGGATTACACTATTTCACTTGATACCAGTGAATGCTCAGATGTAGCTGCATCGCTTGAATGATGCAAACTTTTGCAATAAGACACGCATTTTTTCCTGTCTCAATATCACTACAATCTCACAATATGCAGTTTTAACGACGATGGCTTTGAGTTATTGAATGATGAAATATTATGAAAGAGAGGGATACCGCACAAGATTATGTTACTATGGCAACAGAACATAAAATGATGGTTCGCGGACCATACTAATTAATAAATTAAAACTATTTATCTCGATCATTTTTTTTTCAATTCCTTATTCAACTAATTGAGGAATTGAAAAAAAAATCTAAATCTAAAATATAATACACAAATAGTAGACACACATGAGTAAGTAACTAACTGCGTTTTCAACAAAACTGAAGTTTTACGAATACAAATGCGGTCATAAAAAAAATATTAAAATCAAACATCAAATTTATGCAATGTGAGGTTTAAGAAATGTTTTTTTTTTAATCCATGTCCGAATACAGTAAAACCCCCTTTTACACTATAGTAGGGACAGTGTAATTGGGGGTAGTGTAATTGGGGGAGTGAATCTCATACAAAATTAGAGATTTGATTTTTTTTTCCGCAGAAAATGCAAAACTAAGATTTTCCTTCGTTTTGCAAAAAAAAAAATATATAGACGAAATATTTAGTTTTCGTAGTAGTAAATATCCCGCACACAGACAGACGCCCAACTATGCGTGTATAGCCTGGCACGTGTTGAATACACAGACGCCAGCCAACATTTGACTGTATGCTCGGCACAGACGACCGTTTCGTAGTAACGACAATGGAATGCGACCGTGCAATTGGGGGATTTGCGGCGAATATTTCAAGCCAACGCGTAATTCGGGGTAGTGTAATTGGGGGTTCTACTGTATTCAATTCCATTATTTTCGAATGATTCGACAGTGACTTTGTGGATATTCATTTTTAAAATGTAAATAAATTTAAAAATTTCACTGATGGTGTTCAAATTGTGAGACACGTTTCGCCTCTTTGAGGAACATCTTCAAGCTGACTGTAACCGTCGCAAGGTCGTAAATCGTAATATTATAATTTTAGATACACAGAAATGCGTTTTTGCTAATGCCAAGTTACAATTTTTAACACAATCAGCGGAGTAACAAAGCTTTCGATTTTTTTTATCAAGCAATTTTATTCCGTCTTCGAAAAGACTTTCATCTTTGTAACATTTTTTAATGTGTTCACTGTCAATACTTGGAAATACATTTTATTCAAAAAATAAAACACTCTTTTATTGTACAAACAAATTCTACGTTTTTTTCAATATGATCAGGACCTGTTTGGCTCATGAAATTTTTTGCTTAAACATTTCAACTGAAATCGTCGTCAAATCAGTTAAAAACTCTCTTCATGAGCGAAACCGGTCTATATCATATTAAATTAAATTTGAGATAACATTCATAGATACTCCATTTAGGAGATATAACCTTCACATTAAGCGCAGATATTATTATAGTTTATAAAAAATAGATCTTTGTACTGTTTAAATTTAAATTTAAAAAAAAACACATTGAATACACCTGGAGTAGAAGTAAATTTCATTGCGCAACATCATTCTAATAATAAGATAATTACATATATGGGGAGACAAGCCGGTTATTATTTTTATGGTTTATTCAGCACCTAGTTTTTTTTGATGCCAATGTGCCAAAAATATTACTTTCTAATGTAAAAAAAAATTGAGAATATTTTCGTAGAAATATGCAAATGGCAGTGGGCGGGTCCGCTGATCGTAATATCTGCGGTATTCCATCTTGATAATTTCATATCGTACGTATTACTTATATAAATTACTCCAAGCATTGTTTTTGTTTGACTTACATATCGACTGTGGAAAGGAAAAAGGACGTAACCCACACACATCAAATTTTACAGGAGGCGCAAAAAACGTGTTTTGATGATTTTGGGCCATGTACAAACTATGAATTATACACAACTTTGAAGTGTACGTAGACTTCTAAACTGGTGTTTAATTGACATAATCTAATATTAATTAAAGAAATTGTCTAGGAAAAATCTTTATTTCAGTCTTTTTTCTTGGTTTTAATATTTTACTAGGTCATCTTTTTCAAACTTAAAAGCTAAATTTAGATATTAATTCGGCATTTGAAGCTTGCATCTATTTGATAGAACGTGTATCAAGTTTGATACATTGTGATTATCGAAAAAACCTGTTTTGAAATAACTGTGGGTGACGTCCTTTTTCCTTTTCACAGTCGATATGATCAGATCATCTCAACAATGTTCTATATATAAATTTATATAATTTTATAACAGCAGCAATACAGAATAATAATTAGTATTTTAATCATTGTATCCGTAAAAATTTAAAAAAAAAACCGACTATGGACCTGGTTTGCACTTGTGCTGCGGATGCCCCAATAGAGCCTGAACCCTAGGGGTCTGTCTCTTCTGCCAACCGGATGTATCCCGTCGTCGTGGGAGGTCACTGATGACCATTCATATGATGTACTCGGCGGAGCTACGGAACGCTGGAATTACCTGGGAGGAAGTAAATAGTCTTGAAAGGAACCGTATGGTGGTCATTCGCTCCGATCATAGATATGGCTAAGCTTAAATAGTAATCAAATCCACGGTCCATATCAGGTTCGTGGCGCAGTGCTCAACGTCGTTTGCTCCCGTGATGGATCTCACGGGTTCGAGTTCCAGCACGAACAGCATTTTTTTAAATACAAATTAACGGGGCGTAGCGAGAGCGATTAGTTAAGCACTAATTCTGTCCTAGCACCACTGCTTTTTTCTCATTATTAATGTTTTTAATCAATATTCGCAAAATTTTATTTTTATTTAGCTTTGAAACCTGTTGTTTTTTTTTAAGCCGAAAGACGTTTGAAAATATATTTTTAAATAATTATCTTGCAAAAAAATAACTATTAGAATTAGGATTAGACCTACACGATCGCAAAGTGA
The DNA here is from genome assembly GCA_031772345.1 of Himalopsyche anomala. NCBI lineage: Eukaryota > Metazoa > Arthropoda > Insecta > Trichoptera > Rhyacophilidae > Himalopsyche > Himalopsyche anomala. The sequence continues at coordinate 7,407,267 of CM062821.1, forward strand.
ACCTTTATACTGCAAATTAAAAAATAAATGCACATAATTTTGGATTTTTCTCGATTTCTGTACGAAGGCGATGGTACTTATTTATGATATCTATAAAAAAACCAATCCCACTCTTCCAATTCTAAAATTAACAAATTCAGAGAGATTAGTTAATCATCAGTCCTGTCCTAGTTCTATCTTTCTATCCTTACTCTATATAAAAAAGGAGGTTGAGCATCAGAGTAACAAGCAGTTCACGTAAAAAAAACTATTTACATACCTCCATTAGGAAGCCACATCGTCCACAATGAGAATGGTCATTTAGAAAAAATAAATAAATAGCTTGACAAGAATTGAGTTCCTGCAACTTTATTTTCGAAAGAAAGAACTGCCTAGCACTATCCTTCAGGGCTGTGGAGTCGGAGTAGGAGTCGTGAAATATGAGCAGCTAAATTTTTTTTTGAAAAATATATTTAATTATGTGTATTCAAACAAAATAGTCCAAAGTGTTGACATTGCATGCTTGGCAGACTAAAGATGATCTGATGCTATACATATATATACGTTAAAATGAAATTGTTGAAATTTTCTTCGGAGTCGGAGTCAGAGTCGTTTTTTTTAGCACGACTCCACAGCCCTGCTATCCTTCTATGCCTAATCTCGTAGAAAAAGAGAGGTGTAGCAACTGAGTAAGAAACAAGCTTTTCTCGTAGAAAAACTTCTGGCCTTATGCTCCACATTGGGAGCAGACATGCATTTAAAAAAAATAAGTCACCAATAACTGTGATCAAATATAAAATAATTTATTGATCAATATTGTTCAACAGTCTTGGCGGATCGCGTGTTTGACATATACGTTTTGCACATCGTTAAAAATATTATATACCAAAATATTAGTATGAATCACTTGATCACTTTTAGGGTGTTCACTGTCAATACTTGGTGGAAAGGCATTATATTAATAAAAACAATATTCATTTGTACTTCATTTCACTTTATTAATTAGGTCAGGACCGGTTTCGCTCGTTGCAAGCATTATCAACTGATAAGAAAAATATAGAAACAGTGCTATCTATACAAATTTAAATTTAAATAAAAGGTGTAAGCAACTATTAACAATGAAAAGGATTTACAAATTACATTATAATTACACAAAATTAAAACATATATTTAAAAGCAAACCTATAACATATATTTAAAAAATCATCGAAGACTAGTAATTATAAGTAGCAAATGATGCCAATTATAAACGCAATTAAAATTTGGGAAATTTTTAACAAAGTGAAACTGTACTCACTTCATCAGTTGATAATGGTCTTGACCTAATTAATAAAGTGGAATGAAGTACAAAGGAATATTGTTTTTATTAATAATTAATCACTTCATATAATATCATATTTTTAAAATGGTTCCTATACGGTTGTACCGATTTAATTAAATTAAAAATACAGGTGAGGCAAAAAACTTTTCATCTCGCTTCCTTAATAAGTATTGTTGTGCAATATATTATTGTCCACCAAGGCACAAAGGTTGCGCCAGAATAAATAATATCGATAAAGAATTGTATCTACTTTCCAACCGGTGGTACAACAATCTAAAGTTAAAATAATTGAAAAGTTGATACTTTAACATTATTCTTTATCTCTGGCCATGCGTCGTAGAACAATGTATCAAATGACGCCAACGAGCCGGGGTCGACTATCGAGTGTTTTAGATCGTGTACTTGAATGGTGTCATTTAGGGTTTGCAATATCGGACAAATATACATATATTAATACCGGTATTAAAAAATGTTTAAATAAAGCATCAAAATATGACCAATTGGGATGTCAATACCGAATGAGTAAATAAAAATCCGTGTTTCGATAGTTTGTATGAAATACCGTAATTAAGAAATAATATACATAATGATAAACGAGTAATTATCATATATAACTTACGGTTTCTTAAAATAATAATACATCAATTTTGGAACCTACTTAATGTAACAGTTGGAATACTTCAAATATTTGTATTCATTGCGAATAATATAATTGAAATATCATATGTTTAAATACATTCAAAATTCGGTTTGGGTTAAGTTTCAATATAGGACTACCGGTAATTTTGCACAACTGGTATTTCAGTATCAAAAACAAACAATGAATAACGAGATACCGATACCGGTAATACCGGCATTGCAACCCCTAGTGACGTCCAAGAGCTCAAGTCCCTGGGTGGAAAAAATAAATATGGATGATTGTTATGATTTAGGAAATTTCTGTTACTACGAAAAATGGTTGTTAGCAAACTTAAACATTATTCCAAAAATTCAATAATTTACGAAAATTCTGCTACTACGAAAAATAATTGTTAGCAAACTTAAACATTATTCCAAAAAATAAGTAATTTACGAGCTCTATTTTTGCTTCTACGAAAAATGATTGTTAGCAAACCTAAACATTATTACAAAAATTAAGTAATTTACGAGGTCTATTTTTGCTACTACGAAAAATGGTTGTTAGCAAACTTAAACATTATTCCAAAAAATAAATAATTTACGAGGTCTATTTTTGCTACTACGAAAAATAGTTGTTAGCAAACTTAAACATTATTCCAAAAATTAAATAATTTACAATTTAAATACTGCAGGGCAGGGCTGTCGGTATATGCCCCGAGATATATTTCTTTTACTATCAGAATTTCTGGCTTATTCAATAAATACGTTTGTAATTTATTTTTGACGCCTGTAAATTTTCTGACTATTTAAAAATGCAACAAAAAACCCCCCGTTGAGGTCAACGGGCTTACAGCTAGTATGGATGATTGTTATGTTTTATACCCTTATCCTTAACCGTTCTATTCGAATATTGTTTATTGTAAGATAATATATATTACATATTTAAGCTTAGTTAAATATACATATCCATATATATTTAACGTAGTAGATTACAAAGAGATATAATACAAAATGGTTACGTATGATAATTACGTCACATCAATTTTTATTTGTTTACTAAGAAATATGTGACTCACTATCAATTTTAAATTAAAAACTCATTTGCACATTTTTTTCGTGAGTTGTCCACGTGATACATCACTGTTTCACAAGCACGACACACTGATTGGGAAACACGAATATATGTAAGATAATGGTATTTATAATATAATTCCCATTATTTAATAAAATTATGTTAATTGTCATTTTGAAGGATAACGACTGCAATGTTATTTAATTTATTTCATAGCTCCTAACATATATATTGTTAAATTTGAATCGTTCAAATTATGTACACTCCCACAGATTTTGTCACTAACGACCCGGGTTTCGCCTTTCGGCATCTTCAGGCGTTCAAGTGCACGGATGAACTTGAACTGACGCTTAGTAAATGAGTGTTTCGTGTTTATATAATAAATAAATGTATCACTGAGTCTAAAGCCATTGCTGGCGAAAAGGATAAGCTCATGGGAATGCCCAAAGATTTGAGTAGTGAGTGGTTTTAAGAATTATATTTATTTGTTTGTCGGCAAAGGTTTATGATTATATTTATATAGGGTATTAAATAGGGATTTGAATAGGGTATTAAAGGGTATTTATATAGGGAGTTGAACGATTCAAATTTAATATTGAAATTCCACCAAGCACCTTCAGCCGAAATCTTAAATTATATATATTGTTATTCTATAATACAAAATGTATAATCAAGAAAATTGCCATTGGTTTGTTATACCTTTTTTCGATACGTATCAAATTCACTTTGTGTACTATAAACTGTAAATATCGATAACAAAACAAGTCAATTGTAAAAGTTGTAAAGCAGGGACAAATTCCAAGAAATTTAAAAATAAAATAAAATATCCAATATAAAATCAGTCGAAGACGTATGAGGAAGAGAAGTATTTACGAAAAGTGCTGCTCTTCAAGGCTTCTTAACCCATCCTCTCTATTCCTCCTAATATATGTGATACTACGGATAGAATAATAAAAACAGAAAATATTATCATTAATTGTTCTTCAATCAGTGCTACTATTCACATGATAAAACCACCTCATCACCAGCAACATAATCATTTCCCCCCACTATTCTTACTCTTTTTGGCAGTCAGGGACGTCCCGTGGACATAGGCGAGTAGGCAGTTGTCTAGCGGCGGCAAGTTATAGGGAGCGGCAAACGATCTCAGAATAAATAAAAAAAAATCCGAAAAATACATTTTTAATGGCAATAGCATTATGACCTATGAGTATACAGTAGTTCAGGGTTTCCCAAACATTTTCTAGAATGGAACACTTTGCAAGTCCGGAAAATATAACGGTACACTTAGCTGAATTTTTAAGATTTTTTTAAAACTGTATTGCAGCGTATAAAACCATTCCATTTTTTTCGGAACACCTTCTCTGGCTCCGCGGAACATAGTTTGGGAAACCCTACAGTAGTTAACATTATTGAAAAACCTTCTTGTACTGATGTAGTAGTGTTATATAATTGTCATGATTCACTCCCGTTTGTCTGATGTGTATCGGATACACAGCTCAGGAGCTTGTGCTTTTTTTGCATAGTATAAATATGGTATTTACTGATGGCGGCTAAATTAATAAAGGCGAGTGGAAATGGCCTGTGTGATAAAAGCTCTTAAGGGCCAATATTTATTTTTTTAGTAAGTAGATGAGTTGAGGATTCAAATTTTCATATTTGTATTCTTAAAATAGTGGGAAATAATAAAAAAAAAACGACACTTATACTCTCATGACTTAAGCGTTTCATATATTTATTTTGAAAAATATAGCTATTTTAAATTTTGTCTAGAGGCGGCACATAGCCTAGAAACGTCACTAATGGTAGTATTCAGAGTCCTCACATAAAGATCAACACATCCCATACGTAGACCATTAAATGAGGAATTTGGCGCTGATGTGTCATAAACGAAAAGTACATCAAACCGTACTCCGCTGATCATTATCATCATATCAAAGATATGTGAAATTTATTTTTTCAAAAACTTGTCTTATTTCGGGCCTGTATCTTACGAAATAACACCCTACAAGTACGTTACGGAAATCCGGTTATATGACTAAATTTGTGAATCAACTCATCAAACACGACGACACCAAATTAATACATGTTTGATTAAACAAGTTGCTTAAATTAATTAAATTTTGTGAAATTGTAGTATCAGTACATTTTGGTAGTTATCATAAAAGCTAAGGATAAAATAATCAGGTGATATTCATATCCGATAATATGTTCCTTGAAAACGTGTATTTAATTGGCAGAAGACTTTTTTAAAATGTTTTAATTAATCTTTAAAACTGTTAAAAGACTGATTGTAAAACATAACATGATAAAAACATAAATGGGGGGAAATTATCACCCATTTATGTACTATTTTTGTCGTATTTAATATATGAATGAAACATTTGTAATATTTCGTCATTGAAACTTGTTAAGAATGTCTTATTTTGTCAGGTGTAATTTTATTTTATACTTATAACCAACATTTATATTAAAATTAATAATGGATATAATATTAAGTAAAAGTAAAAAAGTCTTTTTAGATCATGAATGGAAGCGATTAGCCAACCACTACTAGTACTGTCCTAACTCTCTTCGAAAAAAAACGTTGAGCAACCGAGTAAAAATGATATACCTTATTAGAAATCCATATGCTCCACATTGGGAGCAGACATAGCTTTAATTTTTATATCTATATAATATTATCAAATTAAATTTCAATATTGATTCATATTATATTCAACAGACATAAATATTGGCAGGTGGCACTACTTCATGTAGCTTACAGTTTTCATAGAAATTGACTTAACATTAGAATGTTAGTCGATTTTTTCTTAATTCGAAGACGTGCATGCATGCACGGATGCACGCGCGCACGAAAAGCCACTCCTACCAAAAATTCCAGAAAGGGTGTACGTGACTCAGATAACGTGCCCTTATTCTAGAATGGAATGCCAGTTGTTCGGAAGAAGATAGAAAAAAACATTTAAGTCGGGGAATTATCATGTTTTTTTAATACTAACAACTCATTCATGCCTACGTAAAATACTGCATATCTGGTAAAATACCTCAACCGCGAGGAGATTAAAAATATTTTTGAATTAATGGTCATACAACAATAAAATTATTTTACACCTTGTACATGTATCCATTTGATATATTTGCACACATCTGGGTGGGCAATTTATAATGCAGTAATACTTTAAAGAGTTTTAAATGCAATATATTGGTGTAATGGAGAAAAAAATAATCTTTAGTTTCGTAAAATTAATAGCCTTTAAAGTATTTATTCAATAATTACTTTCATGATAATATTTTTTATATCAATCCAAGTTTAGAGACATCGGCACGTCATTGGAATATTTGTTAACAAATTGATTACAAACTAAAAAGTTACCTTATTGGATTAGCCAAATGAAAACACAAAATTTGAGGCCATTTTTGAAAGCGTGATGAAATGATGTTAGTCTTGTGCTAAAAACGGTTTTTTTTCTTAATACCGTTTCCAATTGAATAGATTTAATTTTGCTTTATTTAAGGTAAAAAATAGCGTACGTATTTAGTTTCACATGAAGTATGTTATACAGCTGATGGTCATTTAAAAGAAAAGAAATACTATTTATTTATTGTTAACCTTAATTTTATGGAGTTCAACCAAGTAAATGTAATTCACAAGAATAATTGTTAGTATAATTTTCTCATACTGATGATTATACTTCAGCCCGTATGCCCTATAGGGGGAAAAGGCAGCTGCCATGAGGCAGACGTGAAGGACTTCTATGGAGGAAGGAAAGTTTTCTATGTCATTAAATTTATTCTAATATAATACTTCTATTTTCAAGATATTTTTTGTAGTAATTATTTTCGTCATGAAAGCTTCAATAATATATTTAATTTGGGGCCAGTATGGAGACGAAAGCCTCACATTTTCTCTGAAAGGCGCTGGTCTAAAATTGATACCTCGTCTACTTTCTAGGAAAATTTAACAAATTAATTTATAATTAGAGCATAATAATTATTGGCTTTTACAAAATTATTTATCTTTCTACTCTTCCGAGTCTTTTATTCCTAGGACCCATTTAAATATTATTACAGAATGGAAAAAAAAGATCTTCGAACCATAGACAATAGTTTTTTATTCTTTCTCGTATTGTAACATTATTAGAACCATCCGCTTTTTATTTTTTTGAATTTCGAGTTTAGTAAAGTGCACCGTTTTTCGTAATTGGTTTGACTCGATGTAAAAAAAAATAACAGTGAAAGTCGCTTCGCTTCTAGACGTAGACATAATATCATTTCCAAGAAAATGCCCTTCGCTTGTTTAGCATCTATTCTGTCTTGTCAATGTAATTCTCGCCGTATTTCACTCAATGAACCACTTAAACCCATTAAACTAAGCAAAGCTTTCAAAAAATACCACGAAATTCATTAATTTAGGCGGCTGTCAGCACAGAAAATCAAAGAACACCTTTACATTACTTGGGTGCACAAAAAATCCAAGTAATTAAAAAGGTGTCATATTTTACAATAAACACAGCGAAGCATAACATTTCGGACTGATGCACAATAAAATAAAGAAGACAAAAAAACGTTTACAGAATAAATATAGATACTGATTTAAGTTTTCGAGTTACGAGTTAGCAAGCCTCCAGTGCAAGAAAGTTTTGATTGCCGTGTTATGGGGTAATTTTAATAAACTTAAAAAAACTAAATTGACATGGGTCTTTTATCAATAATTCAAGGCTAGAATATCATCATATTTTATACTCCAGGCCAACTCAAAATATTTGTAATAAATGTAATTTCTCCTATCTAGCATTTTAAACCATAATATGCAATATGCCTCAATAGTATGCAGTATTTAAACCATAATATGCAGTATGTTCTACTACGATAAACGCTAAGTCAATTTCCAAACCGTTTTCAATAATATTATACATTGAATATTTATACATTTATTTTTTTCTAGAAGCACTCTTCAGATTTCAATTCAAACTTAAATACAGTGAAGTCAAAATAACAATTAACATTAATTTCTAATTAGTTCAGCAAATTCACTCCAAGAAGATAATGGAAGGCATTTTATTGTCAATAATTTATAAACTCTTTTATTCTAATCCATATTGTTATTTTTCCAACATTCACTCAATAGAAATTATTTTCTCGACAAGTAGTTTTTATTCAATTGCTCAATCTCTCTTTTTATAGAAATGAAGAGTAACAGTATTGAGATAGCGAAGGACTTGTATTGAAGGACAAAATATTCGACGCGTTGGCAATCGCGGAAATGTTAAATATAAAAAAAGAAATATTAATTAAAAATCGATTGACAGACAAATTATGAAATTGTCTGAACCTGTGTACACCGCAATTTAATATAAAACCCAAAAGCGTTAATCACTCGGCTACAGTATCGATATCTCTTTTACAGTATCATAACGGAGTTCTTCCAAGTAAATGGTTATTCAACCAACATAAGATATTGTTAAGGTACAAATATCATTGAACAATTCATTAGGTTTTTTAATTGTGTATAATTCAAGTCTGTGGTAAAAGGCATTATAAACACCCATTACTCAGTTGTGATTAACTGATTAGAAATCTTCTGATTGCTTGGTTGAGATCTTAACCCTGGGCTATATTGGTTTGTTATGTGTAATAGTATGAGTTTACCGTGCTGATCGGTACGTAGACATGAAAATAAAACTCGAATAAAAAATATATAGGAATAATTTCTGAGAGGTTTCTTAAATCTAGATCCTGGGACTGGTTTCAGCCGATCATATCTTTTCTGATCTACCGTTTTAGCAATGCATTCTACCTATATAGTTTTATATTTAGGTATTTATTACTTATTGTTAATAAATATTTCTAAGCACGCTTAACCAGTTTGTATTCCGCTTCATATTGGTGGTGTCGCAATCAATCAATAAGCTTCGTGATTTGCTTAATGAACTAGAAATGTGATTGGTTGTTTTGATCCTAACAACAATCATGGATGATCTTCATCTATCTCTTGTTTTCAAAAACTTTTCAAAATTTATAAAAAGCACCGAAACAACATATTCTTAACAACTGGCTCTCATCATTCAATCTTGAAATCAAATTACCAAATTGACACTTTGTGAAAAGATATTTTTTAATTACAATACTCAATTTGATTTGTTTAAATAAAATCCTGTTTAACACAGTCGACCTATTTATATTTTAGACAACTGTGAGATATCTTTAAAAAAAACTTTTAGGCATAAATGAATAATAATTATTTCAGTGATCGATATTAAATATTAACGACTGAATATATATAAATAATTAGGGCTTATTAAATTAATGTAAAATAATTTCTAAAAAAATTATTAAGACTTCTATGAATACGATGGATTCTATGGATAACATGTCTTTGAAAATATTAACAATCGTAAGGCAAATTTGAATAACATTTTATATAAATAATTGAGCTTTGAAAAGAATTGAATTGCTTCCCATACAAAAAATAAGTAAAGTTTCCTAACGTAACCGTGTGATAAAAATATAATCTTCATGAAATAAATAATATGTGATAGAAAATGATTATTTTGAATAAAGGAAACACTTTATAAAAGATGAAAAATTAAAGATATAACTTAAGATGTGCGTGCGTGACCTACAGCAGATTATAAAGTTATGTCATTATTCATTGTAAACTCTCGACTAATTATCTCATCAATATAATATATAACATATTTCTATCCACTGAAAGAATCTATTGATTACATTTTTCAACAAAACAATGGTATCTGAACATTATTCTCTATGATAATTGGTTAAATGTTGACCCAGTATTTGACCTACTTATCTTAATCATTTTATAATAATATAATAAAAATATAAAAGATAAATCTGGCAACATCGCGTGTATGGAACTCCTTTCAAAAAGTACCGTGCAGCTGTTCGAAATAGAGAAAAATAGCGATAATCAAAAGATACTAAAAACTACTATTTAATGCAAGCTAAAATAGTACTACAGCTCATTTATTTTAGGACGTAATCGGCTTATCAAATTTTGTAAATCGTGTATTTTTTCATTTAATTGATGGTTAAATATCGTTCTTATTTGATTAATCAATTAAATAATATTTGCACTAATTTGAACTACCATCAATGGATGGAAATATCAAATATAAACTATATTTCTAAGAAAAAGAGAAATTATTTTTTTGGTAGATTTGCTGTTTCAATTAAAGCATATGAGACAAATTTTCCAATAATGAGTTTGTATAAAATTTATACATTTTTATAATATGATAAATAATATTTTTGTCTTTTACAGGATGTCATCTCCATGGTGGTAAATCATACCATGTTCAAACTATTCCCGCCTTTTTATGGTGGGGTTCTATCATCACATCACTGGTATTTCAATGTTCATTCGTATTGTAAATCGTTATAACCATAATCGAGAGTCTAATTGAATAGTAGAATTCTTTGTTCAGCCATTCATTCTTTTGATACACCTACGTATTGATAAATTATTACCTGTTTCAAACATATTATTTTGTTTGCAACTCTGTATGATCACTTACAAAATAACATTAAAAAAAACAAATATTAATTTTAATACTTGATGTGGTTCTTAAAATTATTTCACAGTTTATTATTCATGAGGTTGAAAATTTAAGTAACTAGCATGAATCTGGAGACATGTAAGATGTATGCACGATATATCATACCAATAAGACTGATGGTGATTGAAATAGGATATATTTTGATGGTGTGAATATAATACTTTGGACCAGCAGCGGCGCGCGGCAATCGCTGAAACTATTTGAACAACATGGCCGCTATATTATTCCATCGTATACACAGCAAGGACTTCAATACAAAAATCGTTTCAAGAAGTACATACGGCTACGCTACGCACCGGCTCGGCGCGTAAACCTACTCCAAATTTGTATATCAGATGGTCCGCCCGTCATCACGACATAACCTGTCGGTACCGTCATTTAATCGGCTTTTTCCAAATCAAAACAGTGTTATCGGAAGTGATAAAATTCATTCGCGAATGTCAACGAACCGTTTTTGACATATTGCTAGTTTGTTTACAATTTACAACATAATCCTATACCCCACATGTGATCAATTGTTTGTTCTAGTGTCGTTTCCGTGATTTGTTATTCTGATTTGCATTTAATAATTATAAATGATCAACTCTAGTTTAATTTTTGTGTGATGTGTTGTGATCTTTCCGACGTCAAATCAATCTGTCAAATATTATGTCTTTTGACGTTTATGGATGAAATGAAGGATTTTTATCACCCAGTTCTACTACCGATTGCTTGAAATTAATAAAAAGGTAAATATTAAAATGCGTTTCATTGTAGTTGTTAATAATGTAATCATCGCTAACATTTATTAAGACGAATACTCAAAGATCTCACAAAAACCAATCGCCCGTAAGTATCTCAATTCTAAAATAACTGACAGAAGAAACAATAATTAATCAAGTAAGTATTAAGATGATATTTCACTGTATTATAATAATATTTCTTGAATATTGTATAAAAATGATTTTCATTCTTATTTACGTCACCTATCTTTTCCATAAATTGAAGGAAGGATTGATTAGTTTTAAACATATTTCGAATTTCAAAATTATGCTTCATTTGTTTTTCTTCATATTTTTGATTGGTAGCTAACTAACTATATTTGGAAACAACAGACACTGAGTGTGACAATATTGTTTCGAATAAATCCTATTGTCTGGCGAGATTTTTAATACAATAACAACCTCCTTAATTATACGATTAATTCTATGTCATTCCATCGACACTGTTTTCCGTACGACCATGAGTGTAAAAAGGTACTTGCGCATTCGGTCGCAGTTATTTCGTCAGCTCATCTTTGGATGTTTGATGTTAGAATGATGAGGATCTATCTACAACTTTAATGCCATATACTAACATAACCACAATTTCTTCCTAATTGGAAAATGATATTCTTGGAAATGCACCTCCTTTCGTATATGAAAAAAAAACATTATTACTATAATATTTTATTTTATGAACTGCTATACATATTTTGAATATATTCATATTTAATGTTACATGTTGAAATATTCACATAGTAAATGCTAGAAAAATGTTTGATGTTTCGATATTTTCAATTATTTCCTGTGTCAATGATGCATATAAGCCACGATGCACACCATTTGCCAACTTGTGATAGGTAGGTATGTTGGGTTGCCGTACTTGGATTGAATCTTACAATTCCAAGAAACAGTTTATACGTCGATGTTTCCTCGAGTTATTATTATTGGAAAGATATATACAATTTTTAGTTACGATACTGATGTAAAAATGGGAAACGACTCACAACCCTATTCATTCTGATGGATGAGAAGAAATAATTTCAAACGTATCATTGTGTAACAATTTTCATTTATAATTATGCTTTGCCCTAGGTCAGGAGTCAGCAAACTTTCAAGTGAGAAGAACAAAGTTGTCATGAATACAGGAAATCGAAGATATCAGAGAGCCATAAATATGCAATATATATAGATATATATGTTTTTTTAGTAGGGCTTGTGGAGTCGTGTAAAAAAAAAGACACCGACTCCAGCTTAAAACTCCTGCCCTAGGTAATTAAAAATAGTGTTATGCAGTAGAAAAATAGTACACTGACGACAGGGCTGCTAGATTCTTAAGGCAGATTTAATTTTATTAAAAATTCTCATTTCTTTCTCTAGATGGATTTTTTATGTTTCTAGAAAATCAACTATTAAAAGAAAGGAAATAATAGTTTCTATATTGCCGAACATTCGCCGAAATCCAGACATCTTGCAACCCTGATAGAAGCAACAAACAGTAGAGTTACCACATGAGTAGAGTGAAACGAAGTGTCACAAATGTGAATTGGGTCGAATTGACATTACAAAGAAGAACTTAATTTTTTAATAAGGTAATCATAGCGAAATATTAAGCTATACAATATAGTCGATAACTATTTCGGCATCACGCCATCGTCAGATCATACGGCTAGACGTTCTGAATGTAAGAATGTATTTATTTTAACCTGGACTAAATATTTTATTTTTATAAATTAAATACTACGATGAATAAGTTTCCCATAGATGAGCCTCTGGGGTGCAATGAAATAATTCGATGAATTTTTAAATGTTTTGGAGATGGTACCAAATCATTACCTATTATTATATAATACTCTTCATTCAATCAAATGAAATTGAAATTTATTATTGAACATTAAATATAGAAAGTAATCGTTTTAAATTACATACTATGTTCATTTATTTATTGTTCTGGTCAGTGAAAATATCAGCAATGCCTATTATGTTTTGTCGTATTCACGTACCTTATAATTGAAATGTGTATTCGATTTGCGTATGTAAATAATTGTCTGATAGGTATAATCAATTTGGCGATCAGGTTTTAGGAAACGGTACATTTGACTTTAGAATATATTATAATCGGATGATCATTTATTTTTAGAATTCATGTATGCACTATTTCAATTACGTCATTAAAAAAACTTCGTGACAATTAGAGTTATCTAATACAGTAAAGAAATAGTTGTGAACAAATAACTTAACTACACAGTTTAAAAAAATCTAAATTCTATAGCAGCACTGTCGAACATTTTAAGCTCTTTCTAGTGATATCCCTAAACTTGGAGAGTGAGCAATTACCAACTCTTATATTGGTATCGCGTAAATTAAAGAAAAAAAATCGAATTGACTTTTAACCTACGTAAGCATGTCCAAGACAAAGCTACTTATAAACCTCCATTAAATAAGAAAGTTTCAAAAAAATCTTTTGAGTTAATAAAACCAAGTTTTAATTTTAAAATATTCCGTTGTAATAATATTTTGCCTACTGAAAAAACCTTGCTTGTTCGCTGAATATATTATATATGCGCCTTTAAATCCAGCATTCATTCGTAACCAAATATTTCACTTGAAGTACAAATAACACAATTTTAGGCGTATTTACTACGTTATATTAGAATAAAATTGATTTTATATACACTTATAAACTTAATTTTACTGCGCCCCATGTTTTAAAAACAAATCTTGGTGTCCATCTAATTTTATATAGACACCTAGATTTGTTTCGCTGGCGTATATTCCGCAATTGAACTGAATCATAGCAGTCTTAGGAGGCCTATAGGGGGTCCATAGGGGGAATACAGTTATCACATATTGAAGTACCGAATTGTTTCCCTGGCAGACAGTCGATTTATTGTGCGGTTCAGCGGTCGGAAAACTTTTTAGGCTCACGGACCAATAAGTACACAATTTTAATCCAGTGGACCACTAATTGGACTTTTGTGTTAAATATTACATATTGAAATAAAAGTGATCAAATGCGGCTAAAAATGCACCAGGTTCGTAAAATAATGTCAGATTTATCTGCGGACCACCAAAATTTTCTCGCGGACCACACTGCTTTAAAAGTTGACCGACCAGATTCAGTTACAAAGTCGTGGTTCTCCTCGTCTGCAGCATTAGTAAAATAATGATCTTTTAAATCATATATCCGTTTTGAATCTTTTATACACTATACCCAGTCCGCATTATCTAGTTTGTATTTAATATCTACTGTTGAAATACCTAATACGAAGCCGAAGTTCTTTTGGTGATTTTACGTATCACGACTAATTTCAATAGATTTTCTTCATTAATTTATTTGTTTGTTCAATATTGAATTTATAATCGTTTTAAAAGAGATAAATTCATAAAGATTTATTGATAATTAATTCTCCTTGTAAATATTATAATTCATTAAAGATCAAAAGTATACAGGGGTTTCCTCCAATGAACGGCGTTTCGGCAACTTTTTTCTTATCAATTTTAATAATTCAAATCAATATTCATAAAATAATATTTTTATTCTGCTTTGAAATTTTTTGGATCTCGATGTGACTTGAAAGATTGCAATCGGAAGCTTTATATCATAAACCAACAAGAATATGCACCACTAGTTCAAGTTCACGTAATTTTGGACTCTTTTACAAATGTGCTGCAGCTGCTGTAGGCGATCTGGGTTTTCTTAGAGCTTACACTTCAGGAGACAAAAAGTGAGTTTGACCAAATAAATCTTAATAAAAAAGCCGCTGTTGAAAAACCTCAATTAGACAGCCATAAGATACACATAAGGATTGGAAATGGATTAGAAAAAAAGCACTGGAAGTATATATACGGGAGCACTGCTATGCAATTTCGATTAACATAGTGCTTCGAAATCAACTGATACGCCTAGGTAAATATCTTCTCAACCTGTGGACCAGAATAGACAATAAGGTATTGTGAATCTTTGCCGTTGTGACGTTACACAGCCGGAATGACATACGATTGGAATCTCGTGACCTCAACATTGATGTTGTCAATTTACTAAGAATTCATTATACTATACATATAAATTATTTCCATACGATATTGACCTCAACAAAAATCCATGTATGTACTCTTCACATATCGACCGTCGCAATGGCAATCATACATGAATCCGGCTTTTAATCAATTTTTTTATCCATCATATTCCTCGGGATTCTTCCCTTACGACTTTTTCCTGTTTTAGATATTTTAAAAGTGATTTAACGTAAATAAATTTTACTCGAATATTTTATCATTACAGAATAAAATCATTGACAAATATCTAAGGGATAAAACAACATGTACCTATCTTCTTTTTTTACGAAAGTAGATAAACTGCTTTTCCAGTACGATGATATTGGATTGCACTCCATTGTTATAATCCTGCTGTGGCCCAGTTGGTTAGAGCTTGCTCTACCGATCACGCAGGTCTAGGTTCGATTCCCGGTAAGATCAAAGTGAATTTGAGAATTATTCAATTCAAAGTTGTGATCGAAGACTGGATGTTTGTGATGTTAATTCACATTATTTCCTCTCCTCCCAACCTTCTGATCCTTTACTAACTGGGTGTAGCAATAGCGATTAGTTAACCACTAGTCCTATTCTAGCCTTATCCTTCTTTCCCTACTACTCACTTTGAAAAAAAGTGAGGTTGAGCGACTGAGTGACAAACAGTTCTTGTAGAAAAAACTTCTGTTGAGATACCTTCACATTGGGAGCGGATGTGGAATAAAAAAAATATGAGGCAACGCCGGCTCGTTCCGAAATAGTAAAAAAACGATTCTTGAATTTCATTTTGTAAAATAATATACATTTTCAACGTATTTTTAGTTTGACATAAACATTGAATGATATTTTGTATGTTATTCAGCCTGGTTTGAGACTGCTTTCTTAAAAATACTTTGAAAATGTTTTTTTATTTACTAAACTATATTCATGGTTCATCTTTCACCATTTTTGGAACGAGCCGGGTTTGCAAATAGTAGCCTGATATGTAGACTGCGATTGTTTAACTTTGCAATTTGCACTGTCAAAAAAATAGTTCGTAATATTAATATTTACAATACAACTATGATCAACAACAATACTTAAATCATTTTTTTCATTACAACAATATTTGTAAGCAATAGCCTCTTCACCAGCAACACTATTGTTTTATCTTAGTTATGTAATCGATTACACCGCATTCTTTCTGTTCCGCGTTGTCTGCATCACACACAGGACGATGCAGGTAAATATCTACGTATTAAAAATATATTATCAGTGAGATCGTCCGGTCATGTCTTCAGGCGAATTCTTCTCGCCTAAGAAAAATACCTGATAGTATAGTATAGACGTGCCACTGTTACTCTGCGTACAATAATTATAGTGGTCATTCCCGACTGAAAACATGCTTGAAACTACAACCGCGTTCCACGATAAAATGGTACATATTATTGTGTGTTTTATAGGAATCATGCTCTCTATTATTTGTTGTACAAACGTCACTCGTCTTGAGTCCAATCCGTGGATCGATATATTCGATTTCAATTTGGCACGGATCATCCGACCGCCCACCCCATCGGAATGAGGCCTACTACGGAACCCACGCACCCAAATACTAAAATAGTAAGCAATAACAACATAAATTAAAAAATCTACAAATATGTGTTCTGTTGCGGATGAAATAAGGAAGGCTTGCCTTTTAAGCGATTATTACAAAAAAAAAAAAAAATAGCTTAGTGATGTAAATATATTAACAATGAACAGATGGTATTTTTTTTTTGGAAAAATATTCTTTTTTGTACTTACTTCCACATTGATTACTAAACACTTTGATGAGTATCATCGTACCTATACGTCTAAGTATCTTGTCATCTATTATCTATCGCCATTATCATATTTGTTTTTTATTATTTTTTTGTTATTTCTTCAGATATGGATACTAGACACATCTAACAATGATTTTTGGCCGCCACATTATTTTTATTATATATATATATTTTAAAAAGGTTTACATTTGTAAACAAATTGGTAGTCATATAATATTGAGTGTAAAATATATTTTTTTTAACTCTTCCCGCAATTTAAAAATATTTTGTCGATGCCCGATTTTAAGAACCTGGGAGTTTATGGATTTGCCCATGGTTCCCCAAAACTGTGCTGTGGCTTCCCTAAAATTATTTTTTTCTCTGTGGTCCCCGGTTAAGAAACCGTGATTTAAGTACCAACAGATTGTGACAAATGAGATGACAGCGTCAAAGTTTTTTTATGATAATAAAATAATTTTAAATTAATTCTTTGCTATTCTTTACCCAAATAGAATGCAGTTCTATGCCACCAGTTGTGAGGAAATTACCTTCAATTATATATATGTTACGATAGCTAAATCAGACGTTATAAATTGACTGCTGATTGCAATAATTAACGATGACATATTTGTCTAAATAAACCCATATGTTGCTCTATTTTTGATGGACCGCTGCTTATTAATTTTGGAACATCGGCTAAGTGATGAAATGCGAAAAGCAATTGAGATTCATTAAATTTTGTATGATCCTGGTACCAGGGGGCAGCATAATTTTTAATTAAATAATCCGATGGTTAACAGCTTAATGTGCAAAAAATATTTAACACCCACACACATGATTATTTGTGTCTAATTGTACCCTGTATTTTAAGATCTAAAATCTTAAACATTGTGTGTATTCTTTTTGTTATCTTTTTACTTAAGTAGTTTATTTCTTTAATAGCGTAAAAAAGTAACATTTTTTTATGCATTTGTATTCAACCATTCAAGATCCTTATATCGAGATTCGAGAGTATCAATTCCATATTACGCTTCTGAACATACGATATTTTACGAGGATTGGCTCCCTTTTTTTATAGACGGAATGGAAATTTGAATGAAATCAGAAAATTGCTAATAGCAAATCGCCCTGTCAGAATAGGGTGGATATGAAAGTTATTGTTTGGGGATTCTAACTTATAGCCACCGCAGCCGATTAGGATGACTACCCAAGTGCGTTACCCACTTGACTACAGACCAAGCTAAATATGTGTGTTCTTACTTTAGTTATAGCGTTATAAGTACTCGCAACAAAACTACTAACTTAAAAAGAGAATTTTTGATTACTTGTTCCTTTTTTCTATTGGTCTAATAGTATATTGAAAATTGGAAGAATGTTTATATGTTAGATTTTATTAAGCAAAATTTGTCCAGGTGTTCTTTGAATCAAACTGGTGAGCTATTATTTGTCATGGCAGATGTTTCAATTGTGGAAAGAACATAATGAGAAGGTATTTCGGCGTCATTTTGATTATTGTTTGCGCCCCATTTTGTGCCGGCGCCTCAATGCGGGGCTGTCAATGCACCCGGTGATATCTATATTGATAAAGATTAAAGTTATGCACTCTTTATGATGTTGGGTTATCAAAGAATCATTATTTAACAGTTTTAAAAAATATAAATTTTATTTTAGCTTATTCATATTAATAACCATTTACACTCGCTCGATTTTATTAAGTTGAAAAAGTAAGAATAGGAAAGCATTACTTTAAAAAAGGACCCTATTAACAGCTTAATGACCGCACGTTTTTTTTTTTTATAAAATTTCACCTGGCGAAATTTTTTTTTTCTAAATTCACTATTCTATATATTAATACTCGATAATGTCCGTCCGTCTGAATGATTGTCCGCGATTTTCCCTCCCCCTCCTCCGCCCCAGCCCCGCTGTCGCCATTTTTTTATTCATACCAAATACATACTTTTTTCGTTTGTATATGGTCGCGATTTCACCTTTTCGATGACGTCAAGAAAGACGGTCCCCCTCCCCCCCATCCTGCCCCGCTGTCGTCATTAATTCATTTCTTCATTTTTCTCTGACGTCATGAGTGAATTTTTGAAATCATGACATTTTTATTTTATTATGTGTAAAAACAATTAATTTTCAAAAAATATTCTCTCCAGCTGTGGGATTCGATACCATGCCCCAATTTTCATGCGCGTCGTTCGGACGGCTTACACACTGGTCTACGAATCCACTTGAGAAAAACGATATAAAAACTTTATATAATTTAAATAATACAAAGCAAAAAATAAGAACGCGTTTTAAGTGAACTAATAATGACATCTGTGGGTGAAATCTTGCACTAAACGATATTGAATTCCAAGATTTCCACCTGCAGGGTTGTGAACGGCTATATAGGGCTGCTCAATTATATATAATAATTTAATTAACTATTTATTTATATATATACGAAAAATGGTTGTTAGCAAACTTAAACATTATTCCAAAAATTAAATAATTTACGAGGTCTATTTCTGCTAATAGGAAAAATAATTGTTAGCAAACTTAAACATTATTCCAAAAATGAAGTAATTTACAAGGACTATTTTTGCTACTATGAAAAATGGTTGTTAGCAAACTTAAACATTATTCCAAAAATTAAATAATTTACGAGGTCTATTTCTGCTAATAGGAAATTAATTGTTAGCAAACTTAAACATTATTCCAAAAATTAAGTAATTTACAAGGACTATTTATGCTACTATGAAAAATAATTGTTAGCAAACTTAAAAATTATACCAAAAACAAAATAATTAACGAAATTTCTGCTTCTAAGAAAAATGGTTGTTAGCAAACATAAACATTATTCCAAAAATTAAATAATTTACAAGGTCTATTTCTGCTAATAGGAAAAATAATTGTTAGCAAACTTAAACATTATTCCAAAAATTAAGTAATTTACAAGGACTATTTTTGCTACTATGAAAAATAATTGTTAGCAAACTTAAAAATTATACCAAAAACAAAATAACTAACGAAATTTCTGCTTCTAAGAAAAATGGTTGTTAGCAAACTTAAACATTATTCCAAATATTAAATAATTTACGAGGTCTATTTCTGCTAATAGGAAAAATAATTGTTAGCAAACTTAAACATTATTCCAAAAATTAAGTAATTTACAAGGACTATTTTTGCTACTATGAAAAATGGTTGTTAGCAAATTTAAACATTATTCCAAAAATTAAATAATTAACGAAATTTCTGCTTCTAAGAAAAATGGTTGTTAGCAAACTTAAACATTATTCCAAAAATTAAGTAATTTACAAGGACTATTTTTGCTACTATGAAAAATAATTGTTAGCAAACTTAAAAATTATACCAAAAACAAAATAATTAACGAAATTTCTGCTTCTAAGAAAAATGGTTGTTAGCAAACTTAAACATTATTCCAAATATTAAATAATTTACGAGGTCTATTTCTGCTAATAGGAAAAATAATTGTTAGCAAACTTAAACATTATTCCAAAAATTAAGTAATTTACAAGGACTATTTTTGCTACTATGAAAAATAATTGTTAGCAAACTTAAAAATTATACCAAAAATAAAATAATTAACGAAATTTCTGCTTCTAAGAAAAATGGTTGTTAGCAAACATAAACATTATTCCAAAAATTAAATAATTTACAAGGTCTATTTCTGCTAATAGGAAAAATAATTGTTAGCAAACTTAAACATTATTCCAAAAATTAAGTAATTTACAAGGACTATTTTTGCTACTATGAAAAATAATTGTTAGCAAACTTAAAAATTATACCAAAAACAAAATAACTAACGAAATTTCTGCTTCTAAGAAAAATGGTTGTTAGCAAACTTAAACATTATTCCAAATATTAAATAATTTACGAGGTCTATTTCTGCTAATAGGAAAAATAATTGTTAGCAAACTTAAACATTATTCCAAAAATTAAGTAATTTACAAGGACTATTTTTGCTACTATGAAAAATGGTTGTTAGCAAATTTAAACATTATTCCAAAAATTAAATAATTTACGAGGTCTATTTCTGCTAATAGAAAAAATAATTGTTAGCAAACTTAAACATTATTCCAAAAATTAAGTAATTTACAAGGACTATTTTTGCTACTATGAAAAATAATTGTTAGCAAACTTAAAAATTATACCAAAAATAAAATAATTAACGAAATTTCTGCTTCTAAGAAAAATGGTTGTTAGCAAACATAAACATTATTCCAAAAATTAAATAATTTACAAAATTTCTGCTATTACGAAAAATAGTTGTTAGCAAACTAGAACATTATTCCAAAAATAAATAATTTACAATTTAAATACTGCAGGGCAGGGCTGTCGATATACGCCCCGAGATATTTCTTTTACTATCAGAATTTCTGGATTATTCAATAAATAGGTTAGTAATTTTTTTTTCACGCCAGTAACTTTTCTGACTACTTAAAAATGCAACAAAAATCTCTCCGTTGAGGTCAACGGGCTTACAGCTAGTCTATATATTAATACTCGATAATGTCCGTCCGTCTGAATGATTGTCCGCGATATCCCCTCCCCCTGCCCCTTCCCCCTCCCTTCTCAAAGCTCCGCTGACGCAATATTTTTATTCATACTAAAGACATATTTTCCCAATACACTGTTTATTATTTGACGATACAAATCGCTGAAAAAATTTCATACAAAAAAACGCCGCGACCGTGGATCGAACACAGAACTCTGGATTACCAGTCGAGCTCTCTATCAACTGAGCTAACGTCATAAATATCAAGGCGATAAAAATACATTATATAAATCAAGCATTTGAAAATGGAACGATATTTGTGATTCACAAACTGACTTCGATTGTTTTTATTCAAGATTGTGACGTCTGTCAAATATGAATGTGGTATATTTTACATAATATAGTTTCGACAGTTAAATGCAAATATTCCATGTGTGTCATATGCTGACGGCTATTAAATATTTTACTTTTTAACAGAGGGTATTTAGAATTTATCCCGATAATTTAAAAGTTTTGTATCTTTTGTTTTAAATAACGAGTAAACGAGTCTATGCTTTGGACAAGGTAAATTTATGCTCAAATAGTAATATAAATAAAGTAAGCGAAATAGTTTGATAGATTGGGGTCAACGAGATTAAAATACGGCAAAGTGAGCCAAGTTAGGATGATGGGAAAAAGTGAACTGAACCCACCCTTTTTATTGCATAATTTCAATCATTTTTTCTCTAAAATACATTGTTTATGCTTTCGATGGATTCGTCGGTATCTTTGTGGAAGTTCATTTGAATATAAAATAAAAAATAACTTAGATTATTCCACGTATTGTGCTACAAACTGTGACACGTGTTTCGCCTCTTTCAGAGGCATCCTCAGACAGACTTACTTTTACTTACTGAAAGTAAGTCTGTCTGAGGATGCCTCTGAAATAGGCGAAACACGTGTCACAGTTTGTAGCACAATACGTGGAATAATCTAAGTTATTTTGTATTACTTTTTTATGCTTATTTATTGAAAAAACTTTCACATAAAATTAAAAGTTGATGACAGTTCCCACAAAAATTAATTGAAAACGTAATTGCACTTAAAAGTCAAATGGAAAAGTTTCACCATTTTTATGTTTGGTTCCCTTAAAGACTCATATATTCCTAAAAATAAGCTCCGTTTGGTGAATTAGTGAAGTTAATTTATTCTGATTAATTTGATAAATATGCATTTGATTGTAACATGGAAAATTGATAATTTTGTTTTGATAAAATGTGCAATTAATTTATACCATTTTGCATGTGAAAAATGATTATTAGCAAACTTAAACATTATTTCAAAAATTAAGTAATTTACAATTTAAAACTGCAGGGCTGTCGATATATGCGCCGAGGTCGATTTATGCTACTATGAAAAATGATTGTTAGCAAACTTGAACATTATTCCAAAGATTTAATATTTTACGAAATTTTTGTCACTACGAAAAAAATTGTCAGCAAACTTAAACATTATTCCAAAAATTAGGTAATTTACGAGGTATATTTCTGCTAATAGGAAAACTAATTGTTAGCAAACTCAACATTATTCCAAAAATTAAATAACTTACAATTTAAATACTACAGGGCATGCTGTCGATATATGGCCCGAGATATATTTATTTTATTTTTAGAATTTCTGGCTTATTCAATAAATAGGTTTGTAATTTTCTGACTTCTTAAAAATGCAACAAAAATCCCCCCGTTGAGGTCAACGGGCTTACAGCTAGTATAATTAGTAAACAAATTATATCTTAACCAACTTTAATTTTCTTAGCTTCCAGATACTTCGCCTATACGCATATATGCGTTCACCGGCCAGCAACCTTTGTTTTTCAAAGACTCAAATACGCGTCCGCGGTCGTTAAGCTTTCATCAGACAGACATCAGTTACTCAATGAATTATTACAAACAACGCAAATAACAATTGTTATTCATGAAAGAAATCAATTTTAAACATGACTGAGATCATTTTATATGAATCACACTAACAAGAGCAAAAACATATGTATTTAATATTATCCTTTACAAGGAAAATATGTTATATATTAGTAAACAAATTGAGATATCTTAACCAACTTTAATTTTCTTAGCTTCCAGATACTTCGCCTATACGCATATATGCGTTCACCGGCCAGCAACCTTTGTTTTTCAAAGACTCAAATACGCGTCCGCGGTCGTTAAGCTTTCATCAGACAGACATCAGTTACTCAATGAATTATTACAAACAACGCAAATTACAATTGTTATTCATGAAAGAAATCAATTTTAAACATGACTGAGATCATTTTATATGAATCACACTAACAAGAGCAAAAACATATGTATTTAATATTATCCTTTACAAGGAAAATATGTTACAAGTATCTAATAAAAAAAATGGTTTAATAATTCATACAACCATTCTAAAATGAAGTTTTACATTGATTCAATTGTATAGTTTCTAAGAATACGTTAAAATAATAATGCTTCTTAAGTTTTATCTCGAAGTCTTAAAAACTGATATAAATGAGGTATTGTATTTATTAGAAAAAATCTGCAGTCCTCGCCAGACATTGTATTATATTTTTTTCATATATGTACATACATAATTAATCTTTGTATAGATATAACTACTCTTTTTGTCTGCAAGATTTCCAGATTAAATTATTATTTAACGGTAATAAATACATACATTATTTGTGTATTGTATCCTGATAAACAAAGGAATATATTTCAAAATAAATGATTGTAAAAAGCCAACTATCGAGGTAAAATTGCACAAAAACAATAAAAACACTATTTACCTGATTAAATTAAATCCGTCTGACCTTTTCTTCGAAAATGAGCCTTTTTGTGATTACAGTTTATTTCGTATTTTTAGTGATGAAACAAACGACAAATGTGGTAGATAATTCAATTATTTTTGAGCTCATTGCGGACAGATAGATGACACTTTTATTTTAACTGTAAAAATATGATTAATTTTATTTTGCGCTTGTATGATATATTGTGTTTAGAGGAAAACCTCAAAAAGGAGATATTAATAATAATTGCAATAATCAGTCATTTTCTTGAGGTTTGTCTGTTTAAAATTAAAATTTAGACTAAACAAGAAAAAGTAAAAATAAATTTCAGCATAATAGTATCTATAATTTTATTGATGGATTATTTGCACAGTATGGCACCTGAAAATATTAAAATAGAGGTGGGGAACCCGCCTTCTGGCCAATTCTGAAAAAACGAGATTTGGAAATATCTGGGTAAAAAGTATAGCAAATTGAGGATTTCAAATTCCTCGGTGACCTAAAAAAAAAACGAGGTTTGAAGACATCTGGTGAAAAAGTATAGCAAATTGAGGATTTCAAATTTCTCAGTGTTTACTGCGGCTTTATGTCGAATCAGAAAAATGAATGCGGCCTTTAGAGAAGAAAAGGTTCCCCACCTTTGTATTAAAACTACCAATTATTGGCGGAAAGAGGTTAAGTTTATACACATTTCCGTGACAAATATGAACTCCTAATACGGTTTACCTCAACAGAAGTGTTTCTACGAGAACTGCGTGTTACACAGATGCTCAATCTCTCTTTTCTAATAAAGTAGGGATATAATGATAGAGCTAGAACATGACTATTGGCTAATTTAATCGCCCTAGCTACGCCCTGTTAAAATAAAATAGAGAGTTTTAGACATCACAGAAATCTATAAATCGATTGAAAATAAAATTGATGAAACTA
Source organism: Himalopsyche anomala (assembly GCA_031772345.1). Taxonomy (NCBI): domain Eukaryota; kingdom Metazoa; phylum Arthropoda; class Insecta; order Trichoptera; family Rhyacophilidae; genus Himalopsyche; species Himalopsyche anomala. The sequence continues at coordinate 7,432,630 of CM062821.1, forward strand.
CTCGTCCTGGATTCGATTCGTGAGCTCAGCAACCGAAGTGAAGACACCTTTACCTTTCTACAGTCAATATATACATAATATATATCGAATTTAGAATGGCAAAAGGACGTAACCAACAGTTTTTTCAAAACCGCTTTTTTACGATAATTACAATTTAGTAAATTTAATAAAAGTTATTTTAAAAGGATGTTAGCTGCAAATGCCGAATCAGTATCTAAATAATTTAGCTATAAGTTTTGAAAAAGAAGAGGCTGTAAAAATCGCAACCAGGAAAAAGTACTTTTTTTAAATATTAAATTAATGTTAGATTAAGCCAATAAAACACTACTTAGTGCACTCTAAAGGTTCTGTATGTTTGATATTTTGACATTGGCCCAAAATTATCAAAAAACGTTTTGTGTGCCTACTGTAAAATTTGATAGTGTGGATCAAGTTCTTTTGGATTTCCACATTCGGTATCAATTGATACTACGTTTAAAAATCGTAATATTTATTCTACTACAAATATTTGGCACCAAGGTGCATTTTCAACTGATAAATAGTTACATAATACTAGTTTGTTTTATTTATAGAGGTAATACAAGTGTGATTATTAGAATTGTGTATTTCTTAAAAAAATTCTTTGCTATTGTTGTCTAGTAGGGATTCCAACTCGGATATCCGGACATCCGATATCCGGATATATCCGGCCCTTTTTAACTATTCGATATCCGGATATTTGGGGAAATATCCGGATAGTATTCGTTATAATTTTTAATGAAATATTTTACAAAATCGGCGAAAGATGATATGAATACTGAGGCATTTACTACCTGGGAGAAACCATTACTTAAGAGTAGTGTTTTTTTTACCTTCCCCAAACCCGGGTATTATGAATAAATATCTTATCTTGTTATCTTAATACTTAAAAGTTCGTCGAATCAGTTCGGACTTGAGGCAAAAAAAACCTTTACTGCTGAAATTTCATTCATTGAAGAAATGCCGTTGCAGTAATCTAATGCAGCCATTGGCGGATCCAAGGGGGGGGGGCCATGGGGGCCATGCCCCCCAAACATCAACTACAAACGGAACGAGTATTTTCAACAGTAGGACAAGTTAAAACTAAATTAAGATTAAATTTATAATATGATACATTTAATACTCTCTTATTTTTAAAATATGAATTGTTAAAATCTGAACAAATGAACTCGTTTTTAATGTATTATTTTAGTACATAAATTTATATATGTAGTAATGTTTTGTTATTTTCTTACTTACTGAAACTATCCGGATATCCGGATATATCCGGATAGTTTCAATTTTACTATTCGATATCCGGATAGTTGAAAATGACGAATAGTTGGAATCCCTATTGTCTAGTCAACTCGCTTCGGTGGTCAAATCGCTTTAAAAATTGGTCGATAACTTTTGAACATTTTTTCCCGTGTTTTTCCTATCTTTCCCGAATGTAGATGTTTTATATAATCAAGAAACTGCAAACATTAAGTGGACTTGTGTTATATAAGTTCAGTGGAACCACGATTCTACGTTTTTCAAGGGACCGTAATAAATGAACGAATAATGCGGGAAACCGATAATGAGGGAAATCTTCAAAATGTTCAATTTTCAAAAAACTTATTTATTTATGTAACTAAATGCGATGTAAAACTATTTGAGCGAAAAAAAAATATTCTACAAAAACGGTCAATCAGGATAATAATTGGGACGGGACGATAATATTATTTAGATGATAGATCGAGGAAATCAGTAAATCGGGAAATGATAAACGTGGAATTATTAAATATTGTTATGACGGGGTCTTGGTTGAGTAAATAATAAATAAGAGTAAATCGAGTATAAACGATCCATGCAAAAAAACGAAGATAGCGAGAACGGTAGATCGGGGTTCCACTGAAAAAAACGCGAAACGAAATGCGAGGCAAAAGTATTTATGAAAAATATTCAACGAAAACGGTCAATCGGGATAATATTCGTGACGGGACCAAAATATTTAAACGATAGATCGAGGAAAACGGTAAATCGGGAAAAGATTAATACGGGATTCTTTTACATTGTTCTTATGGGTGTTTATATTTGCCAGGACTATGACAAATAAACGATCCATGCGGGAAAACGGACAATGCGAGAACGGTAGATCGGGGTTCCACTGTACTTTAAAACTACTACACAAACATCTTAAATGAAATCCTAAGTAAAACGATTTATTACACATTGTCACATTTGGATATTATGTGCAAATAATATTATTTTTACTTATTTTATTATTCCTTTGTTATGAATCCTTATGCCATTGTTCAGTTTTAAAATTTAGCGATAAGTTTATTTACAGTCGGTTTTATTAGCTCGAGCCTAGAAACTATTAATGTATTTGATGCAAGTCGTGAATCGTGATATTTGTATTTTTTTTTATTATCGACAAGTCCATAGAGTTAATTTTATTTAGCGTATGTTATGGCTTGCGGTTCTATACCTATTATTTTGGTTTGATAATATGTGTGGTTTTAAAATAACACCATTTAACTTTGCAATTAAATTGAACAGTGTGCGTTAGGTAAAACTGGAAACAGAAATTATGTTATTCACCAATTCACATTTAACTATTTATTTGTGCGTTTCATGTTGTTCATTTCAAGATCTATTGCATATGAACATATACGACTTTATGCGATACATAAAATAATAATAAAAATCAGGAAAGAACACAATATAATGAATCTGACCGAATTTTTAGTGTTGATGAATATTGCACTATGCAGTACGAATATGTATTAAAAATAACCGAACGAAATAAATTACTCATTCGAGATTGATGCCAAGGTGTTCGTATCGAATCACCTTATTTTAATAGTTAAACGAAGTTTCTTCCCTCGATCAATCGATTATTACTTATCAGACTCGTCCACATTTTTTATTGTTACTTGCATTATCTATTAGTCAATATTTGTCTTAGAAATAGTCTCGCAACTTTGACAAAGACATCTCCAAAAGTTTATTCATCGAGTGACTAATATATTATAAATTATATCAATTTGAACTTATAATTCAAAATGAATCGAAGATGACCAAACCCGTCGTGTCACTCAAATGTCAACGAACCATGTTTTAATAGCGTGATACACCTATTAATTTTTTGATTGAAATCGCCGCTTAGGTTTTTAAATTTGTATCTACATTTTTCAATTACAGATTCCTCAACTTTGACGAGCCGTGACCCATTTTTGTAATAAAAATACCTCTTCCGCGTTTTAATGAAAATTCGTTTTTTGATAAGACGATGAGAAACTAATAAACTAGATTTTCAGTATAAAACTTTGACGTTATATGTATAAGTATCTATTGCACCTTGCACCGCTCGTTCTTGCATCTGAGCAACTTGTATCAAAATTCATCGTCAAGCTTACTTAAAATCGTTCTTAACACGAATAAACGTTTAAAGGTTTTTGTGTTAATGGGCGCACACCATATATCTAAAAAACACGATTTTAGTCATACGTGGTATACTAACTCAACTGTTACGACAGTAAAACATTTACATATATGTCTATGAGGGGGTTTGAAAAATAAAAATATAGACAATTTAATATAGAGTTGAAATTTATTTAAATGACATCGAAGCACAATGAGTGCTATATTTGACATTGCAATTCTGGTAGTGTAAGATAATCATCTGAATCATAAACAATGATCATTTTTGTTTTCTTTTATTTTATAAAGGCGCATGAAAATAGCTACACGGGCGCACCGCACCGCACGTACGTCCGCAGGCACAAGGTTAAATCGCTGACTTAACAGCTTGACGACCGCGGACGCGTATTTGAGTCTTTGAAAAACAAAGGTTGCTGGCCGGCGGACTCATTTATGCGTATAAGCGAAGTATCTATCTGGAAGCTGAGAAAATTAAATTTGGTAAAGATATCTCAATTTGTTAAAAAAATATAGTGAATTTAGTAAAATTACAATTTTTGCGAATTTTTCGCAAAATTGCCCGGCCGCCAGGTGAAATTTTATAAAAAAACGTGCAGTCGTTAAGCTGTTAATATGTTCTTTTGCAAACGCGAGCTTTTCGATAATTGAATATGAAAGTACATAGCATCATAGCACGCAAGAATTAAGAATTTCGTTAATCACTTTTAGGGTGTTCACTGTCAATACTTGGTGGAAAGGCATTATATTAATAAAAACACAATAATCCTTTGTACTTCATTCCACTTTATTTAATATGTCAGGACCGGTTTCGCTCATTACGAGCATCGTCAACTGATCAGTTGACGATGCTCGTAATGAGCGAAACCGGTCCTGACATATTAAATAAAGTGGAATGAAGTACAAAGGATTATTGTGTTTTTATTAATTTCGTTAATGTTCCGAGGAATGATTGCGGTTTTCTGAGATTCAGGGAAAATTAATGCTGACGACTGCCTACGTCTCGAGATGCGGCAGATGTGCATAGTTTCAGTGCAGCGTCTTCTTTAAGTTTCAAAGTGTTAAATCTCGCTGAAAAACGATCATACAGGGATTCACCGTGCCTAGCAATCAATCTCTTCGTTCCGTTTTTAATTTAGTTTACATTTGCTCTATCGCCACTAGTGTACCATCACTTAGTGTCGACATTTAATTTCCGACCCCAGTATTGTATTATCGTATTCTTCAATTGTTCTGAGGGAGCAAATATTTTTTTTCGATATTTTTATGTTGCATAACATCAAGGGGATCTTTTCGAACCTTTGCTGTGTTGATTTTATTGGTATACACGGCTAATAGCCAATTCACTGTAGCGCCATGATATACCAGATATAATATATCATTTACACTGATTTCACTGATTAATATATTTTTTTAATAACATAAATATTGTTGAAATTATTTGATTTGTTATCCATAATGTTTTTATAAGCGATAAGTGATAACAGGGAATATTTTTAAGTTATGATTTTTTATAATGGTATTGCAGCTAATCTTAGGAACTAAATATTATACAAACATACGAGATATACTCAGTGAAAATTTAAAAAATCACTTGAGATGAACTCGAGGAGATAAGCCACATACACCAACGCAGAAGATTTTAAATATTAAACTTCGAAAAATCTAAATCCCACATTGCCAGATCGCTATGGTATACAGCCTTTTATCACCGTGTGAATAGCAATTAAAGTTTTATTTGTTATTTTGGCATACAAACATTTTAGTCGGCCTTTTACATTAGAATTAAAAGAATCATTGAGTGCTCACTATTCGGGTTGACTTCGCCGGATGCTGATGGTGATTGGCATGTTGATGATCATGAAGATTACGAGCTACGTATCCGATTAATTAATCCGCATGCATGTCTGCCCACCGCGCGGTGTTTTGTTTCAGTTTCCGCATTAGCGGTAATGTATTGAGCGAGCACATTGTACCGAATTTTCGGTTTAATTTTAAGTTAATTTGACGATTAACATTATCCGCAATTTAAATGAAGTAATTGACAGTTTTAGAAATCATTGATAATAGCACCGAAAAAAACTCTCCTATAACCACTTAATTTAATTTTTTGGCCATCGACAACAAGTTGCTATTTTATTTTCTTATTCTTCTTTGACCACAATCGCTCCCTGTTTGGATCATTATATGGTCACGGGGCGGCTCCAAGGTTTCCTATCACCTATCAATTGAATTCTCATGACGTGCCAGCATCCCTCAGTTCTGAAGAGTACAGTCAATCCTGTTTTTATGCGGTTTTTTAATGCGATTTCGAAGTTATGCCAGTTTAACTATTGACAAAAGCCAGAAAACGATGACGAACTGGAAGAAATTCCAGTTCCTTGACTGCGAAAATAATTCAAGAAGGTCTCCAACTTTTCAGTAAATTAGAATGATTCATTCTAAATTATTCAAATTCTGAACGGGCATTCAAGTTTCAATAAATATTTGAAAATTTTTATTCAACATTAATTGCATACATAGTATATTGAGATAATAATACTGCATAAAATATGCCTACCAGTTATATACCAAACATAGTGATAACGGAATTCTTAATTTTGATATATTTTGTCTACTTGACCCGCGGAGATCTTCAGAAATCCCAAAATTGTATTTGATAACCGGCTTCTCCGTTAATGTCATTCTGTTTTCCTTGCAACAATTCATCACTGTTTATGATGCATTCCCTCCCTAGATCAGGGGTGCTCACACTTTTATTTAACTAGATGACAAAATTATTGATGGTGATCGACTGATATCGCTTGTAATTAAATAATGAGAAACCAATTAAAACCCATTTTATGGCGCACTGGCCATCCCTGCTGTAGGTTCATGTGATGAATAAAATAAATACAAATTTATACATTTGCGTTAATAACGTTAGCAACCTTGATATTTCCTGGTCATTAAAATTATTTATTTAAAAACACCTCATTGAATATCTCATTACTATGAATAATAATAGTTATTTTTCATCTTCTCTGTTAAGGTTTCCACACTGTGAACATTCACAGTAACGAGGCGCATTTAAAAATCTAGATCCGTTGCATTGCATTTTTAAAAAGAGAATAAAACAAATGATAGCATATTTTTTCTTAGTTGAGAACCAAAAGGTAACAGTGTCATTCGTATTTCTTGGTTCACTGATATTTCAGTTCATTGATTTTGTCATTTCTAAAGTACACAAAACGTGACGGTTCGATCAAGACAAGCACTTTTTATACACCGATAATTAAGTGAAAGTTTATACCTATAATCAGGGCCGGCGCCACCATATAAGCCAAATAGGCAACTGCCTAGGGCGCAAACCATTAGGAGGCGCAAAAATGGATATTTTATTCAATATCATATATTTTTTTATCTACTCAAATAATAATAAATAGTAAAACATTTTATTTTATTTTGATGTTTGTATCTGTTGGTTGTTATTATGTATCGTATTCTATACCTATGATCCGAAAAAGAGAGGTTGAGCGACTGAGTAACAAACAGTTCACGTATAAAAACTTTTGTTGAGATACTTGCTTAAGGAGGCCATATGCTCCACATTAGAGGTGGGCATGGATATATATATAAATCTAATGATTCCGATTTTTTTTCATTAATTCGAAAAAAAAGGGACGATTCGTTAAAAAGGGGGCGCACCAATGACTATTGCCTGGGGCGCCAAATAGCCTCGCGCCGGCACTGCCTATAATATATTTATCCAACGTCATAAACATGCACATTTAACGTCATCAAAGTATTACATTATTAAATGAACGTTATCTTTCGTTGTTATTGCGTTTCAAAGTGTTTAATCATCTCCGTCTATTGTTTCAGATATTGAAGACGAGCCGAGAATTTCACGCGCCATTACCGCGGGGGCTTAAAATTGAACATGTCATTGGCAGGCAACCTTGCAAGCGTCATCACCTCGGTATCGAACACACAAGAGAAATCCACCACGACATAATAGAGCGTCATGAAATAGTACATCCATGACAAAAGACCATTGTGGGACAAGAGAAATTGCGACGAAATCTCGATTGCTGTAGGACCTCGCGACCGATCGAGCGTGCTCACGAATTCGCTGTAGGATTTTTTTTTATTCACGAGCTTATAAACTACTCCGCTACAGAACGACGTCGCAAATCGCTGATGCAAAGGCGAGACAAATTTCCATTGTATTTATTTTTTAAAAAATAAATTGTGAAAATTTCGTTTCGGAAACGATTTTTACTCAAATAAAGGCGAAATAATTGATCTTTGGATGTATAACTTTTAACAATCTGCAGTATTGTTTATTGGTTAGTAATTTAAAATTCCGTCCAGGTTATTTCGTTATTTAAAATCTCTTTCTGTTGTAAAATTAGAAGAGAAATAAGCACATCGTTTAATAATAGCAATTCTACGTTAAGAGTTATACACGACAAAGCAATATCACTGTAAAAAAGTCTGATTTATGTCAATTTTTTGATAATATTTTTTAAAGAAAATCGACACACGCTAACGAATATTTGATCTCAAATTGTTGTTAGTTGTAACATTGGCTTTCTTGGACATATCGAAGAAAATTACTAATAAACAAAATCAAACGCAACAAAAAATCTGTTACGACTGACGTGTACATCGATACTACACGAATAACACGGATACAGAATAATATTTAACATAGTAAAAACGACGATAAAGCAACGGCTTCAAGATGTATAAGTTGCTGGGAGGACTCCAGGTCTATTTCAAATGGCAGGACATACGGACGGACAATGCCGTGTTTAGGCTGCACAATATATTCACCACCGTCCTCCTGCTGACGTGCTCCATCATCATCACGGCGACGCAGTACGTCGGCAGGCCCATACAGTGCATCGTCAGCGGGCTACCCACTCATGTCGTCAACACCTTCTGCTGGATCACGTCAACGTTTACGATGCCGGATGCTTTCAAGAGACAGGTCAGTTATCGATACACTATTTCTTAAAAACTACATACAGTCGAACCCCCAATAACACTACCCCGAATTACGCGCTGGCATGAAATATTCACTGCAAATCCCTCAATTGCACGGTCGTCTGTGCCGCGCATACAGTCGAATGTTGGCTAGCGTCTGTGTATTCAACACGTGCCAGGCTATACACGCATAGCTGGGCGTCTGTCTTTGTGCGGGATATTTACTACTACAAAAACTAAATATTTCGTCCAAATTTTTTTTTTGCAAAACTAAGGGAGATCTTAGTTTTGCATTTTCCGCGGAAAAAAAACTAAATCCCCCAATTACACGGTCCCGACTATAGTGTAAATGGGGGTTTTACTGTATTATTAATTTTCCATCGAATTTAACCTGCTCTGTATATACATATCGATGGTTAATATATTTTTATTTCTATACATATATTTTTTTAAATCCATGTTCGCTCCCATATGGCCTAATGGAGCTATCTCAACAGATTTTTTTCTACAACGAATACTTGTTACTCAGTTCCTCAACCTCAATTTTTTCGAAGAACTTGACCAGGACATGACTAGTGGTTGGCTTACGCCGTTATTTATAGAATAAGAAAAAGGTAGGACGGAAATTTGAAAGGTTGAAAAAATGCTGTTCATAATGGGACTTGAACCCGTGAGATCCGCCACAGATGCCAACGACGTTGACCACTGCACCACGGATCCGACTGATGTATGTTGAATTTTTTTTTGGCAACCATGTGGTGCCTCTCGAATTCTGTCTGTTTTTTTTTCAATCGTGCCTTGCAGACATCTTTGAAATCCGCTGAAGTCATCCTACAGAATATGAATAATAACCGACGTATTTTCAGAAACATTATGTTAAAAAACGACGCATTACTATCAATGTTCCCTCAAGGCAAGAGGTTAGCTGCGCGGACCGACCAAATATTAATTGAACAACTGTCTTGTAGTGTGCGCCAACCCGGAATGAATGCGCGGGGCTCCCCAACTGCTGCGCGGCCGCGTACGCGCGCAGCTTAGAGGGAACGTTGATTACTTTTATATTTCGGCATTCACTTAAGTCTAGTACATTTCAGCATGATATTAAAAAATAAAACTAAAATAAAAAAAATATTCGTTCTGTCCGTCACACAAAAATCTCTAACGGTGAGCCCTGGTGCCATGCAATTTTTGACTGACATGGACTTTGGATAGAAGTGATTATTTTCATCTCGCTTTATTCTCCCTCCCTTCTTAGCTATGAGTTAACATTATTTACTATGCATATCTTAATTTCAGGTTAAAAAAAATGACGGGTAGTTATCAGAATCATTTTTCAAATTTATATTAATCATTAAAATTATATAAGAAAAAATCACCCTGTGAGTAAGTAAGAGCTTTTTGTTCAAAAAGTTCAAACCCCAGTAAGTTCGATATCACATTTAATTTTGACTTCTCGTCGATGAGTGTTAATGATGTCTCTATTCCTCGAGTACTCTACTTAGTTGTGTCACTATAGTCGACTATAGTTGTGTCAAACATTGACTAATAACCATGTTGATCGACCGCGGGTGCACACTTAGCAAAGCAAAATCGAGAGTGTTGTTAACTAATAATAATTTACTACAATATGTTAAATGGCAATAAACTTGATAGCCTTGCGTGTAACATTATTTATGTACCTTTCGCACAAGCAATTTTTAAGTGGGTTGTCATCGAGGTGTTTTGTGACTTGTGGACGAGCATAAATGCATTCTATTTTATTGTTAATACTTATTACACTTTTATCCATCGATTAGATTTGTTGTCAATGCGCGGATACAATATTTTTTGAAATCGCAGATATTAATTTATTGATTTAATTAATTGAATATGCATGCTCACAAATGTATCCCTCTGATATTGTCTATTTTTCTTTCCATTATAATTTAAAATATGTACATAATTCGTATTTTTCATATCAGAAAATGTGATCGTAGTAAACAGGATTTTTTTATGCGTTTGATAGTCGCTATAAGATATCGTGAATTGTTAAAAATATTTGAATTGTGTATTTTGAAAACGTTAAGAGTCACATTTTTTTTCCAAAAATGAATTAAATATGCTGTTATGGATATGTTATTACTAAAACACTTAATTTAAATTCAATGTTGTTTTAATTTTATTCCATATATATAATTTACACTTTATAAATAAATTACTTAATCTTATTAATCAAAATGATATCGATGTGAGTATCGAGGAGTTTCTACTTGGCTGTCGACCTTTCGATTTGAACTCTCAATTTGAACTGGCGAGAAAGGAGAAGGATATCGGTTTAGTTGAAAGGTTTATTGTTATAAGTTATAGATAATTTAACATAACACTCTATGCTATAATGTTGTGTATACATAACAATGCAAACATCTTCACAATACCTAAATATAATACTAAAAAAAATCATTTATGTAAGTAATTAACGCATTTTAGAGCATTGCAAAAATGCTTGTATTTCGAAAACGTAACAAGTTCACTTAAAAAGTGGAATTAATCATTGATTGAATACAGGAGTTAATACCTACCATACAAACATTATAAATTTTACAGGAGACATCTTTTTTTTACTCTCCTGAATAATTACAAAAGTGTGACTCGTTTTCGAAATACACGATTCATTTGCCATATTAGCAAACTTTTAATGCAGTGAAGATTAAGAAAAAGAGTTGATCTAGTAAATTAAGCAATTTTAAAAACACACTTTCTGTTTCGTACACACGCGTCTCTGTTTCGTAGTAAATAAAGTGTTTCACCGTATTTTTTAAAAGGGGTCTTAATATAATTATCATATCTGTTAGCATCACCCTAGTCAAAAATTGTCTCATTGTCCGGTCTTTCCTTGAGTTCAATTATTCGTCCAAAACTAGTACCTACATACTAGAGGTCTGCACGGGCCAAAATTTTACAAAACTACCCGGTCCGAGCCCGAAAAACTCACGCCCGACCCGGCCCGGGCCCGAGTCTAATGCCGCACTTGTTACCCGAACCCGACCCGAAGCACCGAGAAATTTGAAATCCTCGATTTGGTATACTTTTCCCCCAGATTATCTCCGAAAGTCCTTTTTTTTTTTTTAGCTCACCGAGGAATTTGAAATCCTCGATTTGGTATACTTTTTCCCCAGATTATCTCCGAAAGTCCTTTTTTTTTTTTTTTAGCTCACCGAGGAATTTGAAATCCTCAATTTGGTATATTTTTCCCAACATTATATCCCAAATTCCAAAGCCCGGCCCGGCCCGAGCCCGACTCTCGATTGCGCTTACCCGCCCGAGCCCGGCCCACGGGCCGGGTCGGGTAAGAGCCCGTGAGCCAGGCCCGGGCCCGTGCAGACCTCTACTACATACAGTCAAGTGGGCTTGTCTGCGTAATTATTTAGCCATTGTGGCAAACTAACATGAAATTAAATTAATATTCTTTTTCCGTCATACGTTTGTTGGCCCAACGCGTGATTTTCGCATATCTGACCAATTATCGGGAGCACCAGGGCTGCTGCGGTTAGAGACATTGCCTAATATGTTGACGAATGGCATCCAATGAGACCGGGATAAATCAGCTGCATGTTTTAATAATGGGCGTGTTCAAAAATCGATCGACGGGTGGAGTTGATGTTTGTCAGTTATTGTTTGAGGTAGTGATTTTTTCTCATGTAACGCGGCGGAACTGCGTTCCGACAGCTTTTTTTCTCGGCGTTTTTAATGTTTCAAATCAGTATTCGAAAAAAAAATCTGCTTTGAAAACATCGATGGGTTGCGCTTTCCGGAAATTGTCAGAACTAAGTTTTTGACCTCCAAGATCTGAACTGCCATTTCAATATAAACCTTTATATTACAATTAAAAAAATGCACGTCAAGTTTTTGAAGAGAGGAAACATAATGTTTACAAATCTGCTGCTGTATGCTACCGTCTTTTTCATGGAGTTACACTTCAGGAGAGAAAAAGAGAGTTTGAGCAACTGAGTACAACACAAATCTGAATGTTCAATTATCTCGAAACTGGTATTTCGACTTATCACGCTGTTGCTTTAGGGTAGCGACTATATTTGTTTAGTTAAGGAGATTAATCGTCAGTCGGATTCGCGCAATTTATACTCCGACTCGTGACTGATGAACGCTGCTTTTGTCTCCGTGTCTTGGCATCCCTGCACGCCATCTCGTCTCTGAATAAATAATGTCGACGTTATCAAATAATAATGTCCCCGCAATTGTCAAAGCGTCGTCAAATTGTGTTCTGGCAATTTATTTCACTTGTAAATAAGTCATGTGACGCGAACGTCTCAGTGACCTTTCTCAAGCCTCATCACCATCATCATCATCACGTATTCCGTTCTACCGGGGGACGTTATTTAAGAATTGGGACGACAGAGAAAAAATCATCGCTGCATTAAAACACACTAAATAAGTAACGGCATGACAATGTTATGATGATAAATTGTGCAATTCTGATTTTATTTAATTACGTTATTACGTGACGGTTGAAGAGCGTGAATGGTTGAAGTAATTTAAGCACTTAAATCTTTTTTGTTGTATCATTAATAAATTAATTGAAAGGTGTCAGATACACGATGTCGGCACCCCCAACAAACAAAGCAGTAACGGTTTCACTTTCGGTCAATAAGTAAGACAGCGAAATACGAAATATAAAGATGGCTTAAGGTTTTTAAAAAATAATCATAAATACATACCTCAATAGTCCCATCACTATCCGTTATGTGTATGCAGCCGCTATCTCACGGCATCTTTCACGGCATGTTGCACGGAACCCATCATTGAACAATGCACTCACTAATGAGCTTAACCATTAGAAGTACTAAGTCGAGCTGGACTCGACATTACAGATTTGGGAATGTTTTTTAATTTACTGATTTTTTTAATAATATAAGTTTATTTTTCATCCCAATATTACCAACATGCATTGTGCGCAAGATAAATTTTGCTATACTGAACATTCAAAATGTTTTTTACTATAATTACACGATAATAAATGAATTAAAGACGAATTTATGTGAAAACATATTTCAATTAAAGAGTGCAAAGGGTTAAAAATGATAAAGATGGAAAGAAAAAACTAATAAAATGTAACTTTCTCAGTTATTTAGTTTAAGTGATGTCAAGTATGTATATTGAGAATCCGCCGTGGGGGTGGAGTATAATCTACTTCGCGTTGAATGTCAAGAAGATTTAAGAATATCACATTCCCCATATTACATATCGACTGTGGAAAGGAAAAAGGATGTAACCCACAGTTTTTTCAAAACATGTTTTTTTCGATAATCACAATGTATCAAACTTGATACACATTCTATCAAAAGGATGCAAGCTGCAAATTCCGAATTAGTATTTAAATTTAGCTTTTAAGTTTGAAAAAGATGACCTTGTAAAAAATTAAAACCAAGAAAAAATACTGAAATAAAGGTTTTTCCTAGACAATTTCTTAAATTAATATTAGATTATGTCAATTAAACACCAATTTAGAAGTCTCTGTGCACTTCAAGGTTGTGTATAATTCATAATTTGCATATGTCACAAAATCATCAAAACACGTTTTTAGCGCCTCCTGTAAAATTTTATGTGTGTGGGTTACGTCATTTTTTCTTTTCCACAGTCGATATGTATGATGTTGCAAATTTATCGAATGCCTCAAAGTAATGTCAATGTTGATAAATGCGAATTACGAAGACTTATGAACGTATTAATGGGGGATCCACTTGATAATTTTACAAATGTCCAGACCTTTAGCCGAGTGGACAACGGACGTTCTTGAAAGTTCCTCGTATTATTATATATTAGCTCATTATTCCATCATTACTCTCCCCGAAAAGATTGGTTGAATAATTGAATAAGAACCAGTTATCGCAAAAATAATTTCTGTCCACATTGGAAGGGAAGATAGCCACTCGCATGCCTTTCCAAAAATCATGGTCCGCAGTTCAAACATTGATGCAGAAAACATGTCGCTGTCGGCGGTTTTGATACGTCGTGTCTGCGGAGATTATGCTAATTTTGATGTGAAATATAGTGTCATTTAATTGAATTTAAATTCCCAGTGACTTCGCAGTCAAGTGGCATCATTGATTGGCCATCGATATCAATAAGCTAGATTGAAAATGCCCAGCTCTTGCGACGCGAACGCGGCCTCATTTCGCCACTTTCGACGCTTTTTGTCGCATGATCTATTACCGAAACGGTCCACTAATCAACTGCAACTTCATAGTAATAATATCTTCAGCGAACTTCTTACAGGTTGTGATTTGTGAATATATATTTTTTAAATTATATTAAAAACACTTGCAACTTGTTTTAAATGAACTGCTTTGGACTTCACACAGTCTCACCAAATCGGCAATTCGCTGGACTCGCTGCCAAAGTAGAGTAAAAAAGATGGTAATAAAATCATGTGGTGTATCTTATAATGAAGTAAACATAGAATATAATCTTAACCCAGTTTAAATTTAGTTCTGACGATGGCGTGAAACCGAAATAGTTATCAAATTTCTATATTTTTTGTAAAACTAAATATTTTTACATTGTTTAAGTGACAGGCAATGATCGGTATATTGATAAAATTTGTAAAAAATTAATTGTGAATGCGCAGATGCTTCAGATGATTTATTTTTACATGCAATATTTTTTTTTTTTTTTTTTTAACTTTTATCAATAATTTTAAGTTACTAGTTTCAATGCCAGACAAAAATTAATAACCGTGTTTGTAAACCGAGTGACCAACGTCGTTGATTTCAGTCACCCTGTTCACGGGTTCCTATCACAGTATGGACAATTTAGCACGGGAGTATATTATGGCTAAGTTCCCTCACACCCGTGTGATCAGAAAAAAGACTTATTGTGTGCAATCCACTAGTTCTGTCCTAGCTCTATCATTATATCCTTAATCTATCCGAATAATAATGGTTGAGTGATTAAGTAACAAGCAGTTATTATAGTATGTAACTTCGAAATATGCTCCTTTAAGAGTTCATATGCTTTTGCTTTTAGAGCGGTCGTGTGGTGACGAGGAAAAAATATTTTTTAATGACCGAATGTCAAATATTTGAATAAAACTTTATTGATTAATCGAAATAATCAAAACAATGATTAAAATCACAGTTTATATTTTATTGCTCATAATATTTCTTAAGCCGTTAGCTGTCTTTTATTTACGGCGGCAGCTAATAATTAGTTTCGTTTGTTTATCTATCTACAGCCGTTTAAATTCGTGTTTTATTCGGTGAGTCTTCGGACTACGATTGCCGGCTTTTTTTTCAGTGTTACTTTCTCGTTGGAATGATACGTTGTTCAACACATACAACCCTCCGTACAATTACGCTGGTATGCAATGGGCCGAATAATTACCAAGAAATAATTTCTTTGGCATCCCATAATGTTGATGCGGTATATGAAGGGAACAGATGTGGTGAAGTAGGCAAGACGGTTGACGCAATACAATTAAAATACATATTGTAGGTATGTGGTCCATGACGCTGGGATAGTCTGACGCACGATGATGACATCTATGTCGCGTAATGTCAGGAAACTCACTACAGCTTTTTAGCCAAAGTTAGTTCTGTCAAAATTTTTACCTTCACCAAGATTGCGCATTTTTTTAGACTAAAATATTAAATCTAACGTACAATTCCACGTGTGCAAATCGATGGCGATTCCAATAAACCATGTAGGTTGCGAAATCTCGAAACCGCATGTAAGAACCTTTGTAATATTTTGTGTTAGTTTTTCCTAATTATTTATTAAGATGTTCTTTGGATTTAATTTCACAAAATGATGTTAGCAGAAAGGGAAAGAAAATCATGCATAGTGCATCCTTACCGATGCTGATTCATAGTTCTTAAAAACCCTTGTAAAAAATGCAGCGTGGTCAGGTTACACGAGCGAATTAATGAATTCGAAATACTCTACAATTCGAAAACCATAAACTAAAAAAAATATTGAGTAACTGACCCCCCCCCCCCCGCTCTTTGATGGATGAACAACTGACTACTGACATAAATCTCCATAGAGGAAGTTATGCCTAATCGACTTCCTCAAAAAAGGGACCGTTAGATAATCTCCTATTGCCTTATGACTTTGGACTCATTTGGACCAACCGAGTACGCGGCCGAGAGAGTGAACTCGGCCGAATACAAATCAATCTGAACGCGAAGCACGGGATTCGGCTGAGCGATCCGACGAGTGATTCGAGTGAACGAGTGAGCTTCGGCCAAGGAAATAGAAACCGTTTCTATTTCCTTGGCCGAAAGGATATATATATGTACACCCACCCACCACCTGTAGAACGCTCAGCTGCGTATTCGGTTAGTCTATCTATCGTCCCGTATGACGCATGACTTGCATAGGTCAACTAGAATTTCATGCGTTATACATAAATCTGCACTGATTAATTGCATATGAAACGTGTGATGCATTGTTCCTAGAATGATTTATAATGTATGAATTTCTTAAATATGTACAGAAGTTTTATTATTGACTAATAAATATGTAGACAGTGACACATATCGTGAATAATTTTAAAGTCGTTGTAGGTATATATGATAATGTGTTTTACTGGTTATGCCACGTGCATCCCTGGAATTCGCTGACGCACCTGTAGACTTAAATTATTCAAGATTCTTGTTTGTAGATACATGTTTGAATGTTTTGCTGTAAAACATTATTTGTGAAAATTGAGAATTCGAGTCGCAATGTAGCGAAATACTGTCCCCCGGTTGTTTCTGATATTGGATACTTGAATTGATTTTGTTTCTAGTGTTCATAATGTTGGCTATGACAATATATGCACATATAAAGTAGTATAGAAAAAATAAAAAAAAACAGTAATGTAGCGATTTAATAAAAAAACGGCTTTTTTGTTATTTTTGTCAAAGTGATCCAAATGCCGTGCCGGTGCCACAATTGGCTTCAAGACATCTACAGGACAATGTTTTCCGGTGAAGATGAAACATTCTCAACGATGTATTTTTAATTTTCCTGGTTTATGAAAAGAAAATGTTTATCTGCATTAATAGTGGGGCTTACTTAATTAATAGTAGTAATTTTTGTTGTTTTAGATTTAAATTAAAAAAAAAAAATGACATTACAGCTTACGCCAATGCGTCACATATTTTGAAGTTGAAAGATCATACGAAATATACTCGATGAGAATTTTTTTGAAAGTCACATGAGATTAAAAGGAGAATTGGCTTCACAAACACCCATGTCTTAGATCTCAAATTAAAATTGAAAAAAATCCAATTTGATATTGGCCTTACCGGGAATCAAACCCAGACCCACTTGATCGGTGGAGCAAGCTCTATCCAACTAGACCACGGCGGGCGGGTTTTCTCTATTGCAATGTTTTACGCCGAATATTTATATGTTTTATTTTTATTTATCTTGATTTATCTGTAACGCAGCACACACACACGCTATTGTATATCTCTTTCACTCTCTCTATTGATGCATAGAGCGAATATGGACAGTCAATATAATTTCCTATGCACTCGTTTCTTATAAATTGTTTTTTTAAAATTAATAATTACTTTTTTTTATTTCAACAGTACGTCCCCGGAAAGCACGTGCCACATCCTGGCATTGACAACGACTTCGACGACGAGGATGCCAAGAAATATTACACTTACTATCAGTGGGTCTGCTTCGTGCTCTTCTTCCAGGTAAGTGATTCTTTACCTTGTTATGTCGATTCCATTTCCAGGGTACAGTTTTTTTGACTCTCAATCAAATTATTTCTGTCCCTCTCTATTACTTCTCTATCTATCAATTAAAATGTATGAATCATTAAATAAACTATTTGATTATATTACGTAGCGCTCATATACCGAAAAATATGGACGATTCGTAATGATTGTTTGCTATTTGATTGATCATCGAGTTGACATAATTTTAAGATAAATAAACTATTTCAAGGAACTTGCATTCTTATCAACCATCTGTGGTAACACCATTTTTATAGCATCACACATTTTTGGAAATATGTTATTAATACTTTATATTGAAACAAATTTAGTTATCAAACAATAGTGAAGATGAGTTAACCCTATTAGGGGGGAGCTAATTTTTACCAAATTTGCTTTTTCTTATATTTATATTTTGATTATTTCTATTATCGCTATACACACAAATATATAAAAAAAAAACATCTTTATGGATACCGATCAATCTGGGAAGAATGTTAATTATTAATTCAAAAAGTTTTTTTTTTAAATTATTAAACGCATAGTGTTTTGTGTGAGGTAAACCAATTTATTATTATTTTTCAATAATTTTCTGTAAGCTATTAATTACTTCGAATTTGGACCTAGATCTTTGTTTGCCCTCATTTGTGTGCATGTGACGCTCTACTGGCGTCGATTCCAAAAAGGGAATCGACCCAATATAGAATTCTACCCTCAATATTACATATATTGATTTTTTTAAAATACTTTTATACATAAAAATGTACTTTATGATGTTTTATTTTTTTAATTTTAAACCTGAAATGATAAGCTAGATGATATTTATAAATCCATTTTTCTCATATATTTTTTTTATTACACTCATTAGTATAAGCTCTTTCGTAATAGCAATTTTATGAAATTGGGCTTAGAAAAAAAAAACTAATTCATTATATTGGCAGCAAATATTTGGCCGAAATGGTACGTTTGAACTGACAGTGCATTGCTCTGTTTTGTTAAAATACAACCAGACTCAACTTAAAAGGAGAAAACAACCTGATGCAATATGCGTGTCTGCACGATTTATATGACAATAATTCTCAGAAGAAGATAAAGCTATTGATGTTATAAAAGACATCCGTCTTGTCTGCGGCACGTCAAGGGCTGATTGAAACCCTTCCCCGAATGATTTTATTTGAATACTTAGTATTTAATTTATATTTGCATCGTTCTGTAAAAATATTTTTTTATACTCGTAATCAGACCCTTCCCTGTTAAATAATTCGTGTCAAATTATCGAGATATATCAAAACAAATCTATTGTAGAAGCTCTTCTAGCTAGGGGCACTATCGAAGATATTCTGCACCCATTTGCCATATAAACGTAAACGAGTGTCAAGTGCATGGACTCCGAGATTTGGTTGAGATCAAAGAACAACGAGTTTTTTTGTAAATATAATTCTTAAAAAAACTAGATCAATCTGAAGGATCACCCAAAAAAATGTGCTAAGAGACATGGTTGTAGCCTTAAGTCGAATCAATGACGTTATTAAAAAAAATATATGGATGCAGACACCGAAGGATCTTCCAAAGTACGACCACTAATTACTGCACTCGGTGAATCTCGAGCGTCAGCCATGGATGGATAGGGTTGCCAGATTTCTTGCAAGTCAAACAGGGACATTTTTCTCCGATTTGCTGAATTTCGCATCCAAAAATCCAGGAATTTACCGATTTTCCCAAAATACCTGCGTGACTCGTTTTTCTTTTTTAGCTCTCCCGAGACTTTCGAATCCTAATTCGAATCGAAGTTAAATAGTTTTCTCTAAATTTCCGAGACAATTTAGTACTCATCCGGGATACTGGACAGCGATTCCAATTTCGGGACACCTGGCATCCCTAGCCATGGATAGTAACGATGATGAAAATAATTCAGATAACTACATTTTGTGGTTATTTACGAAGACATTTAGCAAACAGAAATAAAAGATTTGTACGTGTTTGTTATATTTTTTTGTTCGACTTACGACCGATGTAGAGTAATGAAACCCGTCGTAAACCGAGAATTGCCTGTACATAGTTAATATGCAAAATTAGTGTAGGATAATTTTAATGAATGAACTGCGATGTCTCAGCGGGAGGCTATTTTCAGTGTATTTTGGTTAAATATGACATCTGAAGCAGCAATCCGTCATTTTTTTTGCGTGAATATTTGATGCACATTGCGCGTATGTGGAACACATGTAGCACACTGTAACAGGGTTGGGAAACCTGCAATCCTTTTACCTGAATTACAGTTTTCATTGTTTTAATTGATTTTAAAATGAACATACATATTATTGTGTATCTTATTGAAGTTTCTTGAATGGTGTCTTTCGCCACTCTGAAAAGGAAAATTTTGATATCAAATTTAAGTCGTACAAAACACTGATTTTATGTGATTTTATATATATAAAAAATGTCTGCTTCTGATTTCAAAGATATATTTCTTTATGGGCATCTCAACAGTAATTGTGTATAATTTAGCCGTTACAATTATTTTTATGAAAATGCAGCTAGAAAAGAACAAATCATTGCTAATCGCACTCTCTTCAATTGATTGGAAAATCAATGTACGATAGTATCCATTCGTGGTGAGAAACCCTAAAACGCACAAGCAAGTTTCAGCAAAGCCCAAAAGCGTTATAACTCGACTACGAAATCGGCATTTTACCCAGTGTAAAAACCCCGGCAGGACTGTGGTCTGTGACACATAAAACCTTATTAACAAATTCACACCACATATAAAAACGCTGAATAATTATAGAGAAATATACAGTAGAACCTAGGTTCATATTTTTTAAAGGGACGACAAATGGGCAAAATTCACAAAACTAACAATAAATGAAAAGGGGGGTTTCACTGAATTGAGCAAGTTCTCTTATAAGTCAGCGTCTCAAAAATTTAAATTTGAAATCAAATACATATATTCAAAACCAGATAAGCGTGCATATATTTTTATCGTCTGTCGAAGTTGACCGTCAACCAAAACCAATCGGACTTGACATAGTGATAAATTATTGGTGCCAGAAGTGCATACATAATACACACAACGGCCTGCTTACTAGAGGTCTGTACGGGCCCGGGCTCTTACCCGACCTGGCCCGTGGGCCGGGCTCGGGCGGGTAAACGCAATTGAGAGTCGGGCTCGGGCCGGACCGGGCTTTGGAATTTCGTATATAATCTTGGAAAAAATATAGCAAATCGAGGATTTCAAATTCCTCGGTGAGCTAAAAAAAGGACTTTCGGAGATAATCTAGAGAAAAGTATAGCAAATCGAAAATTTCAAATTTCTCGGTGAGCTAAA
The DNA here is from genome assembly GCA_031772345.1 of Himalopsyche anomala. Taxonomy (NCBI): domain Eukaryota; kingdom Metazoa; phylum Arthropoda; class Insecta; order Trichoptera; family Rhyacophilidae; genus Himalopsyche; species Himalopsyche anomala. The sequence goes on from CM062821.1 coordinate 7,454,062, forward strand.
AAAAAAGGACTTGTGGAGATAATCTGGGGAAAAGTATAGCAAATTGAGGATTTCAAATTCCTCAGCGAGCTAAAATAAGGAGTTTCGGGCTTCGGGTCGGGTTCGGGTAACAGGTGCGGTATTATACTCGGGCCCGGGCCGGGTCGGGTGTGAGTTTTTCGGGCTCGGACCGGGTAATTTTGTAAAATTTTGGCCCGTGCAGACCTCTACTGCTTACCGCTTGTTCTCGTTTATCAACCGAAGTAAGCGGCGTTGAGCAAAATTTATTTCAGTACAAGATATCTATAATAAAAACAAAAAGTCAACTCTTGCCTCGACTTCGCCATACAAGGAATCGTTTTCGAGATCGCCACTTCGATACGAAATGACCCATCGGCGATCGCGTTGATACTTTGGTTAATGCGAATTTATTTGTTTTATAAAATAAAGAAGTATTGTCACAGTTTTAAACTAAATTTCATTCTAGAATAAACCTATACTGTTATGCAAACATTTTCAAGATCATGGTTTCACAACCGGAGACCACAGCATGTTCCAAAGGAGACAGAGAAAAAAAAAAATTTAAGGGGAGCCACAGCACAGTTTTAGTAGGCGACGTTTAGGTACCGGAACTCTAACTCAAGTTTTTTTTAGTTTGTTTTAGGAGTAGATGGCCTCCTAATGGAGGTTACACAAAAAATTTTTCTACAAGAACTTCTTGTTGATCAAACATCTTCAATACAATATCTAAATTCACACAGTATGTCTTCATGGAATTGATTTATGCTAATTTTTTTTTAACTTTTATAATATAGTATAATTTTATATCATAACAATTTGCAACCGATAAAAAAATAGTACAATCTGATCACGTAAATTATGACCGCAATGCATTGTAAAGCTGTTTCAAACTTACATTGTTAAATGGAAGCTGGATAAACAAAAATAGATTATTCGGTGTGATTTTTTGGAATAGCTCCAGCTGCAATTACGCCCGGGGCACTTCGGTGAAGCAATTATCAACGTTACATTCCTGCGCCGAATGAGTTAAGGGTTAAAGTAAACCGACCGGTTTTCGAGTTAACTTTTGAAGCGGTTATGGTGATTTTGGTTCAACGGCAACTCCAGCCATGTAAGAAAACCACTTCGTCTACATCTCTCGTTGAGAACAGCTTTTTTTAAAGGAATTTCAAGGAATATTATCGTGAGTCGTGGGTCTAGCCAGCGGTGTACCGAGCTGCACTGCCGCCGTTCTAACAAATATGCTGCTGTTTTACAATACCTTCATGAGCACTTTTTATCAAGTAAATTTTATTTTTTTGTAACAATTTTCGTTACTATTATACAAAGTGTGCCCAAGCAGGTGCACCTGATACCGGAATCTCAAGCAAGGCCATGAACAGCTTAAATATATAAAAATCATGTCTTTCTTTGTATCTTATCGGTAGAACAAATTAAATTTCATGTTTTGTGAAACATGAAATTTCATGTCAAAATTACGTGTTTTGATTTCAGGTTAGATTTTATTGGTTTATCGTCTAATTCTCATTGGATTAGTTTCATGTGATTTTCGCATTTTCTTGCCGACGATTTATTAGTTCTCAAAACAAGTTATGTATTTTTTGACGTATTGGTGATTTCTTATTTTTATTTCAACAAAAAACATACCTAAATACTTGTGTAAAGTCGGCTATTACAAAAGAAATCTTATTGATAATTAAAAAACATGGCGATAGTATTATTTGTTTAGTTTTACAATTAGGTACTTAATATAGTTAATTTAGAATCATGGTTAAAAAGATACCGGATACAGGCGATACACTAAATATGAACTTGAGTTTCGGGAAATGTGAATTTATTTAATAAACTTTTCACTGGTTCACTGCCTCCTATAAATCTAGTATAATATATGTGTGAGAATGTTTCCACTCTAATTATTGCTCTATTCCAAACAATATTATATTTGTATTACAGTGTATTTTTTTTTTCTCGACAGGCGATCATGTGCTACACGCCCAAATTTCTTTGGGACGCCTCGGAAGGCGGGTTGATGCGTACGATAGTGATGGGCTTGAATATGGGGCTGTGTCAAGAGAAGGAGAAGAACGAAAAGAAAGAGATTCTCATCGACTATCTGCTGAGACATGTCAAAGTAAGTTGATGCTTCGCCGTTATGTATAGCGAATATTTGCCAATCTATTCCGACAAAAAACTCACAATGTTTGCTCGTTTAATTGACATCCTATTGAAAATCGTCAACTGCAAACTTACTGGAATATTTGTCGATAATCGATATTTAAGAGACCTATATAAAATTTCGATTTATTATTTACGACTGATTTATCATTTAGTTATAAATACTACCTGCTGTGAGTGAGTTTTGTATATTATTGTCTGATGTATATCCAGCGGTGGGCTGCCAATATCTTAACAAGGGGCTCGGTAAATCTTGTGGAACATATGGCTTCCTAATGAAGGTATCTCAACAAAAGTTTTTTTTTCTACGAGAACAGTTTGTTACTTCTTACAACTGTTCGCTCAAACTCTCTTTTCCAAAGAGAGTAGTAGGAATAGAATGATAAGGCTAAGACAGGACTAGTGATTAACTCGAACCCATGATGTCCGGCACAGAAGCCCACAACGCTGAATGAAAAAATGAAGGGGCTAGTCTTGTTTCATAATAAAATTTAACCATCTACAGAAATTGCAGTTAGGTGCTGATTTGATCTAAGACGAATGATTTTCTTATCTTAACAAGGGGCTCGCCGGCCGCGCTGAAATTTAACAAGGGGCTCGCGCGAGCACCCCCGAGCCCCCTCCAGACCACCCCTGTGTATATCTCTTTTTTTACCGAAGTTATAAGCTTATCTAAAAATCATCATTTACTGACAGTAATTTGATAAATAATATATTAATGCATTTGTAATGTTGATTGAATAACTATCAACATATCAATGATAAATTAGATGTGTTACTATTTTGAGCGTGTTTGCAATTAATCATTCTATCCTACTCGATGGCGTTGTGGTTGAGACACTCACAGTTTTTGCCTAATCGCTTATTATAAAAAAATATGGCTGTCAAAAATAACACGTAGAGTAAGTAGTTGATTCGATGTTTTTTTTTTTAATTTACGAGATAAAGTGTTTTGAACTCCTGTTGCCAGGTTCACGGAAAAAATATTCATACCACAGTGTGCTTCCTTTACTGTTGCATATTGTAATATTTTATTGCACGATCGTCGCGAGTTACGCTTTGGGGGGGGGGGGGGGTTTACGATTATATTTGTAAAAAATGAGTTGTGTACTGTTATATTATCATTTTTTAATCGAAAATGTGTGGTTACATTTACGCACGCAGTACGGTAGGCGAGTGGTGCGCCGTTCGAGCGTGACTCGCACGCTTCACTCGCACCGAAAAATATACACTTTTTCGCAAAAAATCAAACTATACTTCGAATTGTTACAAATATTGTAACAATGTAAAAAGCATCTGAATCACTTCGTCGTGCAATGACTTCGATTCTGGGAAGCTAAACTGTTCGCGCACGTGCCGCGCGTCGATCAAAGTGAGAATTTTGAATAGGAGTTTCTCAAACATGACGATTTATTATGTCTGTCTTCAGCGCCGTTGTGTCGGTCATTTCGATCCCTTTTCATCGTGAATCTTTCCATGGCCACTTAATGTAAAAACCATACAGGGTATGATTCAGGTCAGGGATGGGCTGGAGGGGGCTCGCGCGAGCCCCTTGTTAAAATTTACTAAGGCTGGCGAGCCCCTTGTTAATATAAAAGAAAACAATATTCTCAGATCAAATAAGTATATTACTACAATTTCTGACTTATATATTATCTGCGACAGCTTCAGTATACACACAAGTACATTTTTAGCTATTTACATTGATAAGTTTACGGTAAATTGCATATTGTTACATGTTATACGTGTATTAAGTAACAATCGATTGCTCATTTAACTATTGCATATAATTGCATAGGAACGATTAGAAAATTCACTCCTTCCTCAGAACACTGAGAATTACATCGAGATTAAGGGAGCCCCTTGTTAACATATTGGCAGCCCACCGCTGATTTAGGTGCGAAATGTATGTCGTCTCGGTGTCTTGCAATATGTGGCATCCTTTAAATATTTTTTTTCGGGATGATTATCATCATTAATTTTCATTAACACTGAAGTACCGAAACGTCGAAAAAAGGAAAATAGATCGAACTCTTCTGTTATAATTCACGCTATAGTTTAAATATAAATAATCTTCATCGCCCTCTTTTTGTTTGTAAAACAATAACTGGGCAATGTATGTATGTCAGAGGACAGAGTATCTTCTGACATACATCGTAATGAGATATTTCTCGTCAAAAAATATCGGAATAACACGACATAACATATCGACTGTGGAAAGGAAAGAGGACGTAACCCACAGTTTTTCCAAAACAGCTTTTTTTTGATAATCACAATGTATAATATCAAACTTGATACACGTTCTATCAAAATGATTTAAGCTGAAAATACCAAATTAGTATATAAATTTAGCCTTTAAGTTTGAAAAAAGATGAGCTTGTAAAAATTTAAACCAAAAGAAAAACTGAAAAAAAGTTTTTTTATAGACAATTTATTTAATTAATATTAGATTATGTCAATTAAACACCAGTTTAGAAGTCTCCGTGCACTTCAAGGTTGTGTATATTTCATAATTTGCATATGGCCCAAAATCATCAAAACACGTTTTTTGTGCTTCCTGTAAAATTTGCTACGTGTGGGTTATGTTCTTTTTCCTTTCCACAGTCGATAAATATTAGGCATGGATATCTGTGATGTCTAAAATTCCAACCCAATTACCCGATCCTTAAAAACGAGGTATAGCGGAAGAGTTTACTTACCACTAGGCTTGTTTTAGCCACATCCTTGTATAACTCGCTCAGAAAAAAGCGACTGAGTTGAAAGCAGTTATCGTAAGAAAACTTCTGTTAAGACGACTGCTTTATAAGCGGATACGATTTATTTACACAAGTATATAAAAAAACAAACCATAATCTTTACATCCTATACAATGTTTGTTTGTCTTTAAGTTTATTGGTGAATTGACATTTACTTAGTAAAATTCCACAGTAATAAGGTTAAAAAAATAACAAAGTATTTTAGTTTTTACAAATATTATTTTACATATAATTGATTGCTATTTCGGCTTATGCCTTCGTCAGTACTAACTAAAGTCAGTGACAGATTATAAGTGAATGAGGCGCGCGCTTGGGGCCCCCAAATCTTAGGGGGCTCAAAAATATCTTGTATAATATAACCCTGTATATTGTCGCCTGCTGTAGCCCAGTTGGTTAGTGCTTGCTCTACCGATCACGCAGGTCTGGGTTCGATTTCCGGTCAGATCACAGTGAATTTGAAAATTATTCAATTCATAGTTGTGATCGAAGACTGGGTGTTTGTGATGTCAATTCACATCAATTCCACTCCTCCCATCCTCCTAATCCTTTAATAATTGGGTTTAGTAATAGCGATTAGCCAACCACTAGTACTGTTCTAGCCTTATCCTTATTTCCCTACTACTCACTTTGAGAAAAGTGACGTTGAGCGACTGAGTAACAAACCGTTCTCGTAGAAAAAAATACTGCTAGATACCTCCATTAGGAGGCCATATGCTCCACATTGGGAACGGACATGGATATAAATATATATGTATATATATATATGTATAACCCATTTACTTTTTGTTTAGATTTTTTGACGTTTTTATGGTAACCAAAAAACAGGATCTCCTAATTTTATTGCGCCTGGGACCTTCCATATCGTTAATCCGCCACTAACAAGTACTGGAGAACTAAAAATAGAGTTAAAATACTTTGTTTTGTTCAACTTATAACTCTGATCATCTATGATAGTATTTTGCCTTTAAATAAGGGTGGATTAGGATATAAAAATAAAAAACAGTTTTTCCAAAGATCTACAACCAATGTCAAGACTCGGTTGTCATGCCGTGGTTTGTCGAATCTCGAGTGACGCTTTCTGTATTTTTTCTTACTCCGAGACGGTCGCAATTCTCGAATCGTGACTTCAAAGATTTCCGCTGTTTGGTGCAGCAAGCAGCCTGCGATTTTTTGCCGTCCAATGCTTTTTGCTTTACAAGTTGAACGACTCGGCCGTTAAAATGGATCGGCGTCTTGAACCGAGAAAGGTGGACGTCCTGGCCGTGTTTTATTGGATTCGTTTTAACACTTGACTTATTCGGAATCGTTTTCCAGTCTACCGAAAGAAGACGTATCTATTTTGAGAATATTAGTTTTTTTTTTTTTTTAACATTTTCACGGTCAAATTCTTGCGATGCCGGTGCCGTCTACTGGAAAACAACCAGACATTAAAAAATAAATGAAATATAATAAAACCTAATGACCCACGGTCTTCAGTCGATATCTGATAACCTGTGCTGATTTGATATGGAATACTGCAGTACCGTTGATAGCGTCCATGGCTTTTATTCCAGACTTTAAAACTAGACTTACCCGATTCACTGTTAAATGATAGACTACTTAAAATAATGTTTAAAAACCTTATTTGCTCCATGCCCCACTTCAAAAGCTTCGAAAATCTCCATGCCCGCCCCTAGTATCAAAATTTTATAGCTAAATAATGTATATGGTCTATTTATTTTTGACTTTCGTAAATATTATATGTGTCGTTTCTGCTTTTGATACCAGACGACTCATATATAAGTTATGTTACATGTACAACTCTCAAGAAAACAATATGCAAATTAGTACAACTACTGTGCTTGATGTGAGCTGCGAAGAGTTCTTACGTAGGGTACATAGTGAGTCGATTCAATTGGTAAAACCTCCACGGTATCTTGAATCTTGATATCGATTCGTTTTTTCTATAACAAATTGACTAAAGCCGCATTGAGCTACATGATGGGAACGGCAGCAGAATTTTTCGTGATAAGTTTGTCAATAATGGGGTATTTTGTTTCTTCTCGACACAAAGCCAAAACATTATATTTTGCTGAATAGTGTTTTAAAGGATTAATTATTTTGCAACTTTTATGTGTTGTTTTTGACACTGCATGTTCACATCAGTTATCAAACGTAGGAAAGCATTTTCTTGTCAAAAATAATGGTACACGTATTTATTCTGACATAAAACCTTCTAGTCTCAATTTTCCACAGTTATATGCAGTCACGGCACTGATTCTTATATCTAAAATGATACCTCTCTGTTACGATGAAGTTTCGGATGTTTGCGAATAACAAGGTTGATTTGATTGACTTTGTAATCATCTCTATCCGCTTTATAAATATTAAAGATAATTTAAAACTATTACTTATATTGTAATATATAAATGTTTTGTTTATTGTTACTGTTAAAATGTTTTGGATTCACGATAAGTTTCGTGCAGTCTAAATGTTTCCAATAAATAATATACATCCCAACAATGCTATCATTTCAGTCTTGAATCTCGAAGGTAGTTATCGATTTTTAAGCATTTTTCTCCTCTTCTTCGTGGCCGAGTTAATAATCCTGACATGCTCAAGAATTTAAACTTGCATACTCCCAATTGTAATATGGGTGGCTGAAACTACAACTAAACATTTGTTTTCGTCGCTAGTTTCAAGGGCTGTTTGGCTGATCCATACGCCTTAAAAAGTGGACATTTTCAGCATCAAATGACTCTTTGTGAATTTTTATTGTTTGAATTTATATGTTAACAATATTTTTTCTAGTACTATGTATCTAATGTCTAAGTTATATTTGTTAATTGCATGGCGAATTGGCGTCAACTTTAATGCCGTGTGCTTCCCTTTACATTTGCAACAATATAAACAAATTTCGAGTATCCCGACTACTAATCGTATACGCGTTCACTCTCTTTTTTAAATTATAAAAAGATTATATTGTCTACGGATCTTGTTAACTAACTACACCATATCGAGTAGGGTAACTATTGAAATTATAATTCGTTTTGAACAGACCAATCGGGTAATTTACCGACTCCCGAAATGAATTACCCACACCATCTGGTAGCGATACATTTACGAGTTACATACAGTTCGTTGATCGTTTCGAGAAGCCTTGGCCGGTTAATATAACTATTAATATAAGGCAATATGGAACGGCGAGATATCTAATATAAAATAATAAACTGAATTAGCCGTTTCCGGCGTGTGGAGGTGCGCACGTCTGCCATTGTTGTTGAGTGCGCTCCGTCCGACCACGTGGCCTACGGTTGTTTCCTTTCGATACCGCGCGTGTGTGACCACTCGAATTGAAACACACCATTTGTATAATTTACGATTTGCTTTGTTTTCATTTTCGCAGGGACGGATTCGCGTCGCTTTGACGGAACATGTGTGAATAGGTCGGCTTTCTTATGCGAGTATACAGTGGCGTATCAACAGTGGAAAAACCCACCCACAAGCTTTCTTATTCATCGAATAAAAGCTCGATAGCAAGCCTCTTGTAGTATCGATCAGACGGAGGCTTTTTCAAACTGAAGTAGCATTGTAATAATATTTTTTACCGCTGTACCGAAGTAATCACTAACTTCTTATTCATCTCAATTAACTATTATTGTCAACTGTCATATTCAATTTGGTAACGTCATAATATGGTCCAGGGTCTTCCATTAACCAGTTACTAGACCGATTTCGAATGAATTTCATATTGAAAATCGCATTCACGTATATTTTATCTAAAAACGCCGCATTTGAGAAACTATAATTAGTTAATATGCTTAAAAATATGCAATCAAAAGGCCGCACTTGAAAACCTAGATGACTGCAAGTTTCTGGACATATTTGTCTATTTCGGGCTGTTAACCTTCGTGCTCCTATGGGGGTACATTCGCATTACGAAATTCTTCTTATTTCAACCATTCGCTAAATACCAATAATATCTATCTGTTATTTATGTATTGTAATGCACAATGAAACCTCTATCAATATTATGCAAATTTGTCTGGGGCCACTTTGTACCCCATCACTCCTCTATTATATTTTCGACGTTTCATTTCTTGAGTGTTAAGCAACCAGTTTTCCTAACATCGTCTTGTCTATCCTTGTACTTTTTAAAAATCTAAATTATTGTTATATGGTGTTATTAACTCGATAAGTTTCATAAATAGATTTCTTAATTTTTGTCCAAAAGCGTGGGTGTGTGTGTATGTCTCAATTCCCTCCCACACATCCGTTCCTTAAAACGGTGAAAAGTGCTTTCACTCTCTCCGAACGATTGAGATTAAGCGACTCTTCAATAAGTAGTATTTGCAGAACAATTACTGTTGAGATTAAACTACATGTTGAGAGCTTGGGCATAGTTACTCTATGTTTACTCTAAAACTAGGTAAATCAAAAAAAGTAATTTTCCGATGCATAGGCGATATTCACTAAAAATTCGCCTCTGATTGCATGTGTGTACTTGAGAATCAACCTTCGAAAAATATACATGGTTTTAAGTACAATCGAATTCAATTATTTTACTTTAATCGGCTTTCGTGTGAACCACTCAAGGATACTTCTTTAATTATTATTTTGACGAGTTTTAAGGTTAACAGTGACTGTACCCTGTCAACCAAGGTAGCTACTTTGCCATTTTAAATGAATTGTATGGTACAGTAACAATATAATAATTATAATAAATTTACTATTATATTATTTGATTCCCGATGCTTTTCGATCCGATTTTTTTTATGTCAGTCATGAAGCCGAATGTTCAACGTCGTTTGCTTCAGTTGCAGTCTTCATGAGAATGAATCTCAGTACCGACAGTATGTTTTTCAATCAATTTATAGGTTTGCGCTCGAAGTCATGTCTTGATGTCTTAATTACCTCCCACTCACCCGATTCTAAAAACGGGCGACTTGCTAATCATTACTCCTGCCCTAGCTTCATCTTTTTATCTTTACTCTCTTTGAAAAAGAGAGGTTGAACGACTGAGTAACAAGCAGTTCTCGTATATGAACATCTGTTGATATAAACTCCATTATGAGTCCATATGCTCCCGCATTGAGAGCGGATATAATAAAAAAAAAACAAATATTTTATGTTTCTTGAATGTGACATAAAAAGGTTATTTCGCTTCTCATTCAATTTAATTTTTGCCATGTTCTAAACTCTTTATCAATTACCCTAATTACATTTGTGGTTAAATCTTTTCTATCTAAAATATTCATGGCTTATTATTGATATAGCATTGACATGATTATGCATTTCAAAAAAAATCATTGTTTCAATGTGCTTTATTTTTTTTAAATCTCATTAAGTTTTTATATTCAATTTATTATTATTACCAAAGAAAAATGGTTGTATAAAATTACATAACTAAATTTAATTACAATAAATACATTGATGTTAATAATTACGTTACTCAAAACATCCTCCACTAATCTTAATTAACTCTGAAGGAGGAGTGTTTGAAAGATTAGGTTACAATAATTCTTCATTAATAAAATACTCTTATCTATCACTCTATTAGGGTTCAAAAGGTTCATAAAAATGTTTTATTTTTATAAATATATGCTATGAATTGAGACCAGATGTGAGATGGAATTTAGCTTTTCATCACATCGCTTTGACTGATCTCCAATTTGAATTTTGTATTACCCATAAATATATTAAAAATAAAAATTATTAATGAAAGCTTTGGTTAGTTATTTCATTAAATTGAATAATATAATTTTTAATAAATATAATTTTTGATATTATGACAGACTTAAAAATTCTTCTCAATCATACGACAGATTTCATATCAATGATAACAGTCTCTTTGAATGGAATTATGTTATTATGCTATGTATATATTTGCATATAATTTAATTCTCGCTTTTTCTATTTCCAGCGTCACAAGATGTACGCCTTCCGCTACTGGGCCTGCGAAGCGTTATGTCTCATCAACATAATCCTGCAACTCTGGATGATGAACAGCTTCTTCAATGGAGAATTCATGTCTTACGGTCTACGAGTGATGCATCTGACGGAAGAACCGCAAGAAGAAAGAATTGATCCGATGATTTACATATTCCCTCGAGTTACAAAGTGTATATTCCATAAATATGGTGCGTCCGGATCGATACAGAAGCATGACAGTCTATGTATACTGCCTCTGAACATCGTCAACGAAAAGACGTATATTTTCTTATGGTTCTGGTATATCATTCTTGCTGTCGTGCTGTGCATCTTGTTGATATACAGGGGCATGATCATCTTCCTGCCAGAGGTCAGGCCCAGATTGTTACGAGCCAGGAACCGCATGGTCACGAAAGAAATGGCGGAAGCCATATCCAAGAAGACCGACGTCGGAGATTGGTGGATTCTTTACATGCTCGGAAGAAATATGGATCCGCTGATTTATACTGAAGTCGTGTCGGAGCTGAGCAAGAAGCTTGACAGTGACGATCCACCGATAACCGGGTGAGGGTCGGAAAAGCGGCGCGTCGAAAGATTCTGATGATGGGTGAATTTCGATGGGATGATTGCCGCTGGTTTTTTTTGATACTATTTAAAATCAATGGTTTCTTGGGCGTATAATTAAGTCTGATTTTCATTATATACTTAAAGTAATTGAAACGTAATCTGAAATTAATCAATCCGCTTAAAGTTAGAAAACTCACGAAAAAAAATCTGTGGTATCCATGCCATCCTTAGCTATCAACTACTATAGATTGTTTCATGATTTTTTTACTTCTAGTTATCAAAATCTTAACTCAATTATCATTTCTGTAGCAGGAAAAAAGGTGTTGAACTATGCCTCTGCATGATTGAAGACTGCAAGAAATATTTGTTGAATCTTACGTAGCCCACAATACTTAAGAAATATTAAATATTAGAGAGCAGGACTGTTTCTAGCATCCATTGCGACTAAATGAAATGTAAAGATAATATAGAAAGAATGATCCATGTTTCGTAATCTTTTCAGAAACCATTGATTTACTAAATTTAATATACATACTGTGGTAGTTTTTTATAACTTTGACTGATATCTGAATGGGATACGAATTATGAATAAAATTTAACGTCTTTTTAATGTTTAAATAAGATAACTAAGTTAGTAGATTCACAATTTTACAACTGGCATAATCAGATTAATGTTTCACATTAGAATTACGCGGTGAAACGAAAGGTGCAATAAAATTCACAAATATTTTATAACTTCTACGGAAGCAGACAATCATATTGTTAGATTAGTGAATATTATTGAGCTTTTTATTTCGCTAATTCACTCTAAATATGTGAAAGTTCTGCTGTGTTGGCTTAAATGTAGTAATTCGTTTTAAGTATTACACACGCGTTGACAAACAACAGCGTTAGAATATATGAATTTTTTAGCTGCATAATGCGTATTTGATAAAAAGGTATTTTACAATTCAAGTCAATTTTGATATGCAAATTTACAATTTTTTACTGACACAATTTTTTACAAAAGTAGAATAGGATTTAAAAGTAAATTATATTAGATAAGAAAACCAGCACATAAAACAACAAATAGTGGTTGTTGAAATGATAAGCTTCTTTTTTCAGTCAGCAATGATACTATTATCGAATATACTTGCCTTTTTATTAATCTGATGCTTTTCGGTATATCTTTCTTCTAGAGATATAAAACTATACAGTGAATACCTTATCTCATCGTTTATAAAATGCTTTCTCTTTTTATGCTATTTTGCTGTCACTGAATTCAGGGTGCATCTCACTATCGTTGTCAAAATTGCAGAATGCGTTGTAAAAAAATCTTGATGACTATAATGTTATTATTGTCGATTGGCTGGGTTATGGTCCACGGCGGACTTCATGACTGTCTTCAGTGTTTCTCTATCTCATCTCTATCGGTTTTTTCATCTCCAGTGTTCCCGAGACGATAATTAAGTTCTCTTTTAATAAATTCTGCATCACTTTGATGTAGACTTTGATGACACAGGAGATGATATTGGGATGACAAGACTCACTTCGAAAGCTTCTTATTTGCTTGTTATAATTTCATTATATTTTTAATATTGGTCTTGTAATCGAGGAAATACTGTATTCTGTTTTGACAAAACTACTAATATTATTTATAAATTACGCTTAACTTTTTATCACTATTCAATTTCTTATGCAGCTTATAATTGTGTAAAATAGTAATTTTACTGATGTTATTTTACTCTACTGACAACTTTCAAGTTCGAAAGTACGATTATAAAGAGATGCTAAAATTGTTGATAAAATACTTTCACTTCTGCGTGTGTTTCAAATGGATGAATGTATTGCTTGTGGCTGTAATTGTTTATTTATTTTTATTATCTTTTTCCGTTTTCAACGAAGACTGAAGATTAAGTGGCCAAGTAAAGTTAACAATCGTGCAGTCACTATCTGTCTTTTCTAACTCTCAAGTATACATATTTTTTAAACTACACATGAGTGACTATTTTTTAGTTAAAAACAAATTAGTTAGGTTAGCGGGGTAAATTTGATAACTTATACAATCATATTATCAATGAACTGCAAATTCAATTTATTATTATTAATACATGTGAATTATTGATTAGCATATTCATGTTTTAGGTTATATCGTCGGTTTGATCCAAGAAGTCATTAAAATGTGTTTCGCATAAATTACATAAGCTTGTTAATGATGTCTTTCATTCCGGTACATGCATGAAATACATCATAGTAATCTTAAACGTATGTTATTGGACAAAAATTTTGTCAAAATAGATAGATGTTAAGACACTAAGTGACTTTTTTAATTTATGCAAAATGAAAAAATAAGCACTTTTGTTAATATATCTCAGTGTTGACCAAATCGTTGATTAATTACTTCTTGCAACAAACCTACGATATCTCTATTACTGGATTACTGATTTTACTGAGATTTTAATAATCACAACAAGCGATCATATAATAATGCCATTTCACTATTGCTCTCTCGAACAGTAGTGGTAAGTGCTTAAAAAAATCCATGTGGGTGATTTTTAAATATTATGATTCTTTGAAGCTTCATTTTCTTACAAATATTTATGTGTTTGATTAATTTTTATTATGTAAAGAGAAGGAAATAATCTTTGTTTGCGACAAAGGTGTTTTGTGTTTAGTTAATTTTATTTCAACATTGAATACATGCATATCACTGCCCGTTGTAATCTCATTTATGTAGATATAATAATTTTTATATACTCAATTGAAAATGGATAATTATTATGAATAAGTTTTTTTTTAATATATATTAAGAGTATTCTTTGATTAATTTTATTTATATTTTTAATCTGCATGTCAGTCAATTAATTATATTATCATAGAATACTATGCCTAAATCTTTATTTATAATAATTTAATAGTATGCAGCCATAGATTCATAAAAGTGGCTAGTGCTCTTCAATTCAAAATTCAGTATTTAATACCTTTTAAGCCACATATTTTTTCATATTATTTATATCGTAAATTTGAGTGAATTTATATAGATATAAGTAATATCTTACTATTGTGTCAAAGGAAAGATGTATGCCGTTGGATGGTATTTTCAAAGTTTGTTAAATCAATACATGTAATTAATTGGTGTATACTACGTTTGCTGTTAAATGAAAATTGTCTTTTCTGCTATTCAAAATAATAGTGCTACATCGTAATAGAAATATGTAATGTATGGAGAAGAAAACATGATGAAAATCTTTCAATATTTCGTGTTCATGGTTCTACAACAACTGACAACCGACAGATTGACTAACTCTTTTTGTTGGTTATTTTTGTATACAGCTCTAATCTGAACAGAAATCAGTCAGAAATTGAAGCCGTGAGCTCGAATTGTATTGTTTATCACCGTTTTTCTTATTTAAATTTGTAACGATGTCTTTCCGGTGGCATTTCGATTTGTGTGCAATGTGCATTTATTATATCATCATGATTTATTATAAGAATTAAATATTTTTTCAACTTATATAGCTCGCAAATATTTACATCACCTTTAAATAATTTTATTTTTTCCTACATATACTAATTGTGATAAATATTTTTTTATGCATATCATGTGCACAAAAGTAACTGTCTTCACTATATTGACCAATTGTAGCCAAGTTGTAAAAAAATCATTGTAACTTTGTGAAAATTCATTTTTAATATTGAATTTAAATTCTTAAAGAAGTTCTCCTAAACATGACTATCATCTTCACCGTATGATACAGGCTCCTCTAGCAGAATTTTTTGTCTATTTACTTTAAATTAATCAAGTACTTAGTATTCAACACAGGAATGTATTAGTTTTTAACGCACAAAATATAAATGCATGAGCCACAATTCAGCCTGACTTTACTTTCAGAATACAAGTGTCCATCAGGATATATTAGGTGATTCTAAAGTATCCTGGAATGACCAGAGAATAAGCAAAGCGATTGTTAGATAACAGGGAATCTACAAATGCTAATGAATTTTAAAATTGTCTCTGCATATCATTCTTCACAGATTTTTTTATATACTGGTATAGAATATTTTTAACTAAGATCTTTTTTTTTTAAATATCCGCTTCTCGAATTTATGAATAATAATCATCATTAGCATTCCTTAATAATTTTTGTATGTAAAAAAAAAAAAAAAAATTAGCTCTAGAATATAACAGATTCTATTTTTTATAATGATTTACAATAATAAATTAATAATTATTGCGTTTCTACAGTAATAATTCCTAAATAAGTTGTGTTTTTATTAAAATAAAGCAATAAATATGCTACATTGCATTCGTGAATATATTGATCGATTAATATGGTAATATTTTACACTACTATAGTTCTCTAGTTACAATAATTTTAAATTTGTCTCTTGCAATACAATGAGCAAGGCGTGTGCAATTTGCAACAATATAACATCACTGCTTAAGCAATCAATAGCGTAAGACTACATAGATGAAATGAAACATGTTTTCAAATAACAATATTGTATGTTGCCGTTTGCTCATGCTACCTGCAAGCTAGCTTACAAGTGTTTTTAACTTGTTATAAAATCATTTTAAGCAATTCCAATAATTACTCCACTACAATATAAAATGCATTCCTGTCACAATTTTTTAAATAATTGTTTATTAAGAATTTTAAAACAATCTTATTAAATTGCTAAATTTATATGAAAAAGCATTTTTTCAAAGTAATTGGCATGATAAATATTAAGATTATGTGTTGTATTGTCATAAATTATTATTTTTGATTTAATTCTCATTATTTTTAATGTTTTCATTCACGCAATTAAGTAGTTTTATTTAAATATAAAATATATGATTAATATGTAAGAATGAAAAGTAAATCCAAGACTTTTTTTGATGATAATATGCTACTACTATAATTGTTAAGATTCCAAAATATTGTTAATTACGAATATGGTTTGATATCAGATGAGTTTATGTTATCATTCCATTTTCATGCGAAAATAAAATATGATGTTTCTAAAATTGGTGTTTTCTTAATTATATTTTATTATGAAATACGAAAAATTTACCTTAAAATATAATTTATTTTTTCTTAGGGCTGAATGCAGATTCGTTGGCAGAGATTTGTAAATATTTTGATTGCAATATATTTAGGAAAAAAATAAATGTTTATATCGATGAACGGAAAAGCCATTCACTTACACAGAACTGGATAGGTGTACCCATAAAAAGATAAGTATTACAAATCATTATTTTACGATATATAAAAATAAAAATATTTTTTTTTTCCAGTTGAAAAACTTGTAAAAAGATTCGAATTATTTATAACTGCCTATGTGACGGTATAATTTTTTTAGAGACATCTATACAATTTAGTACAAGATATTTTTATATTTTAATTTAGAAGTTCAACAACAGATGTCATCATTATTCAGCTATGGTAAACATTTATTTTACAGCTATAAAAAAAGTATGAAAATTAGATGCATTTGCCACTTTATCAAATTACTTAAATTAAGCTTATCGTAAACCATATCAAGGCCTTACATATAATCAAAGAAAGATTTCAATAACTTTCTGTAGGATTGTTTTAAAAGTAGGATATAATTTTTATGATCTTGTTCGGATAATCAAAAATAGACCTTCTTATTTTATAATATTATTATTAGAGTTCTAGAGAAAAAAATAAAATATTTGGCGAGTAATATAATATACTGTATACCCCAAGCCTTTATACTGCCGTAATCTATTTACAATTTTACTCAATTTATATCCTTTTCAGAAATAAATTTCAATAATTTTTTCACATATTCCATGAAAGTATAAAACATAACCTTAAAAATGTAATAAATTGACACAGAAGCAGTGGCGGATTAAGCACTTCGGAGGCCCTAGGCGCAATAAATTTTAGAGGGCTGTTTTTCGAATAACATAAAAGTGTTCCAAAAATCTTCGTAGAATAATAATAAATATTGAAAACAGAAATTAAAATATAGAGGTTTATATAATTTATGCTATTTTTGAGGCCCCAAGCGGGCGCCTCTTGCGCTTATGGAGTAATCCGCCACTGTACAGAAGAAAGAACAGCTTAAATTTCAGAGCCACCATTTATGACCCAGTAACTCAATTTCTAAAATCGCATGCGAAAATATCCCTTTTTCTGTCTAATAAACAATTTATGCGGCTATTTTTTAAAGCTCATACCATGAAAATAAAAATAATCAGGTCTATGTATTGGGTAAGGCTAGGTGCTATTTTATGTACTGTTGGGACTGTTGGGAGTGGCTGATAATCATATCGGAAATTTACTAGGTGAAAACGTGATCATCGTAAATTGCAAAAATTTCGTCAGGCGGCTATTGCGAATGATTAAAAATAAGGTTACTAATCTCATCCCCGCAATGCGAAAATGTATTCGTTTTAGTAACGCCACAGCTCGAAAGACTTATTCTAATAAATCTTCTGTTACCTAAAATAACTGCCGACACTTCACAAGAAAACACATGTGCTGTAAATGCATTTGCAAACCAATTATCGGAAGATGCAGTTCTGTGTGCATTAAAATATCACACGCCATTCTAAAGATAATGGTAATTAATATACGTTCGAGATGCAAGCAGTGGTGTCTTCGAAATATATTTTTTTAATTTTTTAATAAATCAATAAAAATCGAATCGAACATCTAATTGATCATTTAAGCTAAATAATGTCTATTGATGGTACAAATTGTCTACAACTCAGATATTTTTAAATATGTCAAATATATTATATGATACTATGTGAATTCATTATTTTTTGTCAAAATTAATTTAGCTTTTGTTAATTAATATAAAAGTAAATTAATTAGGTATTGATTCGTGCTTAAAGGTGTATTTTTACTGCGTAAAAGTATATTAATTTGGAAATAAATACAAAAATTCAAAACAATGTATTTTACCGAATATTATAACAAAAATAATGTGGTATATTTCACTTTCAGTATTTTTGGAGGAATTAAGGGGATTGCATCTCAGGCTAACAATATGTTTATAATTTAACAATTTTATTTTTATAGATTATTATGCAATAGTTTTGCCCCTATTATCCAGGGGTGGGCTGGAGGGGGCTCGGAGGGGATCGTGCGAGCCCGTTGTTAGATTTTAATGAGGCCGGCGAGCCCCTTGTTAACTAATAAGAAAATAATATTCTCAGATGAAATTAGTATATAACTGCATTTTCTAATTTATATAAATATTATCTACGACAACGTTAGTATACATACATTAGTATATTTTTAGCTATTTACATTGATAAGTTTACTGTAAATTGCATATTGTTACACATTTTACGTGTATTAAGTTACAATCGAGTGCTTATTTAAGTATTGCATACAATTGCATAGGAGCTATAAAAATATACACTTCTTCAGAATACTAAAAATTGCTACGAGATTAAGCGAGCCCCTTGTTAACGTATTGGCAGCCCACCGCTGCATTATCTGACTTATAACAAAGCTTGATTTTTAAAATAGTTTTCGTCAAAGGCAAAAGAAAAGTTTAATTTTTTGTGACAGTCACGTCTGTTAATGAGAACAGTTGAAAAATATTTTAATTTCAAAGTTTTTTTAATTCATATAAATTATCATAGATAGTTTCAGCTGATAAGGGTATTTTTTATAATACTGAATACGTGTAACGAAACTATATTTTTATAATATTATTTATGTTATCTGTATATTATATACAACGTGTCACAAAACATATGACCGAAATAGTTTTCCAGTGTAGCTGTCAGCCGAAAATGCAACTCCTATGTAGGAGTTTAAACGACGAAATAAAATGGAAAATGACAACATTACTGTAAAGTTTGACGCCTCTAAATCCGACACGACGGGCAGCGCCTAAATGGCTCTTTTCAAAGACATGTTGATTGATTTTATTTGTTGGCGTATGACAAACTGGAGAAGATGGAAGAGAACTGGTTGCCTGACACCAACGTGGAAATTTTATTTTAAAATGAGACTAAATTTAAAATATCCTTATACGCTAAAAATATTTATTCGATCAGTGTTCCAAATTTTAATTTGAAGTGCAATGGAACACTTTTAAATATTTCAACATCTACAATTTCCATGTTTGAATATTTTGGGAAGTTACAATGGAACGAAATTTGAAAAAAATCATTGTTCCAAATATTTTCTTTAAATATGTTTATAACCAACGAGCGATTAATACAAATCAAATAAGTTCCAAATTCGATTCCGATCACCAAGGTTTGATATTCAAAAAATTAAATTTCTTTTTGAAATCTGAGTATTAACTGAGCCCTCTAGAGGGGAAGTGAGCCAACTAGTAAAATGGTAAAACTTATATCTTGCACTTTTATAAATATCAAGTCTTTATTTTGTGTTTTGGTGGATTGCATATTTTTATTTTACGGAGATAACACTATTGCAATGTGTATTAACTGAGGTTACTTTACTTTTACGATACTTTAAAATGTGTAGAATTTTACAACGCATCTATCTTTTTTTTCCTAAAATACTTCACCTCTAGTGGACCCATTACTTATTTTTTTCACCTTAGGATCAATAGTAGTGATAGAAATCATGGAAAAAATAATCACTTAGACCTCTTTTTGCACGGTTTCAAAATTGCACAATACAATGTTATCTTTTATGATCTTTTGTTCAGTCCATCTTTTCTTACACCGCTTTCTTTGCATTATGATTTTGTATACAATGTATTCCCGAGTAGAAAGATGATTAAGTTAAAAAATAATCATAAAGCCTACATGTAGTGATTGTTTTACATAGTCATATAATAAAAAAAAATAGATCTTTTAACACCAAAAGACTTTTATTATTTATTTCTGGCTTCTCTCGATAAAATTTTCTTTATTCTGACGTTTGATGTATGCTGGTACAGATTTGTTACTTTCTGTTTTATTTTAAAATTTTATATTAACTAGAAGATATTCATAGCCAAAGATGTTAAACGTTAATGCGAATGTCTTGTTAGAGCAAGCTTGTTGAACGAGCTACCGGCTAGTTCTTTCTAATAACACATCCTCGGAATCAGTATGTTTTGTTGTCAAAAATAAATATAAATACAATGTCATAGATTATAATTATGACCGCTTTCGCCCACCGCAATCATGTCCGAGTGATGGTAAGAACGTTTATGAATATTATTAATTATATACTTAATATCTTGTTAATAACTAAATTCGAAAATGCTATAAAATATACAGTAACTATTTATAAAGCGACCAGTAAAAATATATGTTTTAATATCATGTAATAGACATTTTTTTTATTTACTGACCAATATGATAACGATTAAATATTTTGATGTAAATAGAATAGAAGCATGTATACGTGAAAATAATAGTTTTTTTTTTAAATAATTTCAATTAAAAAAGTCTGTCATATTATGATAAGAAATTGTTGATTATTAAAGTAGTATAAACTTTAATATGTACAGCAGGGGCTACCAATTTTTTTGAGAAACGGGCCGGAAGATTTTTTGAAAACGTTGGTTGACCAGATGAAAAGTATTATTATTGGAATCCTATTAGAAGTTAAAAAAAAAAAAATATTCGCAGTATTTTTCAATGCTACACAATATGAGAGGGAGATAAGATCACAATTCATACATTTATTATGTTAAATGTATTATACTAAATATAGTATCTTAATTTGTACAAAAATTGAGGTCCATTCGCGGGAATTCTTTGATTTTTTACATGTTATAGTGGATTCGAAATCCCTGGATATCGGGATCACCAGTTGATCGGGAAACCGGGATTGGAAGTTCCATATCGACTGTGGAAAGGAAAAAGGTCGTAAACCACACATATCAAATTTTACAGGAGGCGCTAAAAACGTGTTTTGATGATTTTGTGACATATGCAAATTATGAATTATACACAACTTTGAAGTGCACGGAGACTTCTAAACTGGTGTTTAATTGACATAATCTAATATTAGTTAAAGAAGTTGTCTAGCAAATTTTTTTATTTCAGTCTTTTTTCTTGGTTTTAATTTGTTACAATGTCATCTTTTTCAAACTTAAAAGCTAAATTTAGACACTAATTCGGCGTTTGCAGCATGCATCTTTTTGATAGAACGTGTATCAAGTTTGATACATTGTGATTATCGAAAAAAACCTGTTTCAAAAAAACTGTGGGTTACGTCCTTTTTCCTTTCCACAGTCGATATAGTTGTAGCAAACATTGTGTATTGAGAAAGGCACGTATCGATTATTAACATAATATTTTTGTTTATTTATAAAACAGTAAAATCTTTAATTGCTCGAATACTTGCTGTTGAAAAACGTGCATTGTGATTGAGTCTGATGTAAATTAAACTATCGAGTATCCGTTCTGGGCTGTGTTTTTCTTTAGTTGATTGCAGGCGTTAAGTGATGCAGGAAAATGTAGAAATATCACTCTTCTGCATCGATAAAGCTTTCAAAATACATTCAGACAGCATTCTCACTCCACCACTTGCCATCGTAACTCAATTATTTCACTATACATACGCTATTTATATCTACATACATTACAATGAATACTGCTAAGCGTGAAATCGTAAATCAGTAAAAATATAACAGGAATATTAATAAAAATATATTTTATACAGTATTATCATAAAAAAATAGAACCACAAAACAATGATACAGTAAAATATTAAATAAATTTCGTAAGATAAAATTAAAAATAACTTTGATTATTCCACGTATTTTGTAACTAACTGTGACACGTGTTTCACCTCTTTCAGAGGCATCTTCAGACCTACTATCGTAAATTTTGCTTAAGTAATGAAGCAAGATTGATTTTTAAGATTGTTTAACGTCATTAGTTGTATGATTATATTTGTTCGTTTTATGTCGATTCTATAACCCCCTCTTTTAAAGGGAAAAATCCCAATCTAATTGATTGCAGCTCATTAGTATCATTATTTGTTTGCTTTATTTCGATTCAATCACCCCCCTCTTTGCTTTCCTAAAAAGGAAAAAACCCAAACTCCATTTTGTAATTTTATAATTTAAAATTTTTAGAATCATTCTTGCTTCATTACTTAAGCAAAATTTGCGATAGTAAGTATGCCTCTGAAAGAGGCGAAACACGTGTAACAGTTAGTTACACAATACGTGGAATAATCAAAGTTATTTTAAATTTTATATTAAAATGAACTTCCACAAAGTTAACCGCCGAAACCATCGAAAGTATTAAATTTCGTAAGAATATAACTATATTTGAGCCCTCAAGAGGTGAAGTGAGCCAACTAATAAAATGGCAAAACATTTTTCTTGGACTTTAAAGTACAAACACGACTTTATTTGGTGTTTTGGTATATTATATATATTTTTATGTTAAGTAGATAAGCACTATTGAAATGTTCATAAACTGAGTTTACTTCACTTTTATGGTACTTTAAGATGTGTAGAATATTGCAACGCAAATAAACTTTTTTTTCTAAAATACCACTTCACCTATAATGGGCCCATTTATAGTGACAGCTTTTAGAAGTAAGAAGGTGATTCAAGAACGTTACATAATTAAATCCGAGGTCTTCAACAATGCTACCCGTAATGGATGACCCCCTAGGACAGAGGTGGAGAGCTTGTGAACATTTCACTAAATCAATTTATTGATGTTGCCTTCCGGGACGAAAAAGATATGTGAGAGATATGTGGTCTAGACAAGTTTTATAACTAAGTACAAAAAGTACAAATACACATGGAAATAAACTCTTGACAATGATATGATTAAAAATACATATCGATTTCCTAATATAATGTATTTAGATGCAATATGGATCACCTGAAATAACGTGATGAAAACTGGTGTATGTCTTTCGCTCGTCTCTATAAAAAGGGTCAAAATTCATGGATCTGGTTAAGAAACCACAAGCGGTTAGCTTATCTAATCGATTGAATGGGATGTGAGAAAAAGGATAAAACATCCATAGATTTGAATATCAATCCATAAATTGGTTTCCATCGGAAAGTACATATGCATTTATGAAGCCTAGTAAAAGTAAATATATTTAATAAACGTCACATAAATTAATACTTTCGATGGATTCGGCAGTAACTTTGAGGAAGTTCATTTTAATATAAAATAAACGGTATCTAACGGTTTAACCCGTCCTAATTGATGCAACTCTTTAGATAATCATTTCTTAATGTAAATGTCATTTGTATTACCTTTATCGTTTGTTTGTTTCTCTATCGTCCCCTTCCATTTTATTTGATTTTTATTATAATATATCAGAATAGTAAAATTAAAATCATTCGTACTTAAGCAAACATTTGTGAAAGTAGTTGTCTGAGGATGTCTCTGAAAGAGGCGAAACACGTGTCACATTTTGTAACACAATACGTGGAATAATCAAAGTTATTATTAATATTATTAATTACTTTTGGGATGTTCACTGTTAATTCTTGGTAGAAAGGCATTATATTAAAAAAAAAACACAATCTTCCTGGATACTACTTATTTTTAAAAATCAGGAGATTCAGTTGATAATGCTCGTCATAAGCGAAACCGGTCCTGATCTTTTTAAATAAAAGTGAAAGTAGTATAAAGGAATATTGTGTTTTTTTAATAGTCACATAATTTGTTTTATACAATAAAATTACAAATCCGTCTAGTCTAGCGGTGGGCTGCTAATATCTTAACAAGGTGCTCGGAAAATCTCAGCCTCAATGCCTTTACACTATAGATCAGGGGTGGGGAACCTATTCTTATCAAAAGGCCGCATTCATTTTTCTGATTCAACATAAGGCCGCAGTAAAAATTGACTAGGGAATCTTTGGCCGGAAACAATTTCATGCAAATTTCTTAAGCCCAGAAATTTGAGGATTTCCCAAAATTACCATCGCAGGACCTTTTTTTAGATCTTCTAAGGATTTAGACATCGAAAATCTCAGGATTTCACGAATTTACAAAAAAAAACAGAATTACAGATTGGCCACACCGAAGTAGCCAAAAGGCCGCAGGTTCCCCACGACTGCTATAGATGATACATCTTCGTATTACAATTGAACAGAAATTGCAGTTAGGTGCTGATTTGATCTGAGACGAATGATTTTCTTAACTTAACAAGGGGCTCGCCGGCCGCACCGAATTTTAACAAAGGGCTCGGGCGAGCCCCCTCGAGCCCCCTCCAGCCCACCACTGGTCTAGTCCACTTAACGCGAAAGAAATTCTTGTATACAATTCTTGGATGTGATAACGAGAAGCAAATGGTAGAATTTCAAATAAATTATAATATGACAGCTATTGATTAGAAATTAAAAGATCTTTATTCACCAATAAATCATGCAAAGAGTCAAGTGTTCGAAATTTATGCTCTCAATCGATGCGACCGCAACGTATAGGCATACAAATATTAATCGACACTAACTTGTGCAGATGGAAGTTTATACGATACGAAAATATAATAATATAAACAAATATTAAGTGAAGAAAAGGTCATTTAAGTCCATGGATTAAGCACATGGGAAGCCCCCGGCGCAATTAAATTTAGAGGCCCTGTTTTTAGGATAACAAAAAAACGTCAACAAATTCCATATAAAATATCTGAACAAACAATATATGAGTTACATAATATATGCTATTTAGAGGCCCCTAATATTGCCGCCTGTGTGGTCGGAAAAAAGAGGGGGGGGGGGGTTTCAACGTTTTCTTTGTTATTTCTAATGTTGAATCACATAAATGAATGAGGCCTTTAGAAATGAAAAGGTTCCCCACCCCTGTTTTAAAGTGTAATTAATACAGACTTTGATGATGTTTAGACTATACAAATATCCATGCATTCGAACAGGAGTTGATCAATCGATTTAAAATACTGTTCGTACTGGGACTCGAGCCGTTGAGATCTACTACGAATGCCAACGATGTTGACCACTACGCTACGGACCCGACGTTTTTTAATTAATTAATATGTTATATCTTTGAAATGATGTTTTAAATAAAAGCTTCGTATAGCTTTCAAAAATTTAAGATATGGGTCTCATCGAAAGTACTACTGACAACTTTTTCTATTTTATTTTAAATCTAATTTAGAACATATGACAAATCACTGCTAAAAGGATCTCACGAAATTGCTCTTCCAGCGTCTTTTTCACTACCGTAAATTTTTAATGATGTCACATTAGATTAAGAGAAAATTTAAATATCACTAAAATTATTTATGTGTGACACCTTTCACTTCGTTTTTATTTAAATTTATTTCTGATGCGAATAAAATATGATACGGTTGAAGTTTAAGGCTGATGGACAGTCGTTAAATACGTCAATGAAAATATTCGTTTTCTTTATGAGTTTGATAGTTATATATACATAATAAAAAGTGTCGAAACACTGAACCAATTGCTCCGAGAGATCATGACACCAGCTGATTTTATGCCAAAGCATTTATTTTTTTAGTGGCTAAAATTGAAAATACATTTACTTTTATCATTTGTATATTATCCAAAGCCACAGATGTCGTTGGTTGGAAGGCGTCAATAAACCGATAACCAAACTTTTTGTCCTTTCTAAGGCCTCGATATATCTTCACTCTTTAGATAAAAATAAAAGTTATAAAACACTGCTTACAATTATCTATTGATACTGTCAGAATTAACGTACCTTCAGGTCGTTGGCTCTTACGACGGATCTCATGGGTTCAAGTCCCAGTACGAATACATTTTTTCAACTGATTTATCGATTTTTGTTTGAAGGCGTGGATGTTTGTGATGTCTAAAAACTCTCTGCCACACTTCTGATCCTAAAATAACGGGGCGTAGCTAGAGCGATTAGCTAACCACAAGTCGTCTCCTAGTCCCTATCTTTCTATCCTTATTTTCTTCTAGAATCAGGGATTAAGCAACTGATTAACACACAGTTCTTGTAGAAAACTCTGTTGAGATACTTCGAATAGGAGCCTGACATGGATTAATAAAATCATATATTACCAGAGAGCCGTATTTTTAGCACTTTGCGATGTTTAAGTTAAAAAAGACGCTAATTTTTGTTTAAATCGTAAAATAAACGAATAAATGTTAACATCTGAGATTATTGTGAATTTATTTCAAAACAATGAAAGGAGCTTTCCCTACGCCTTTTTACTGCAATAAGCGTGATGTTAATTTATTTGGTAACTTGCTACTAGGACTTGTCGGTTTTCAAAAACCGATTTTAAAAACCGGTTTTTTGCCAAATTTGTGACATTCGAAAACCGGTTTTTCAACTTCGTAACCGATTGTGCCAAATTTTCCATAAACGAGCCTATAAACAAAAGGACAGAAAATTTGGATCTTTTATTTGATGGCTTAAAGACCATATGCCCCACAACATTACCCAGCGAAAGGGTATTTTCGATACCAGGAAATTTTGTTACAAAACGATCAGTGGACGCTTTGCGATTTCTTAAATCATATTTTCTGAGAAGTAACACCAAATAATTTCTTGTCGTGTATTATTATGTATATAAATAAACAACATATAAAAAATAACCTTTTCTCTTTATTTTAATTGAATTATCCATGTCTTGTAAAACTTCAAAAACCGGATAAAACCGGTTTTCGAACAATATTGACATACAAAAACCAATTTTTTCAAAAGTTAGTTTTTGTATAAGCCCTACTTCCTACATCCAAATATTTTTCCATACCATTGTTTTTTGATATGAGATGAAAATGTCGCTAATAAACATTCTCTCTCATAATACATACACTTTGTCTGCACATCGTGCAACTGCACCTGCGTTACAGACAGATATTCTTATCTTTTTTTATTGATTAACTCAAGGGTGCTTATGTATGATTAATTTGGTGTTTGTAACGTTGACTCCATCAAAGTCTTTGCGAGTGTTAAACTCTCGGAAAGCTGTTTGTATTATTATTTGTTTGTGTTATTTACTTGCACTTTTTTTTAAATTTGGTGAAAGGACTCAAATTCAAAAACGTTGCCACAATTTTCGCGACAAGTTTTTCGCGTCTGGCAATAATTACTAATTGTTCCCGCGCTTTTACACGAGTCCAAAGACAAAAATCAAACATAATGGATGTCGTAGTTGGCGCTGTGAAAAATTAGGCGCGACAAGTTGAAGATTTAATATCCGACGACAGGTGGGGCGGCCCTTTTATTTATGAAAGTCTTTTAAACGACATGAATATTATTTGTGAATGATCAGGGACGTCTGCACTGGCAGCTCAGGACGATGCGTCTTAGATGTTTATGTTATGACAGAACTTAACACGTGCTTGTATAGTAAGTGATTCGTGTTTGCTAGTAAGGTTTAATATATTGTGAATATAGAAGTATACTTTTAGAATTTCTTTCGGAACAACAAACTAAGATAAAAAAATATATTGTGGTAAGATTCACGTTTAGGTTGATTACTTATTTAAATCAAATTTTACCGGAGATTTGAGATAGATGTATGGAATCTTAATAAATGTATTATTGTGAACATTTTTAAGCTTGCGAAAGGATAATTAAGTATAGTTTATTGGTATATTTGAAAATATGAACGATTAAAGACATAGACCCAAACAAATACCATTGTGTAAATTGTCAAATTGGTGCATTGGATGGTATTGATATATCAATTAATATTTTAGCTTATGCTACTCGTTTATTTATTTTGAAATACAGACTGTTAACTAAATTATATTATTGCTTTTCAAATACAAAAAGTAATCGGATTCTCAAAACTGCATTTAGTCATATGGGAGTATGGGACATATTAAGTTGTCCGTTGTTGTAGATTCGCTTACAATTAAATTGTCGAAAAATTGTTTTATAAATTAATTTTATGTTCAGTATATTTTGTTCAAAATTGCAGGGAAAGCTAATAATCTTCAGACAAATATAAACAAACACATTCGGATCTATATGCAGGAACCTAATAAAATTAATGCGTTTCGAAAGTTTATCGCGACCACAAATGGCATTCCGCCATTTTACGTTTGATTTGCCAACTCGCATCCATTTTGTTTATGTTTATGGACCCGGTGCAACGATGAAAGCTTTTCTTGTCTTTGGAAAAGCAAACTAACGTTAGCTTATTTATGAATGGAAAATTGAATTTTATATCATTATTATGATTATAATCTTAGACATTGATTCGTTTTATTAAATATTGAGTTTGGTATTTTATCAGTCATTTTACATACATTTATAAACGTAGAATCTTACGTAATGGTGACACCCTTCTCGATCAGCAATCTCATGTACCCACCTTCTTTTTTTACTATGTCCGCTTTCAATGTAGAGAATATGGCCTTCCGATGGAGGTATCTCGACATAAGTTTTTCTACGAGCACTTTTTGTAATTCAATCGCTCAACCTCGTTTTCGAAGAGAGTAAGTAGGGATAGAAAGGATCGGGTAGGACAGGATTAGTGGTTGGCTAATCACTCTCGCTACACCCCGCTAGGGGGTCGTTTCAGACATCACAAACCGAAACAGAAACCGATCAATAGTTTGAAAATTTACTGTTCGTACTGGGATTCCAGCCTGTGAGGTCTGGCATGGAAACCAACGACGTTGATCACTGTACCATGATCTCGACTTCCATCTACTTACCATCGCTTATTACAGCAAACATAATTACCTCGTCCTTGACTTATGTGTTCCTCATCTTTATTTCAAAATATTGATTTTTGCAATATTTTCGCTATCTTACCTATTTTTAAAAAACATGCTGCGAAATAAATCTTTCATAATTTTGATTTGTCGTCGACTGCCGCTTGCTTGGAGAATAGCATTTTCTGATGGTTTTCAGGTGTTGCCTAATGGAATATTAATAAGATCTTTTCCAACAAACCGTGCTGCTTGTATATTTTTTTACTGTTAAAACGATAATAAGTAGTTCTACCGAACCGTGTTTAACATATTTACGAAAAAAAAAATATTATTTAAAATACAAATGAAAAATAGATAGTGTTTTGTGTGATTGGAACAAGTTCAATAATTTTTAAATTAAATATTTAGAAGGAAATACGAGATCATATTTAAAACCTATCTCAAACTATTTTTAAATTTGCTTACCTAGTTGTAGTATTCAGGTGTTGACATCATTATAGATAAAAGAGAACCTAAATAGAGTTGGAGTAAATGGCTTGGACACGTGTTAATCCTGAACCCTGCCTGTAAGGAGACTGGCTGGGGATAGAGAGTCATGGAGGAACTTCGTGGTGACCATATGCTCCGTATAGGGAGCGGATATGGAATAATAAATAGAGTACATATTTTATAGTTGCAAAATGGTGGATGGGTTTTTTTAAAAGTAAAGAGTCAAAAAGAATGGTCCATTAGTTTATTTTCTTTGTGATTTGTACGCAAAACGGCGTACAAGTATTCAAAATCATTTTAAAAAATAAACACTAGTCAAAATAATATATCGCTTTAAACAATTTTACACAAAAATAAATAAAATAAATAATTAAAAAATATTTCTCATCATTAGCAATAATTTAACAACGAATAAACGCATAGCATAAATAATGACATCACTATTCAAGTGCAACGCTAAGATAACTTTTTATTTAGATTGCAAATCACTCAACAGTGAAGGGTAAATAATGTTTATGTTTTTCAATGAAATAATTGAATCGATGGCCCTTGTGTGTAACGGTGCAGTTACATTACTAATGTATGTCCAAAGTAAACCTCCAAGTGTGGCGTTTTGAACATTTAGAATATTAAAAATCAACAAAACATCTCTAAAATATGAATCATGGGAAATATAATTACAAAATTAAGTCGGCGAAACGGATACAAAAACATATAATTTGTGTGCTTGAGTATTGCAAGTTTTGCCCAAAATTGGTCGCTTTCAAAATAAAATGACATAAAAGTTTAATTTTTGTATAAGATGATGTATTTTGTCCATCATTAATAACGGTATTGGAGTTCTTCCAGTTAATCTATTAATTAAATTTTAGTGTTACCGTAAAAGGTTACAACCTAATTCGGACTACCAAAAAGAAAATTCACATATAGTGTATGACTTATTCCAGAATATATCAAAAGGAAATAATAATCATTTGTGTCAGTATTTAATTGTTTATCAAGATAATAGTGAAAGTTTTGAGTTGTTCGGAATAAAAATAACATACAGTTTTTATAAATAAATGATTTGGTTGTACCAATGTATATTAAAAACAACTATATGGGCTAATATTAATACTATATTTCAAGCGATTTTGTTTCTTCTCATCTGATTTTATTTATAACACTGCATAGCATAACAATCCCGAGCCACATTTTAAAATAAATAAGATTACTTTTTACTTGCAATAGAAATGAATGAGTCGAAAGCTATATTTGAATATGTATTAGAAATTACTGAGTATTTTTTTTATATCTCTCTGATGTCTCTTTTTTGTTGATATATTTATTAGCAGCTACCGACACATCGCAGGGGCGTAACTAGAAATAGATAATGTAATCACTGCGTAATTACATCTTAGCGTTGCATTACAAAAAAAAAATACTTATAATAACAAAGAGACGTGTGAATATAGTATTAGATCAGGAAATGTTACGAGTATTTTGAGACTGATCATAGAGTGATCAAATAAAAAGTTAGATGCAAGTATTATAATATTAACTATAGACAAACCAAGGAAAAGTTACTCTCAATTACCAACAGCACAACAATTAATCGCTAGCAGTCTATGTACAAATGATTTAAGTACAATTTCATGATATTCCATAGTATTTTAAAAGTGTTTGTTATATTTGACCAAACACATCTTATCGCTACTAGACACTACACGATAAAATATTCTAGCGATCATTTGTAGACTATAAATTATTCATTCGATCAATTGATGCGGTGGTAAACTGTTAGCGAATTATTGCTGGCTGTGAATTACAGACGGTAAATTTTCCAGACCCCAATATATGTAGGCATTCACCCACTAATCATTTGGATAATGTCGACTAAAAGCCAAATATAAATAACACATTGCAGTACAAATGTTTATATTGTCTAACTCCGCGGCAAACTTAAATTATATATTATATCTTCTCTTTCAGATTAGTTAGTAAATCGTGCAAAATTACAGTTTTTTTAAAAAATGAAATGTATCAATACGAAGATTGAGAATATCTGTGTTGATTTATATTATTTTTTTTTTCCATACGATAATAATAATTATTAAAATAAATAGATTAGTTACGAGCGAACAGTTTTTAAGGAATATATCACTCATGACAAAACAATACCTCGCATTCCACAACGTTGTTATTAATAATGAAAAAACACACGACAAAGCAAATTTTCTTATCACAAAATTGATTTTAACCAGTTGTTTTACAACTTAAAGCTATACGAGTAATTGCCTTTATTGTTTCTTTTCTACTAGTTGTAAAAAACTAATGAAATATGATTATATTTGGTTAATGATTGACAGTTGTTTTGAGGATTAAATACGAAAACATAATATATGTAGAATTTATGCAATATGTTATAATATTAAATATTGAATTTTCTTCGTCTTCTGTTAAATTTCTGTCGTGTGGAATATAAGGTGTTGTTTTTATTATGAACGATATGTGTTTATAAAAAACATACGAAAATTATCAAAATGAAATACAGAACAAAGATTATACAGTTTCTCTATTGAAATATATAATTTAGAAGTTTATTAAAAGTACAATAATTGATAACATGTTCATGAATTCGGGCAACTGACTAGTTGTTTTTTTAAATTATTATAATTTAGTTCATAATTGTTATTCACATAATAAGAACACAACGAAAAATTATAAAAGTATACATTGATGCTGGTTGTTTTTAACAAAATTATATAATACAAAATATTCCTTGATTGCGGCAGTGACTAGTTACATTTTTTTGTCAAAACAATAGTTTAAATGCGAAGATGAATTGTATATTAAATAAATCTTTTGTAATACCTAGTATAAGTACAAAATTTGGCAAATTCTAAGGACATTTCTATTCAACCAGATGAGGACGCTTTGAGAATACAAAATACAAGTCTAACAGCTGATTAATGAGTAAAAGGAGAGACTGATCTTAGGCGACTGTCAAGAAGTTAAAAAAACTTGAATGAAACAATAATTTAATCTGTACTGTGAAGTAAGCTTGTTTCGAAATTATTGAGTCATTTACTAATTTATAGGTGATCCATATATACCAATGAGTCATCAATACTGATTGAATCACATGAATCAATTTCGAATCAGTGTGTCACAATACCTCGTAATGGAAGTTAGAGCTATTTATTAAACGTATACTTTCCGCTCTATATTTCGGGATATATCATAAATTCTTAGGAGCGTGTAATCAATTTGCAAACCATCCGATGCTATTTATTACGCACGTTAATTTGTGATCATCGCTCGTCAATCAACTGCCGCATCACAATCACCGCGCGAACGAATCGTTTGCTAGCACGCACGCCTTCGTCAATCATATAGGTCTCAACGATTCACTCAACTCTACTAATTAATTAATTCCATATAAAACAGAACATTTTTTTATATATATTTAATTATCTTTACAATAAGGCATATGTATTATTACATATTTTTATTTATTTAGAAGTTTGATCGAAAAAAAAATATGTTTATAAAAAACAGTATCGAGTAATTTTATAAATCTTGATTATTTTAAGTAGATTGAATTTATTATAGTTGATTAATGTTGTAATGGAATACCATAATTAATAAATTGTTGAATAGTCTTCATATTTTTTTAAGAATTATTTTTAGACTTCAAACAGGCAGTGTGCTTTACATAGTGATTTTTTTATTCTAAATAATAGTTTTAAATATTATACAAACAGTAAGTAAACAATATTATAGTTTTTCATAAATAATGACGGAATAATGAATGACCAAAACAATTTATGACACGACATAAAAATCTTTTTTATTATTTTGAATATTGTAAGAGTAAAACTTTGTGCAATTAATTAGCCGAGAATTATTTATTTTTCAATGAAACATTTTAAAATGGATACTTTTCAATGTTAACTATGTTATCAATATTATTAATTTATAAAACAATTTCAAGGATGATGGTAAATTAATATTATTTATTAGTAATTTCGAAATGCATAATTATGCGATTTCATTTAGAATCCTCGTTCATAGAAGAGATCAGAAAACAGTTGAACTATGGATTTTGTGTTGATTTTGCCAATCTTTAAAAGAAAACATTCTTAAAATTAAGATCATATAATGCAATTAAGTCCATATTATTCCATGCGAGTATGACAAAATCAATTTAAGTCCATAATTCAACTGATCATTATTAACTTGGATCTGTTCAGAGATCGCCTTATACTATTTGAAATTTAGCGTTATCTATTACACTGGATGTGAATCGC
Organism: Himalopsyche anomala; assembly: GCA_031772345.1. Taxonomy (NCBI): domain Eukaryota; kingdom Metazoa; phylum Arthropoda; class Insecta; order Trichoptera; family Rhyacophilidae; genus Himalopsyche; species Himalopsyche anomala. Next base: position 7,487,786 of record CM062821.1, read on the forward strand.
TGATTCACCTCACTGATAAAAACTTTACAACTACGTGTTTAAAGCACTAGGATAGTCTTACAGAAGCTCGTATGTATTATTTAAAAATCAATGTAAAAAATTCACTAGCAAATTGACGACATTTTTAATTATTCGGTCTCCCCGAACAGGACGCAACTTCTAAGGACACCATGGTTTTTAAAAAGAATCGAGACTCGACCGATTCGATCAACTGAACGATCGAATGGAATAAAGAGCGTCGGATAACTACGTTATATGAGTCACCATGGCATTTTAAACAGAGATAATGAATTCCCAAAAAAGTGTAGATTTTGATAGTGTGTTATTTGAAAAACCAAAAACTTTTTTCGATGTCAAAAATTGTACGTTTGTACGTAATCGTACTTCGCTTATTTTTAAGGTTGTATAAGTATATTTTCAGTAGACTTTGTAGATTCTATTTTAAAATAATCATTGGTGTATGTTGTTAAAAATAATAAATTCGCGGAGGCATGGAGATGATAATTTAAAAACATCATGGCCCTGTGACGTTATTTTTTATTTTTTATTTATTTTTATATATAAATATTGGTCACTTTAAATATTTGACAGTCGCATTTATTTGCCTTGGCACTGCATACGTAATATATATATTCGTCACATTATAATTTTAAGAATACCATAATAATAAAAAAAAAACTTTTGAACTTTATTAATTTTGACCAATTTATTATTATTTTTTATTTCGTTTCTTGATTATCATTATTTTGTCTTCAATCATGCCTAATATAGTATACGTCACAAAGTCATGTGATTCCTGCAATATATATCGTATTTTATCATTATTTGTCCATTCCACTAACATCCTAAAATTAGACACAATTCCCATGGTTGAAAACTTTAAATTATAACTATCAATCAATCGCTCACCAAAGTCACTCGAGGTCACGCTTCTTGCACTCCTCGGAAATGGTAACTATGCCCAAGTCTCGTAGCGAACTCTTGCATTATATCCCTAAAAATAACAGAGTCCAAATTCTCCCCCAGCATATAGAGCAAGTACCAGTCGCCGATCTTGCTCTCCCGGACTATTGTGTCGACGGAGTCTCTCCGCACCAGCCGAAATCTCATCCTCATGATGTGGACCCTCATTCTGGGTGATAAGATTATCACCAGTCTGTAGATAAGGGTCAGTAGAGTCAGAAAGCCGAGAATAACGAACCAAAACCAAAGGAATATGTAGATTTTTTCGTTGACTACGTTTAAAGGAAGAATACAGAGTGCATCGTGCCTCTCCACTTCGCCGCTTGAGCCGAATTTGTTGAACAGGGTGCACTTAACCATCCTGTAAAATAACAAGCAAATAAATTCATTTGATTACTTTTAAGGTGTTTAATGTCAATACTTGGTGGAAAGGCATTATATTAAAAAAAACACGCATTTTTACTAATTCTAAATTAATTTAATATAATCAGGACCGCTTTCAACTTATGGGTCAACTGAATAGTGACATCAGTTGAAAGCACTCATCGTGAGCAAAACCGGTTCTGATCAATTTGGAATTAATACAAAACAGTATTTTGTTGTTTGAAAATAAATTTATATGAAATACAGTGAAAAGTTTCCATAAAACATATTCTATATCTGTAAAAAAATAAAAAAAAATAAGTTGAAAAATGCTCATTACTCGAAGAAATCCGACCTTTCAAAATTTAAAAATATTTAGCAGGCAGAATTGTTTTTCTTATGTCTTGTTTAAAACATTTTCGACCTCTGTGGTCTTGTAATAAAAGCTTTACCAAATATTGAAGGATTTTTACCAGTCTTTCAACCTCTTTTTGCGGACGACCTAAACTATTTGTTAGTCAATAACTGTACCCCATATATTCAAGAGTAGACTTACCGTATTAGAAATGAATATTGGAAACACCTCTTTTAAACAACATTTTTTAAAAATTATCTTATTTTAAATTTAAATGGCGATAACTGAAAATTTGTGGTGAAAATTTACCCAGAAATTTAGCATTGAAAATCCTTCAATTAGAGTAACTCGCTAACAAAGTAAAATCTATGGTGATCATTGAAATATTCAGAGCAAGAATTACTAATTGCGTCAAAGATTAATCGAAAAATTAAATAAGCTGATTTCCAGCTAAGGATTCTAGTTCCAATCCGTTTAACAAAATTATTGACTTAAGTCAATCATATCAGTCACCTAAACAAAATCAGTTAAAATATGAATGTTCTTAATTAGCACTTTTTCATTACAAGACACTTTTAATATATCCGTGATACAATAATATAAAATTGTAAGTATTTTGTAATAAGTAAGATTTATACTACCTCGGAAAAATGTAGATCATTGGATCCACCCTGTCTTCTTGGTCAGACTCCATGTAGGCGATGACGTCCAGACCGAAGGTCATAAACTCTCCATCAAAGAACTTGTTCATCAAGAACATTTGACCTACGGTAAAAAGAAAAACGCACATTTAACTTATTTAAAACACGAAATATATAAAAATTCATGTAATGTTCAAGGAAAAATTAAATGAAAGTTTTTTTAACGCTTTATAATACATTTTGTACGTGACGCTAGCTTAATACACATTGTGCCATAAATATAAATATATTATTTGAAGTGGCAAAGAAGATAGTGTTGCTGTTAAAGAATATTTAATGCACGTAAACCGTAGCGATCATTTTTCCCATATATTTAATTAATATTTATCTTTATATTTACAAACAAATATATATTATTTCGTTGCATCCACAAATAATGTTTTGCCTTAAACTTGCAAAGTGTAAAAATAAGCAATTCCTGTTTTTACAAGTAATACATCTCCATAAATCTTCGAGGCGGACACTACATGCGCTAATTGTACCTTTTCGGATAGAAATATTTCGTGGTTGCTTTGGGTTTGGTTTGGTTTGGTACGTAGGGCTATTTTAGAGTCCACCAAAGATCTGACAAAAAGTATCAAGTGAGTAATCTGAATGAAATGAAAAAGAAAATCATTACATTAATCTTACAGTCTTAACATAACTTACCCACAACGTTTATCAACGCTAGACATTCACAGAAGTAATATCTGTAGGCCCACCAATTGTGAAACTTAAGATTCTCCCATAAGTAGTCGAGAATTAATTTTTTCTTCGTCTTTTTTTCTATCTCGGAACAAACTCCAACGTCCAGCTCCATCATCAGAGCGCGAATCTTGCCGCCTTCCCATGATTTCCAAAGCCAGCGAGGAGTGTAGAACAACATCGCCTGTTGACAAAGAGAAAATAATGTTTGATGAGCGAGATTGGCAGAATAAAAAAATTACAAGAAAAAAACCGCTTTCCATAATAAACTTTAATATAACGTAGGTCTATATATTCGAAAAAGAATAAAAAGAAAAAAATAAACACTAAGGTTCTCGTTGTTGTTTCAGTAAAAAATGGAATTTACTTTTTACATAAGAATGTGTATTAACGTTACAATTAATTATAATATTATGTTATACTTAATGAATCATAAATCCGTAACTACCATATTTTAAATAATCGCCGTAGAATTCTTCAATATAGGTGGTCTGAAATTACAAAATATTCCAAGAATTTAGTTCCTTACGTTTGAGCGAGATTAAATTAACTTTCACAACACTTTTAAACAACATATTGGACTTAAGCCGTGATATGTTTCCGGGCTCATAATATTTATTCTGCGTTTATTATGAGTTAAAATAAATTTATTGTATCAGGATAAATCTAAAATTTTGTTAATGTGACACTTAACAAGATGTCGATCACATTATCTTGGGATTTTCTAATATGGATTATGAAATGGAACAATTACTCAAAGTATTCCATAAGATGGTCAAACTCATCGACCTCATCGACTGAATATCTTACACTTAGAATATCGACTGAGTATTGAGTAATTGCTTTTGAATCATTACAAGGAAGTAGAGATCTTAATCTCATGGTAAGACTTTTTACTTCTGTATCGATTCCAAAAATCCCCTTTCACATGGGAAAGTTAGTCGTTAACCTTTATTGTTGATATTACGAGTTCTATAGGACTCATCTGAAGCAAATATTTGTGTGATAACATGACATAGGTATGTATGTATTGGAATCTACAAAAACAAAAAAGTTTTCTTGATAAATTGACTCGCACGCATAAATGAAGAAAATATAATATTGCTGACTGTTAATCTTTGATTCAGAGACATTAATTCCTTAAAGGAATACTACCCCACCCAATTTCTTTTCACTCTCTTGAAGCTCGAAGATCTTTTTCAAGCTTAAAGCATTTTTCTCTTCTTCTTTGGGGCCGAGTTAATAATCCTGAAATTCTCATGACTATTAACTTACATGCTCCAAATTTATTCTTACGTGGGCGAAACTATGACCAAAGGCTTTTATTTCTAAAAAAATTTTCCTCGCTTAGGACGTATGAGTCGCCAGTTCCAAGGGCCGTTCGACTGATCAACTCATTGCCTAGAGAACTGGACATTTTTGGTGATAGTGTTCGTAAACTGTTTTTCTTTTTTATTACTTGATTTTGTTGTATTATGTAGTTTTATTTTTTGTCTCATTATATTTGTCAACTACATGGCGAATTGGCGTCAGCTGTAATGTCATGTACTGTAATTTTGATTTTTTAAACAATAAACAATAAATTAATAATTAAGCAATTACGATTTTCTTTTCAAAGGCATGCATTTCTGTGATATCTGAATTTAACTCCGGCCCATCTTTTCATTACAATTTTTTTCGCAACGAGAACGATTAGTTTACCACTCGTCCTGAACTAGCCCTCTCCTTCTATCTTTACTCTATTAACCTTTCGAGGAGTGCATGGATCTATGTATACTGAAATTACTTTACATTAATGATTTTTTTTAACAAGACATCTGTGTAACTTTTTTTCAATGAAGACATGAGCCCTCGAGAGGTGAAGTGTGCCAACTAGTAAGAGTAACAAGGTGTCTTTCGTCGCCTGCTGTGGCCCCGTTGGTTAGAGCTTGCTCTACCGATCACTCAGGTCTGGGTTCAATTCCCGGTCAGATCACACTCAATTTGAGAATTATTCAATTCAAAGTTACGATCGAAGACTGGGTGTTGTTTGTGATGTCAATTCACATCATTTCCTCTCCTCCCATCCTTCTGATCCTTTAATAACTTGGTGTAGCAATAGCGATTAGCCAACCACTAGTTCTGTTCTAGCCTTATCCTTCTGTTCTACTACTAACTTTGAAAAAAGTGAAGTTGAGAGACTGAGTAATAAACAGTTCTCGTAGAAAATTTTCTGTTAAAGATACCTCCATTAGGAGGCCACATGCTCCACATTAGGAGAGGACATGGATTAAAAAAAAATTAGGTGTTTAGTAGGTAAACATCTGTTGAAATACTTTACATAAGGAATATATGTGCTTTACATTAGAAGCGAACATAACCTAAAAATGTTTTGAAAATATATATTTTTTAGACGATATGTAGTTTCCTAGGCGGATATTCTTCTCAATGAAAAGATTCTTTCATCTAGTAAAAACACAATGGAATCTGATGATTATGATAGTGTCTTATTACAAAAATCCCGGAAAATCTAAAAGCGAATTAGCTTGAAAGAAATTCGAAGTGAATTTCAGAGATAAATATTTTTTTCTGCAGAGCTAGTTAGTCACAGTTTTAAATTATCGTCGAATTTTGTATACATGACAATGTTTATTTACAATAAAACCGGACGCGGTACGAAACGGTAATGGCACCGTTAATCGCCCGGAATGCACTCACATATCGTTAATTTTTCCGCTTAGTTTTTCTCGCAAATCGTAATCTGATATAATAAGTGTCGCCAGGTTTACGAAAGCAATTCTGATTTTGCGAGTTTGGAGGACGGAAATAGACGCTGCATCGGCCGCTGCATTTGTATTGCAATGCGACTGCAGTTTTCATATAATAAGTCGGCCATGTGCAACATAATTAATATGTCTATTTACCGAGAAAATATTTTCCACCGCTTACTTGTAATTTTTTTCATAAACAAACTTGTATTGCCATGAAAATAACAAATTTCATAAATTAAATTGATTATGATACTTTATAAAACAACCGTTACATTGCTGCCAAAAAAAAGAAGTCGATACCACAGTATTTAAATATGGTTATCTTTACAAAACCTTTATTTTGAATAGCTCTAAGAAGATAGATATAATAAATTCAATTTATATTTTTATAAATAGCACTGTTTATATATTTTTCTTATCAGTTGACAATACTCGCAATGAGCGAAACCGGCCCAGACCTTTTAAATGAAGTGGAATAAAGTGCAAAGGAATATTGTGTTTTTATTAATAGACATAATAGATATTTGAAATAGAACTATTTCAAAGTTCAACACGATAATATTTTTAAAAAATACGTTTGATTTGGAAAATATGCCATTTTACCAACTGCTGATCTATATCAATATGGATATTTTTAATAATAAAGTTTCCAAAAGTAAATACTTGTGGCAAATAATGATGACTCCAGTAATATACATATATGACTAAGAAAGCACTTAAAAAATTTCTTTCGCCGAAAAATATAATTTGTACAATGCGGAGAAATAAAAATAAATCAAAATAAACAGCGATCGTAAATTTAGAAGCGTTAAAATTAAAATTCATTAATGTTTTAAAAAGTAAGTGCTCGAAATTTGAACAAGTAATAATAATCTTGCAAAAATATTTATTCGCACTTTCGAGACAAATTACTTGGAGTGCTGTCATAAAAATGAACGAGGATTTTACAATCACGTCATGATCAAAAAATTAAATTAAGAAACCAATATTGAAACATATTTTTTATTACCGATACATCACTTTTTGTTTAAATTTATAAAAATACACTTTTCATCGAATATATAAAATTTTACTATCGCTACCCACAACAGATGAGCGCAATTGAAAAATAATCCTCAACAATATTATTGTGGGTTTAATAAATAGAGTATATTGCATATTTAATTGTGTTTTAATATTTGTATAAAATACATCGGACTGTTAGCCAAATGGTAACGTCCTTGATTTTTGTACCACATGGCTTACACATATTAATTGTTCAACATATGTATACGTTTGAAATCAGTAGTGCAGTGCTAAGTTAAAAAGTGCCAGAGCGTTGATTATTTCGATTGACTTTCACCCTTACATGCCAAAATGTCAAAAAACGCAAATGTCAGCTGGTAAGGTTTTGGCTTCCATATTTTGTGATAGGCACGGTATTTGATTCATCGATTACCTTATTAGTGCGTTTGACGGAAGAAATTGCAATAAAACGACCCTAAATGAAGAAAAAAATGTTCTTTCACCAAGACAGCGGCACTGTGTCACAAGTTGATCGCAACAATGGCAAAATTGCACGAATTGTACTCTTAATTACCTCCCCATCCACTGTATTATCCACTCCCATCGACTACTACCTGTTTACAGACATATAAAGAATGCTCCAGAGAAAGAGATTTGGCTCCAATGAAGAAGTGATTGTCAAATTGAAGCCTATTTTCAGGTCAAAGATAAATCGATCTACAAAATAGGCATAGAAATTTAAGATTTCAACTGAAAGTGCTTGGTATTTCAATATTAAATTTGAATCGTTCAAATTATGCACATTTCGTCTTTCGGCATCTTCAGGCCTGAAGACGCCATAAGGTGAAACACGGGTCGTTAGTGACAAAACTTGTGTCAATGTACATAGTTTTAACGCTTCAAAAAAATGGTATAGAAATGTTAGGAAAGCGTTGGAATGAATGTATTACTCTTTAAGGAGACTATGTTGATGAATAAAGTCGAAATTTGACTAACAGTTGTTGTTTTATTAGTCATTCTAAGACTAAAAGGTGATGCATTCTACGAACTTATTAAGTGATGGATTATATTTTTTTTCCATAAGTGACGAAATAATGATAATAAAATAAAAAACAACATGAGAATGGCAATATATATTATATTAGACAACATAATATTTGGATGCACATACGCGGCCATCCTCATAAAAGGGTAAGACAATCCAGGGTTTATGGGATAGCAAAATTGATTGAGATTTCGGTATTAGAAGCCTTACTGACGAACCATGAACTGACTGGTCAGCTCGAACTCATCTGAGCTCATGAAAGCCAGAAGACGTCAAAAGGTGACGCAATGGTCGTTGATATCAAAGTTCCACTAAGCATTCTAAGTCGATATTATAAAATATACAATTACTTGTATATTATATTAATATTAGTAATACAATTATCATATGAACACATGTAAACTTTCTATATTTTAAATTCCTTTTGACGAAACGTGATTGGTTCCCAAATTGAGATTTTATAAACGTTTTAAATCAAAATAAAATTTCCGTGTGCTTTTCGTTAAAAGCCACGTGTTTGTCGGATTAATAGTAATTATGCTTTGATAGGACACCAACAGCGTTGAGCGAGTGAGTCAATGAGTCAGCCAGCCGGCGAGGAGGTCGAGAGTGAATCGAAAGCGGGGGCGCGATTCTAAATGATTATCGTGACGGCGGAAATCCTTCTCGCGAAAATCTTTATAACGTCATTTCGCGAACACACCGACTTAATTCATCCGCCGCCGCTGCCGCGTTAATTGACTGTTTTAATAACACGAGATGCGGTGACCAACTTTTCGATGAACAAGAAAAAGTATATTTTGATAAATAAAGAATAACTATTCTCATCAATTTTATTCAGAATTATAACTTTTACTGCACCATTATACCAATTATAATAATAATTCATTTAGTCAGCTAGAATGTAAATTATTTAAATTGATGGATACAACTTTTACAAATACATCATATTTTGTCTTTTATAATTTTAATCACAACATTTTTTTTTTTTATATAAATCAAATTTATGGAGCTTCAAGTACCAGGACGCGCCAGCGTCAAGGCTCTTCCAGTCTCCTTCATCGATAAAGTTTTTGAAAAATTGTAAATTGCATCCTCTTACCATCGTTTGCAGACGGAAGGGCGCGATCACTACAGAGATAAGAAGTTCACGGAAACTTCACATGCATTATTTTTCAAATTACATTCCATTGGCTTCCTCCATACTATATCCGTACATGTACACACACATGCGCACGCATACATACACACATACAGTACACAAAAAAATCAAACAAAGAGAGTCATTTTCGTGATGCTAAATTCCTAAATTGACAATTTCAGACGACATAAGATCTTTGGAGGGTCGTCGAGCAGAACTGCTCTGAGTCTAATGCAAAACGTACTATTTCCAAAATGAGCGATATGGAGATAGGTATGCAGATAGGGTAATTCAAGCTCAATGAATCGACTGATAATATTAGTTTTAATATAAAATGTCTATAAGACTGTCTTCTTCAAATTGGAAATCATATTGTTATAAAATGATATTTTGTTTGTGTTATTTGTTATAGTATTTGACTCTACTGAAAAGTTTGAGTTATGGAAATAGTACGTTTTGCATTATAACCCCACAATTGCAACTAATTATGTGTTTTGAAAACAAAGTAAACTTCTGAATTTTATTAAATGAGTCATCAAGACGTGAAGTGAGCCAAGTAATACAATGGTTTAACTTTTTTATTGGACTTTTAAATACAATCACGTCTTTATTTCGTGTTTTAGTACATGGCAGATTTTTATTTTAGAGAGATAAAACCATTGAAATGTGAATTTACTGAGGTCACTTCACTCTTACAATGCTATTATAGAAGGTTTGAATATTTATTTATATTTGGTGATCATTTTTTTTATCTAAGAAATATTAATCAAATAAAGCATTAAATTAAAAACATCTTCTCTAATAATCACCATTGTTTTACTTTTGTTACCAAGATAAACTTAGATTAATTTTTGAACGAAACGTTGAGCTAGATTTAATTAAATGTAAAACGAGTGGTCACCGTAAAAAATAAGACATTTTTATTTTGCTAATGGAAGGGCTACAGATTAATTTAAACAGGAAATGATTCGATCATTACATTGAAATTAATTTGAGAAATAATTAAGCATCAAATTTTTCGAGAACTTTTATTCGATAAAATATTAAATGGCAAAGAAAAGTGTTATGGATGATTTATGAGTTATTGAAAATATTGAAATTATTACAGTTCATCATCATAATACATATATATGTATGTATATTTATTAAAATTGTAGAAAGATTTCGTAGTATATATAATAGTATCTCAACATTTTTGTGCTCGTGGCCCTTTTTGAGTCTCATATTTTCTGTGAAACCCATAACTTTTTCCGAGACTCGTAGATTGAAAGATTTAAAAATATTTTCCAATTCTTCGAACATTTTTCTCGCTGGCAGATGTCAAAAATTGACCCAGGTATCTACAGAATTCCCAAAATGGAAAAATGCAAGACCTTTTTTTAGTAGCTCTTCCCGGAATTTCAAAATATTTTGTCGCTGCCCGATTTAAAATCCTGGGAGTTTATGGACTTCTCCATGGCCCCCCAAAACTGTGCTCTGGGTCGTCTAAAAATATTTTTTCTTTGTGCCCTCTTAGAGCTGTAGGACCCGGATTTATTTTGTATATATAAAAAAATGTACTAATAACACATTATTTATAAAAGTCCAGAACCGGTGATTTTCAATAAATAATTTAAAATTAGTAGAATATATATTTTATTTTCACCAATAATTGAATTCCAATAAAGTGTTTATGACAGTTATTCAGATTAAAATGGAGGACAATTTTCTACTTAATTTTTACTCCGTATTAATACATCCGTATCATATTTTTTTGATACCGTATCCATCCTTAATGTGCCGTTAAATCACGTGAAAGCATTTTAACAAATGTTTTAAAATTATTTTAATAAAGGAAAAAACACAGGTTTACGAATCTACTGGTACATAAATGATCGTTCCTCCTAAGCGTTGTTTTAAGGATCAGATGGTTGAGATGGAATTTTAACATAACAGAAACACGCGTGCCTTCGAGCACAAATCCATTAATCGTTTGAAAAAATAAAAAAAAAGATCGTTCGTTGATCGATCAAGAACTTGAACTTGTCACCACACATTTAAATGAAAGAAAACAATTTTTAAACTTGTTTATAATCCAACTAAAACAAATATTAATACGTCCATAGTGTATAGTAACAACTTATTCATAGTCACATAGTTTGAATATTTGAATGGTTTTTTAAATTTTATTTTAAACAAATCTGTCATAATGTTATCATTATTATAAAATAACATCTACCAATCAAAGTAACTGACCGCCTAAAAAGTCATCTGTCTTATATTTTCATGTCGAAAAATTTGACAGCGTTTGCCAGTCTGTCAATCTTATTGACAGAATTTATTTACTGCAAAAACAAACCTGAAAGGAAAACAACTGTCTTATGGATTATGTTAGAAAAATGACACATCTATATTAGCTTTTAATATCGCCGAAAACTATATAGTAGAAAAACGATTTTGTACTTAAAGTTACAAGTTGGTTCTCCATTACCAATATGATTCGTTAATGCAGTCTTTTAGAACTCAATAATGAATGACGATTAATGAAATTTGAATCGTTCAAATTATGTACATTTATTAATACAGATTTTCTCACTAACGACCCAGGTTTCGCCTTTCGGTATCTTCAGGCGTCCAAGTGCACGGATGAACTTGAACTAACGCTTAGTAAAATTATTATTTTTTCCTACCTCTATTTTCCTACTGAAATTATATGTGGTGTCCGCGAAGCGGACTCCTAGTTTCCTGACTAAAGTTATTGCTAGGGTGGGTACAGACTAAGTCTTTATATCCCTTTCCCGCATGTAAGCTAGCTACGTAATGACTTTCTAAAAGATTCTGTCGGCTGAAGGCTTTGTGTGGGGAAAACAGTTAAGAAAAAACCCCTTACGAGAACGCTTAGTAAGTGAATGTTTCGTGTTTATATAAGAAATAAATGCGTCGCTGAGTTTAAAGCTATTGCTGGCGAAAAGGATAAGCCTATGGGAATGCCCACAGATTTGAGTAGTGAGTAGTTTTAAGAATTATATTTATTTTGTTTGTCGGAAAAGGTTTCATGATTATATTTATATAGGGTATAGGAGTGGAGATCTCGGCAAGTTTAATAATTCATTTAAAATCGGAAGGCTGTTCAATTACGCTCTGTTTATTTCCAAAATTTCCTGGAAAAAGAGCTTATGACCGTCCGTATTTGGGTGTAACATTTTTATCCCTTGTTCCTGATTGAACACGTGTTCTTCCAAAATTAAGTGATTAGCAAAAGTAGACGTGTCTTTTTTCAATCTAAAGGCTGCTATGTATTCTGATACTCTGGTCTTCAATGTCCTTTCGGTTTTCCCGATATAATTATGACGTTTTTTATTTATAGTAGTAGTTAATTCAACTTTAACCATCGGCTTATTCAGAGCATATCGTCTCTAAGATTGATTACCTGTCTTTGCTTCCTCTGAAGTCAAGCAATTGTCTGGTTAAATATCTACGGTATTTTAAGAGGACCTGTCTTTTATTTTTTGCCACGAGCATCTCTTTTTGAAGCTTTTGAAAAGTCGCGAAGTAAACACCACCAGATTGTAATTATGAATGCATGTATTTTATAATAAATTCAGTGAACAAGAATCTTACTATATTGACTAAATCAGGGTGGGGAAAACTTTTCGGATGAAGGGCCAAATTAAGGAATTCAAAATGAGCGGCGGGCCGCAAGGAAAATACCACTTTTATATGTACATTATCTATTATCATAAAAAAAACAATCTGAGAGAAATGGAACTGCTTTATGTTTTTTGACATTTTTTAAAATTCGGGTGCTAATTTTGGAGTTAAGATTCTTAAAAATGCTTGCAAATGTTTGATCGTAAAGAGTTTTTATTGAGGTTCATGATTGAAAATGTTTTTTTACATATATAGGTTGATCCAAAAATAACGATTACTATATTTATTTTCAATATTTTTTTAAAAGGTGTAAAAAGATAAAATCGTGATTCTTTTTCAAAAATTTAATTTTGCTCGCGGGTCACTGTTTGCCCGTGCCTGGATTAAACGAAGAATTGTCAATCTTCTAACCCCGTGTTTAATGCAATGTTTTGTCCGACCAGTTGCGTTACCCCATTCATAAACATTCTAAGGGATTTAAACGTGCTCGCAAAATTGGTCGGTTGGGATTCCATGGTTTCGGGATCACTGATCCCGGAATCGTAGGCCATTATCAAGATCAATATCAACCGAGTCAAGGTAGAAAAATTAATTAACCCTGGTATTAATGCAAAAATTATGAAAAATTGAAACAATATATCACATGTACGTTAGCCAACTATTCTGGCTACCCAGCCGACTCATTCCGAATGTTTGTTTTTCAAAGGTATTATTAAAAAATCTATTTGAGTCACATGAAATTACCAAGCTAAATACAAGACTAGTTTTTAAATGATTTTTACCAACGAAAACCTAATTGTTTACATCCGAGTTTTTCACAAGGAGTTTCTGCTGGGCATCTGCCTACTATTAGACCGACTGTCGAGAGGTGAGTGAAAACAAATATGTTTAACGATGTTCGCGCCCTATGCTAGATTATATTAGAACGATGAGGTGAGACCAAGACTAGTAACTCACTGAAGGGGAATTCGTAGCCTTTTGACTTAATAAAAATATGTTGTTATCAGTAATTTACACTAGACTCTAGTTTGTAATTATTTAATAGCTTCTTTAAACTATTCCAGGCTATTAAACAATTCTTGTTGATATAATTTGATACATCCAAATACGGACCCCCATAAGCTTTTTTTTCCAGGAAATTCTAGAAAAAAACAGAGCGCAATTGAAAAGTCTTCCGATTTTAAATGAAATATTAAACATGCCTGGTCGCCGCTTTTATACTCTATATAAATATAATATAATCATAAAACCTTTTCCGACAAACAAAATAAATATGATTCTTAAAACTACTCACTACTCAAATTTGTGGGCATTCCAATGGGCTTATCCTTTTTGCCAGCAATAGCTTAAAACTCAGTGATGCATTTATTTCTTACATAAACACGAAAAATTCATTTGCTAAGTGTCAGTTCAAGTTCATCCGTGCACTTGAATGCCTGAAGATGCCGAAAGGCGAAACCCGGGTCGTTAGTGACAAAATCTGTGTGAATGTACATAATCTGAACGATCAAAACTGTTCCTGTTTGTCGGGATTATACAAAACTAACGAAAAACACGAGAAAACGACGAACGGAAAAACGATAGATTGGTGTGGGGCATGCATACAAACAAATATGTTAAATTTTATCTGTTTGAAATATCTTAAATACAGCCTTATGTTGTGGTAAAGATTCATTAGGACTCATATCTTACTCATATCTACAACGAGTAGAGTGAAAGCTCTAAGATTCAAATCTCTGAATGGAAACATTTATTCATAAATTTGTTAATTATTTATGGACTGGTATACAAAGGCATGGTGCCATATCTGTACATATCTCACGATAATTGTTTTCTAATTAAAGCAATAATTTTTGAGAAAAAGATACAATATACTAGTTAGAGTGGAGATAAACATAGACAAGTCACATTTTAATGTAGTACAATAGATTTCATGGACACGTTCAATTTGAATCTCAAATAAGTCATTAACTTTCAATCTGATTAATTGATTCCAATGAATCGAAGTTTTTTTTTAATAATTAGAAATACAAATGCTCCACATTGGCAGCGGATATGGTCGAATAAAAACGATCAATTAACGCACAGATGGGTTATACTTCTAAAAAAATATCACAATTTAAACAGTTGTCAGTTTTTGAAATAAAATCAATTATGTTCGGTTTCAATTAAGTCGGGTCATATGACTTCCGTGCCAGATCTAACGGGTTTGAGTTCCAGTATGAACAACATTTTTCTGTTCGAAGACATGGGTTTTTGTGATGTCTAAAATGTCCTCCCCTCTCAGTCTTCCGATCCTTTAATAACTAGGCGTAGTGAGAGCTATAAACCAACCACTAGTCCTGTCCTAGCCTTGTCCTTCTTTCCTTACTACTCTCCTTGGAAAAAATGTGAGGTTGAGCGACTGAGTGACAAAAAATTCTCATAGAAAAACTTCTGTTGAGATACCTCCATTAGTAGGCCATGTGCTACACATTGGGAGCGGACATGGATACGCCCGCTTTGGTCTAGTTGGTGAGAGCTTGCTCTACCGATCAGGTGGGTCCGGGTTCGATTCCCGGTAAGTTCAATGTCAAATTGGATTTTTTCAATTTTATTTCGAGATCTAAGACATGGTGATAAGACATGGACATCTCATGTGACTTTCAAAAATTCTCATCGAGTATATATCGTATGATCTTTCAACTTCAAAATATTTTTTGACGCATTGGCGTAAGCTGTAATGTCAAATATTTTTATAAATTTTAAATAAAAAAAAATTGTAATAATTATTATTTTTAGAAAGTTATGTGTGTTAAGTATTATATGTTAAAATCAAGTCTTTTTTACTGTAACCGTGACAAACATACAATTTTTGCCTATTTCTCAATTACTGTAGGATGAATTTTTGATTAGGCACGTCTCAAAAATATCGCCCGCATTTTCCCTGAGATGCTCTGCATATACAACTTAAACAAATGTTCCGCAGCTAATCAACCTTTGTAGATTGTTCATAAACAGATGAAAAACATGTTATTTTAACACTGGTTATCAGAGAAGCTAACGTTCAAAGAGACAGGCGCTACAAAAGAGCAGACCTATTATTATTAACTGAATGTATACGAACTAATTGGTACGGCTGTGTGAATCTCAATCACTGGTCGGTGTTATTGAGAGATTGATGGACTTTATTGAGTCGCTTTTGCTCTACTAAAACAAGACAAAAAACTGGAAAGAGCTTTCATATAAGTAGTTTAATCTTCGGTGTAAAAAGTTTTAAGCTCTTTCAAATAATTACTAAACGCATTGTAAAGTTTAATGTTAAAAAGTTCCAACTGCTGCCCAAGAAAATAGTCGGGTTCCAATTAGTTTCAAACAAAAACAAATTCGCGGGAAAACTTTGACGTGTTATAAATTATTATTCTGAGTGGAAGAAACAAATGGGTCACGGTCGTCAAAAACGGTTCGCCCCACATACTTGATATTATTATTTTCTCGACTTTTACAACTAAAAATATAAATATTGAGTTCGGTCATGATTGGAGAAAAGCTTTAAAGCATTTGTGTTGCTAGTTTTAAGTAGTGTTTTTCTCTATAATTGTAATTATTGGAAATTTGGTCGTTCGGTCGAACAACAATGTTACTAGTCACGATTCACACAATAGAATAATTGAAATTGCAAATGTGTTTACGTATTATTTTCTCAATAAAACAAAGCAATTAACTTACTAATCAAAGGCTTTATTTATATCAGTATATTTTCAGAGCTGGTTACGGATAATACCGGTTGAAATTGTTCAATCAGTCTTCAAAAGCGATTCCATTACTATCACAAAACTATGGAACAAGCTTATACAAACTATAAAGTATTGTTTTTTATTTATTGCTTATAAATAGTTTACAAGCAAAAATAATATTTAGCACTATTCAAGAGATTTTTTTCATTCCATTAATACTAGAATACAATTTAAAAAATAGGTAAAATTGCAAAATCTCTGCGATTAATTGATAAAAAAATATTCTAGCTATCAAGTTGGCGTTGGTATAAGTCTCGACAAGATTAAAATTTGAAATATTTTTATTTTTATTTAGGTTTTTTTATAATAAATTGTATGTAATAAATTTTACCTCAAAAACCTCATTTTTTAATGATTCGTGTACAGTGCGAATCATTTTTGTGAAGAGTTGTTACAAACGGTAAAAAAACGGTTTTTTTGCAACAACTTACAACACCCATGGTAAAAAGCAGTAATTGAACACTAACCAACTCTTAATTTTAACATTAAATTAAGATGTTTAAAAAATATATTGCTTCTCGATATAAACTGTTTTTTTAGGAACACTTTAATTACCAAAAAGATTAATATGTGCAAAATGGATTGAATATAGATTTTCATATTTTCGATGGAGTCGGCGATAATTTTATTTTTAATATAAAATTAATTTTGATAACTTCTTTATCAATCACCAGACAGATCATTGCATTATAAAAAATAAATATAGTTTATTCGTGAACCTTGCGATGTTCTGTCTGTCTGATGATGCTTGTTAAGAGGCGAAACACGTGTCACATTTTTAAACAAAAGTAGAATAAAATAAATATCAAAGTTAATTTTATATAGATTATCATTTTTAACCTTTTAAGCCTGTCTTCAAAAAAAACCTTATACTATGGAGATCTTCAGATTTTTTTAACATGGTCAAACTCAAACGTGTCAGAGATAAATCAATTAAATTTTAGTGCATCCAATTAAGTAGTGTACTGAATTCCGCTCTGAATAATCTCAAATCTGCTCCTTGCTATACATATAGTCCGACTTGTTGTGACAACATACCGTGTCGACGGTCTAATTGGCCCCTCGCCAGAAAACCCGACAAATGATTTAAAAACGAAATAAAAAAAGTGAAAGATTTTCGGGAGAAAGGTGACAAGATCGTTGAATGAATCGCTGCGATAATAATAATTGTTATTGAGAATGAACAGACCGACTGACTCATTCTAATGACTCATAAAAATACCTATGAAAATGAATAACTAATAAGCAGGGTTGTGGAGTTGTTTGAAAATCTACCGAAACTCTATCTTACTCTTCGACTAGTGTTTTTATCTTCTACGTTATCTTATAAACTAGCTGGCTTCTCACTTGCCATTGTGTGCATATATTAAGTCGATGTTTTACGGTCACTTTCGACAATGCTATAGGAAGTAAAAAGGAGTCTACCCACCGTATATGTATGTATTATACATGGCACGACAAGAGTTGCATGAGATAAGTTTCGACTGAGCTTAAAAAAATATATATTTTTAATAACGGTATTTTTTATAAAATATAGAATAAACGATTTTGATTTGCTCACCCGGTATTGCGAATCCAATTGAAAGCATTTTTTTTTGCAATACCAGTATTTACACTCATTTAACTGATCAATCAATAATATAATTATTAATTGTAAACAATGCTAACAACTAAATAAAATGCAAGTCGTTTGAATGATATCATTTCATATATATTTCATACATATCATGATTGATCTCTAAAACAAATGAATAATTTACAAGACAAAAATGGCACTCTAAAATAATGAAAACTAATTTAAAAAATCAATTTGTCGCCTGCTGTGGCCCAGTTAGTTACAGCTTGCTCTACCGATCACGCAGGTCTGGGTTCAATTCCCGGTCAGATCACAGTGAATTTGAGAATTATGCAATTCAATGTTGTGAAAGACTGAGTGCTTGTAATGCCAATTCACATTATTTCCTCCCATCCTTCTGATCCTTTAATAACTGGGTGTAGCAATAGTGATAAGTCAACCAACCACTGGTCCTGTTCTAGTCTTATCATTCTTTCCCTACTACTCACTTACTATCAGTCACATACTATTATTCCAAATTATCTAATTTAAATTGAAAAAATCAAAATATTCATATCAATTAAAAACATAACTCCTTCACGAGGTTCTATTAAAATTTATGCCCAACCCAATAAGATAATCAGATAAAAAAATATTTGATTATCTTAATACAGGCATTCATTTTTCAAGTAATGGTACAACTACCAATATCATTAAAACCTTTTTTAGCAGACATTTAAAAGAACTGGAGCTTTAGCTGTATTCAAATAGTCGAATAAACAACACCTGACGAAACATTCTATACACAAACAAAAACTACTACGACTAGTTTGTTACAATATATTTAATACAATGACGAAAATAATTCTGCAAACATTTTTTCCAAGAGATAGTTAAGACGAGTCTTTTTATCCAAACCACAGAATGGTACTTAATTGCATGCAATGCAGATGTTTCAGACACCACAACGCGGTAAAGAAGAGAATGTGTTGGAGTAGATGGTAGAGAGGGCGACTTACAAGAGATATAACGAGTGGGTTTGTCTCGCATAAAAGTAGAAAATATCATGAAAGCTGACAAAAACATAGACAGTACAGCTTTTGGTAGACTTGTAACAATAAACTCATAATCTCTTTCATTCTAAAATAAAATGTTTGTAAGAATAAAAGCATTGGTCTGTATCAGTGGTTTTTAGCCTAATCGAAGCTTTCTATAGAAAACTTTTTTCATTGAAATTATTAAACACATTTCTCAAGTGAAAACAAATCAATGTACATTATTGTTTATAACCAACATGTTTAGATCTACGAACCGGTAAAAATATAACAATTATTTCACGTACCGTACACATAGTTAGAAATTCTACATTATTAACAATTTATTATGTTTATTGATTAACCCTCCAGAGACGAGAGCTTTTTTTCGCCCCGCATGACTATATCGTCATGCTCATTCTTTGATTAGCGCGTAATATTGTGTACGGACAGTAGTACGGACAGTAGTAAGGACAAAAGTGACCGTATGGGTATGCAAACATTCGGGATTGAAATATAGCTAAACGTGAAATTTTTAAAAATATTTACAATTTGACCACTTTAGATCAACATAATAACAAATCAAATATATTAGCAAAAGAACTGTAAATAATTTGATGTTTTGATAAAAAAATAACTAACAGTTTCAAAAAGTTCATTAAAAAAAATGGAAATTCAAAAAATCGCATGTGCTTTTGGTGGCCGTTTCTGTCCCCGCGGTTGATGACTAATCAAAGTCTGTACCCTTAACCAAATATGAGTGAAAGCAACGATATACAGATACAAAAAGGATGAATAGTAGAATCAATAGACAACGGTGTTTACTGTGACCATATGGTCACGCTCGTTCTTGAAGGGTTAAGTAATCGTATAATATTATAATATTTTTCGGATTCGTGATGCAGCGGTCAACGTCGTTGGTTTCCATAACGGAATCTCACGGGTTCAAGTCGTAGTATAATACGAACAGCATTTTTGAAATTTATTTATCGATTTCTGTTCGAAGGCATGGGTTTTTTTGTATGTTTTAATTTCTCTCCCGCCCTTCTGATTCTTAAATAACGGAGCTTAGCGAGAGTGATTATTTAACCACTAGTCCTGTTCTAGCCCTATCCTTTGATCCCTACTCTATTTAGAAAAGGAGGTTTAGCAACCTCGTTCTCGAAGAAAAAAACTTCTCTGAGATATCTCTGTTAGAAGACATATGCCTTGCATTAGGACAAGAAACGGATTAATATATAATATATATTTTGGATTGGAAATATGTTTGTATAACGGCACCGGTCGTAAAACTATATATAGAGAATATTTTATTTATCAATATTATTTTTTTGCAATAAAACACTTTTGATCAGAACCAGTTTTTCTCATCGCGAGCATTATCTTATTACAACAAAAGTGTGTAATAAGATAACTGAGCCTCGTGCAACTGCGCTTGTTTCATTATATAATATTAATACGGATAAGATTCTAATTTAGTTAACCTGAAACCTCCAATTTTGTTTTTTTCTGATACCTTGATGTTAGAGCCAATTTATATCAAATTGATTTTTAATGCATAATAACTGAGTTCGACTGAAGTAATTAATTAACGTGACATTTATAAAAGGTTGGCCGAAATGACTTATTGCTTCATTGTAATATTCAATTCATCAGTGATCCAATAGGTTTATTTAAAAATGAATTTTAGAAAGCTTTTACACTTTCGTAAACAAACGCGTGAATCGTAAAAAATAAATAAGTTCCTTTCTATAACAATAGGGGTAATTTGATAATATATTATTTTACAATTTCAATGAAATCAGTATCCAGTTATTGAAATTTAAATTCTTTTAATATACCCCGTTTTGAACAAAAACAATTGTAATAAGTACAACATTAGTTAACAGCTATAGTAGATTAAATCTTTTCTTAATGCGTCATTTCTCCAAGTTTATCAAATCGATAGTAGTATACAGTTGAGAAAGAAAATAATTACTTTGAAACGAATCTTGTCAGTTTTGATAAAATCATATGAAAATGGGTTAATTTATTTACAGAGGTGACCGCTGACAAATCTGATAATAAAAAAAATAATTAGCTATATTGATTTTGACGCCTCTCAATAAAACTCTGCCGTAGAATCAATTTGTCTTGAGGAAGAAAAAGCAATAAAATCGTAAGTGTGTCAAAGAGTCGCTAATAAAATAACAATAAAACCAAATGCTTACCTACTATCATTTTTACTACTCACTAATAGAACAAACACTGTATTTTTAGTTCATAAGTTAATTTAACCCTTATGTTGCCAGTCTCACAATGTCGAAAGTGTTGAAAGATGCCAGAGCGTATTATAAATGATTTCCAAATTATTTAAATCATTCAAATGTGAGAATATAAACCTGTGAACACCGTTACGTATGCTGATTCAAGACATTTACTATTCGATTCGAAATCAGATTTAAAAAAAATCATATCCGCACCCAATTGCCATTCTAATTAAGTTCTTCAATTCCGACCAATTTTTCGATCCCGTATACCCGGGATTGTCTTAATAATAATCCTGGGATTTCTGGATTCACTACAACACGCGAAATCCATTTCAATATTATTTATTACTAGTGGTTAACTAATCGCGTTCACTAGAAGAAGAAGGGTGAGACTGAATTTTTAGACATCACAAGCATCCATACGTCGAACAGTAATGGATAAATTGATTGAAAAAAATGCTTTTCGTATTGGTATTCGAACCCGTGATATCCGTCACGGAAGCCAACACCGTTGTCCACTGTTATAATCACCGGCAATAGATAATATAATATAATATTTTTTAGAAAAAAAATATTTGACATTACAGTTTACGCCAATGCGTCAAATATTTTAAAGTTGAAATATCATACGAGATATACTCGATGAGAATTTTTGAAAGTCACATGAGATTAACTCAAGGAGAATTGACTTCACACACACCCATGTCTTAAATCTCAAATTAAAATTGAAAAAATCCAATTTGACATTGACCTTACCGGGAATCGAACCCGGACCCACCTGATCGGTAGAGCAAGCTCTCACCAACTAGACCAAAGCGGGCGATATAACACATAACACGATATAACACACCTTTTAAGTTGCCCCCTTACGAACTTTGGGGGTTCAAACCTCGGATACCAAAACGGACGCAATTGGCACTGTCATTTTAGTCAGCGGCGATTAACAATGAATCAGTGAATCAAATTGAGTGTCAGAACAATTCAGTATTTATGTCAAACGCCAGCAAATCCGCGACTTAGACAAGCTGAAAATCTGCGGTAGGTGATTTAGATTGTGTAGCTTTAAAAACACACACTGCCGTCATGCATTGTTTGCGTTTCGTCACGTCCGTGTCAGTCATTTTGGCCATCCGCCAACCGACAACTAGGTAACTAAATTGTTTCTAAATAATGAACACTGGTATTTCGATAGTGGACCATCAAGTCGTGAACTTTTGCACAATATATATCATTCTGCCCGACGTTGAGATTATCAAGATGCATCTATGCAGCAAAGATGAACATTCTAACTGTATTTCCTTTTTGATCATTTACCGAAAGAAGGTAATAAGAAACAAGTTTTTCACACCTTCACTCCTTCTCAAATTCCCAAAATATATATTTTTTAATTTTATTCAACATTTCATAAGATTGGCAAATTATAATGACTAATCGCTTTCGTTACTTACGATTTAGGAAGGATGGAGGGAGATTTAAGGAATCACACACATCCATGCCTTCGGACAGAAATCTATAAGTCAATTGAAAATCAATTTATAGAATCTGTTCGTACTTGGATTCGAATACGTAGTTTCAGTAACCGACCCCAACTTCTTATCATTTGTTCAACCTCATTTTTCTTTTTTAACGGAGCAACGAGGACCCGTGTATAGCCTATCCTTCAATGAGTTGTTTAGTAGAATTGTTCACAATAGTTAAATTTAAAATTCATAGTTGAATGTAAAAACATTGTCAGCTTTTTAACTATAAGCAAGAAAGACTTATATATAATAAATACTTGGCCTAAAATTAAGGTATTTCTCTCTTATACATGTACGCATTGAGTAATGCAATAATAGAAATATTGTAGTGGTGTTGTATAATTGTCATGATTCACTCCCGTTTGCCTGATGTGTAACGGATACACAGCTCAGGAGCGCGTGATTTTTTTTGTATAGTAAGGAAAGGGTTAATAATGAATTTTGAACCAAAAATAAGCCTGAAAAAAATGTAAAACTAAAAAGAACTTAACCACTATTTTTTAAATAAATTTGCACGAATTGCAAACGTTGTTCTACCGTTAGTCAATTCATAGTGAAATGACAAACCAAACTGAGCAAAAATCACCTGCCATCTGTCAAATTGAATATCGTTGAAAAAGTGTTGCTAATTTGAAAAACAAACCTCCAAAAAACTGCGTTCTTCTTATGACATTTCATTTTTTTTAAACCATGTCCGCTCCTAATGTGGAGCATATTGACTCCTAATGGAGTTTATCTCAACATAAGTGTTTCTACGAGAACTGCTTGTTACTCAGTTGCTCAACTTCTCTTTTTCCAAAGAGAGTGGGGGTAGAAGGATAGGGCTAGGACAAGATTAGTTGTAAGCTTATCGCTTTCGATACGCCCCGTTCGTAAGATAGGATGGGTGAGAGGGGAGAATTCAAGACATCACATACATCCATGCCTTTGAACAGAAATTCATAAATATATTGAAAAATCAATTTATAAAACTGTCCGCACCGGGATTTGAACCCGGGTCCTCCGTAGCCGAAGCCAACAACGTTGACCACTCGACCACACAGACGGTGTTGCTAATTTGAAAAACAAACCTCCAAAAAACTGCGTTTTTCTTATGACATTTCATTACTGATTGCGAAGTCTGGAAAGCAACACACTATTGGTGAAGAATAACGTAAAACGAAGAAGGACTGATGGAATGGAAGTGTTTTTTTTTCTCCTAAGAATTATTATTTGTCAAATGTTTAGAAATTATCACGAAGATGGTAAATGTATTTGAATGAATTGAAAAGATTTTTCGATGTAAAAACTATACCAGACGTGGGGAACCTGCGGCCTTTTGGCTACTCTAGTGTGGCCTTCTGGCCAATTCTGTAATTCTGTAAATTTCTGACATATTCTGACCGTAAATTCCTGTTTCTGGACAAAGATTCCTTAGTCAATGTTTATTGCGGCCATATGTCGAATCAGAAAAATGAATGCGGCATTTAGAGAAGAAAAGGTTCCCCACCCCCGAACTATACCCTTAAGTGATATTAATCCGTTGCTACTGACGGTGCTCCAGCAATAATAGGACGACGCAAGGCTTTCTGGCATATTTAAAACGAGCTATATCGCATGTATTATCAATATATTTTGTCATTCATGGGCACTATTTACTAGCCAAGTGAACGCTTGCATAGCTCACTAGATCAGATTTTCAGTTTTATATCTATCATTATTGGAAAATTTTGATTGGTTTCCCGCCTTCCTATTAAGTAGAATGTGGATTTATAGCAATTATAAACCTCATCGTGAAAAAAAACTCGGTTGAATATAAGTGCTGGTAGAGACTTACGAATTAACGTTACTCACAAACCTAGAGTCAAACATAAATAATCTAATATCATCCATCTCAATAAGGGATTCCAACTATTTGTCATTATCAACTAATCGAATATCGAATAGTAAAACTGAAACTATCCGGATATATTCGGATATCCGGATAGTTTTTAGTATATACGTATATTATATGTTTATACTAAAATATTACATTAAATAGTAACTACATTAAAAACGAGCTCATTTGTAATAAAAGTAATTTATTTAAATTTTAAAAATGCATATTTTAAAAATAATGTTTCATATTTTAAATTTGTTTTAAACTTAGTTTTTCCTGCCGTTGAAAATACTCGTTTAGTAGCGGTTGACGTTGGATTTATTGATAGAAGTGTTTTAAACATCACGCCTAACTTTTATGTTATTTTTTTTATATCGAATAGTTGAAAAAGTGCCGAATATATCCGGATATCGAATATTTGAATATCCGGATTGGAATCTCTAATCTCAATGAAAGAAATGGGTTTTTATATTTAAAAAAATATATAATTTTAATAAATACAGCATAAATGTCATCAGAAAAAAAATAATCACCATTTACTATTCAACTGGGCGTAGCGAGAGGTATTACTTATCCACTAGTCTGTTCCTAGCTTTATCTTTCTATTCCTATACTACTCTTATTGAAAAAGATATGTTGAGCGACCTGATTAAGAAACAGTTTTCGAGGAAAAACTTCTGTTGACATACTCCAATTACGGACCGTATGCTCCTCGTTGGAAATCGACATGAATAAAAAAATCACCATTCAAGGCATTGAAACTAAATTTATTATTTCACTTGGAGTCCATGGTCCGGTTTTTGCTTCGAAAGGGGTCCATAAGCATAATAAGTTTGGGAACCACTGACTTTCTGTTTACTTTATATTTACTGTTTTTTCTCAATCTATATTATAGATAGACAAAAAACAGTAACTCGAGCTGCAAAAAGCCGTCCGCAAGAATTCAATGTCATTTTCAATACGGTACTTCCCAGGCCCAGATAATTACTTCACACAGTATCAAGGGCTAATAAAATCGACGGTACGGTCTGCAAATAACATCCAGGAGAATAATAATTAGGAGGTAGGGAGATAATCATTCTTAGATTGATTTTCCCGCCCGCCAGCTCGCTTGTCATTGATTGATTGATGGACGTACGCTGGACAAATTAGTTACTCATCCTTTTAGCAAAGGATTTTTAGATGTTTTTTTCCGTACGGTATCAACAACATCATCAGCAATATCCTATATTTAAAAAAGATTTTTTCGCATTTTTTTATTGCAAAATATATTCAATTCTAAATGTGAAAAAGCGAAGCTGTTATACTAAGCTAAATTTGAATTGTTTAAATTATGTACATTCACACAAGTTTTATCACTAACCCGGTTTTCGTCGTTCGGCATCTTCAAGCGTTCAAGTGTACGGATGAACTTGAACTGACGTTTGGTAAATAAATGTATCGTGTTTATGTAAGAAATATATGTATCACTCAGTTTCGCCAGCAATAGCTTTAAACTGGTCGTTAGTGAGAAAACTTTTGTGAATGTACATAATTTGAACTATTCAAATTTAATATTGATATTCCACCAAGCCTCTTCAGTCGAAATCTTAAATTACACTAAGCTAAATTTGCAAAAAATGTATTTTAAAAGATTTAATGAAAAAAATGATAAATTATTGATTGATTTTCAACTCGTATTTACCTAATAAAGATTTACTTATTTAATTGAAAGAATATTACAAAAAAAATGTATATAAACTAATTGTTTAATGTTTGAAAGCGCTCTTTCATAAACACTAACATAAATAGATACAAATAATTTATATACACATATATTATTGAACAGGAAATTAAATAAATATGAAAGCTGCAAATATGTACTATTTAAACATTTTTATTGATCGTAGAGTCGCAGTAAATTGATAGTAAAACATTTAACACCACGTTGACTAATCTATTCATTTCGCTGCAGTCGGTAATATCATCTGGCGACGTCTAAATCGGACGCCCCGACGCCGGTTGCACTTTGCATCTGGTCGGCAGCGTCGCCGGAAGCCAGCTCATCTTTATAGAACAGGTCGAATTGTCAAGTGATGATTGTACCGGATGCAGTTTTTGCTACGCATGCGCCAACGGTGTGTTTCAGATAAATAATTAAACATACAATATGAGCATTTTGCACACTGTGCACAGAAATTAACGAATAATAATTGATAATATTGTGCTAGGAATGTTGAACACTTCGTATAGCTTAAATATATATAGTTTTGCCTATGATTTTTTTACAGTCTTGGACTGATCTATGAATACGGCGTAAATACCTAAAGTATTTATCGGTGTTGTTTGGACATAACTTGAAATCTGCAAAATATTCAATTTACAGGAGGAAAATTCTAAAAAACATTGATGTATGAAATATATTAACGATAAGAAAAATATCATTATTATATTATTATTCATATTTTATGGAATTTATGTCAATATCAATGAAGGAAATGCAACAGCGTTTCAAAAATCAGTTATTCTCTCAAACAACACCTATACATTCATTTAATTTTACAGCCTTAAGAATATGATAAGTTATCATTTAAAATTTCTCATTAAAATTCAACTAACATCATTTCTAATCAAGTAAGGGGAGACTGAGAGTATGTGATGTTTCGAACTTAGAAAATCCATAAATTTAAAAAATTTAAAATACAATAGTTGTAATAGTTTTTCATAAAAAAGTTAAAATTACTCTTTAAAATGTGTTTCAATAGCTAAAATTTGATTCACACTTTGGTTGAAAGTGGAATGCACACTTTTAACCAAAAATGTATTGATTCCAAGCAGTAACGGCCGATCAATCAAATTTGATCAATGCACCCTTTGTATATGCAGGGGCGGCTATATTTCATGACATAATATTCAAAAATAACATTTATACCATTCCCTCATTTTAAATTCAATAAAAACTATTTTTTTCTAAAATATTTATTATATACAATAAATACGGTACGGCACGGTAAGTACAAATTAAAATAGAATTCGACTTCCTTCTTGGCTTTAATATAAGACAGCTTGGAGGAAATGACTAACATGTAATTATTAAGTTATATAAAATACTTGATACAACTCACCTGAAAAAATAAACAGAAGCACACCCACTGGTAGTACTTGTAAATTTTTTTATCACTGGGATCCTCTTTTCCTTTGTCACCTCTGCTGTTCCCGATACCAGGATAAGGTACCTCAACTCCCACCTTCTTATTGAAGAAACTCTTCAGCGTATACGTAGAATGAATCCAGCAGTAAGTATTCAGAACATCTTCAGGAATATCTTTAGTGTGAATACAATCGATTGGATTTCCAACATACTGACGTGTAGTAACGATTAAACTGAACGCGATAAGAATGATAACAGTTATCGAGTAGTGTAGACGGAATACTGGTGAGTCGATATGAACATAGCTCACTTTTATCAAGTTCTTGAGTCCACGGAACACGTCCAACATCTTAGGGGTTGCTTTGCACCGTCAGATAAGGCGCTGTTGTACGCCAGGGTGAACATATCGGACCGGTAAGCCCTGCACTAAAACTACCCTCTTTAAACTCGATTGTAAGCACGTAATACCAACGTTATTTTAATTATACTCTTACTATTTAGAATTATTGCTTTATTTTGGCACGGTACATTATTTCGTAGTTCATTAAATCATTCGATTTACTCATCCAAATTTATTTGCAGTGTTTGAATCAAGCTGTTACTTATAACTGTATTCATTTTCTTGTAGAATTATTGACTTCGATATTATTTTAAGCTTGACAAGTTTTGTTTATTTATCTTGAGCGCTGTCAAAATAACTGCAGTATTGAAATTTGTTTACAAGATTTTCTCAACACGTTGTAAACTAAATCTTGCAGATCGTTAATTTTTTAATATAAACCAGTAATAGTGTTAAATATATACCTAATACAGTGCGTGTTTAATAATGTTTGACAGGCATTGAAAGATCCACAAAACATTTATATTCAGCAGAAGGTTTTCTTTGTAAAGCTTTGCATTCACTGATGTTTTATAATTTTTATTTTTGAGTTTATTTACTATAAGAAAATTTGTACTGATTTTTGGCATAAACACATATTACTGATTATTGATAACTATCCAATTTTTTCAAATTAATATATCTAATACAATATTTTATATTATTATTGACAGTTATTAATAATTTAGTTTAGGAACATTTTTGGCAAGAAATTCAAAGGCACTATTACGAAGAGATTATCAGTAAAAATTCACATAAAAGCGTCCAATTACTCGAAATTAAGTCAAAGTTAAATATTTTATGCACACGGATTAATTATGACGAAGTCACTTTTAATGAAACTTTGTACACAGTTTGTCAATTTGCTCTCCTTCTGGTAACACATATCTTTTACGTGTCATCGAACTGCATAAGTCGTATCGGTTTTATCTTCTTTTGTTTAAGTGTAGATATCACTGTTTTATCCATTGTTTAATATTATATTAAATTGATTCACATGTATATATTATAGACAACGTATTCTGTAAAATATTGGATAGAGAAATTATGATATTTATTCTGTATAATTGTTGCCAACGGAAATTTGACGGATGTGTAATAATTTTACCGCAATTATTTTCTCTAAAATGTATTCTACTACGAAAAAACACACAGGAAATTGCTAATTGGGTTCAATATAATCTTAACATATGGTTTAAATTGAAAATACAGACAAATAGTTATATACTTGCTGAGTGAAAACGTTTTTTAAAAACTAATGTCTATTATAAGTCACTGAAAGGTAATAAACTAACATATCTCTAAACCTTTAAACGTATTTTAATTATTAGACTAACAGGCTTTTTTTCTTAACAAGGAATTTTTTCTATGTCTTTTTTTATGGCTAAAATAGTTTGAAAAAAAACAATCTATTCCAGTATTCAATTATTATTATTATTTGAGAAAATTTTGTTAATTGATTTCTTAAAATTTCATAGTGAGCATATAAATTCTTTAATTCTCGTGATTTATTTAAATTATAAATTGCATTTTGAAGCTCAAACATCAAGTTATGTTTTAAATAAATTTAGTAATCAATATTATAATTTTCATTGAAAATAGTACGTTCTTGTATGAAGGGTAAAATGAATTATTTGTAAACACACTTCTTAAATTCACCCTTTTATCAAAAACTTCTCTATAATGGAAAGAAATGTAGTTAAGTGACCCGCATCACAACACTCAAGACAGTTAACCATTTACTTCGAAGATAGTTCATTAGGGCGCCGTATGTTTGACATAGTAGAGTGAATAGATTACTGAAGAAAGATGTCTCCTCATTTAGCACCGTTTTTCGATAAATATAAACTGAATTCTTGAGACGTTTCTTAAATATCTTAACTACTTTAGTAATAAACTCTTTGCCTTCAAATTTTTTAGTAGGAAAATGCTCTTAGGTGTACGTCTTGTTCGGTAAAGGTGTTCACAGGCTCGAGTGTCCGTACACTTTCAAATATTTATGTGTAAAACGATCTTTTTCAAATACACAAATGTTTGTCATTTTTCACTCTCTCTTCTTGAATTAGATTTTATGTATATAGTGATTAGGTAACTGTCAGTCATTTATAGACCTGTATATGAAAGGGAGGTGCAATGACGGAATAACAACCAGATCACCCAAAACAACTCTTATTGAGATCTTCTAAATTAATTATCGAGAATTTATATTAATGAAATAAGAGAATAGTCTTTAAATATTACTTATAAACCATAACATAATAAACTCGCTGAAAAGAATTTTGGACGTCACATTTTGTGGCTAGTGGCTGAAATTTGATACCATTTTTAACACAGATGTTTATGTAGGTAATAGTTATTATTATATCTATGTACCATTATCAATTCAGAATAATTGTTTATTATATAACGCATCATATCGTCGTTTTATTTCTGTAAACCGATCATCATAAATAGCAAAAATCGTATGGGCTTGTAAATAACTATACAAAAAGCATATTTGTTATTCAAACTGACTCGTGATCAATTTATTTTTTTAATCAATTAAAAGAAAACAAAAATAATTCATTAGGAATTTATATTCAGTCTGTTTACAACTTAAGTAATTAATTTCAGTTATTAATGAAAATATTCGTACATTGAAACGGCGTAACGTATTTATTTACTTGTTTGAGGTCGTTCCAAGAAATTCCTACCGCGATTTTTTTTACAATATATAATGAATTAAGAATATAAAAAACAACTATCATTTTTTTCCCGATTGTTAACCACTCAAAGAGCGGTAGCAGAGTAACTGACACCATTAGGAAAAGAAAAGACGTTTAGAAAACACTTATGAAAAGGTTATTTTAAAAAAACTCCATTTGATATTATATTATATATTTACAGGACTTGAACCGTGAAAAATTTTCTCGCAAAAAAGTTAGATGAACAAGGCGTTCACTAGTAAGGTTTACTATTTTATTTTTGTATACAATTATGAAAAATGAAAACAAAATGGTTTATTGATGATATATATTTTATTGAATGTTGAGAATTACGTGTGGAAAATAATGTCCGTAAATTTCGTCACAAATGTTCTGCTTAAGTTGCTGTTAAGATAAATAGTTTTAATTAATATTCAAGTTAACAATTTTTACGGAGACTTGTATTTAGTCAACATCATTCGATTTAAAACAGTGTTCCGTGTCTACTTTGGCTACGAAAGCAATTGTTTGAAGTAAGTTTTTTTTTAAAATTTGAATCGACTCGATGTCAATTCGTGTCCTTTGTTAGTGCCAGTCTACAAGATTTAATTCGAATTACTTTAATTGGATTGCGCACACAACGATTGAAAAGTCTGCATTTAAATTAATTGTAGCGTTATCACGCAGGCCACTGGATTACATTAAGTCACTTATTGGCTTAGTGCAATTGAATTGATGCACTTAATAAAACTAGATTGCAAAAAAGTTTACACTGCTAGTTACTTCAAAAGGAAAATTAAGTCTAGATGAAACTTTAAACATGATATATCAAAATTACAAAATAAAATTCCATGTTGTTAAATTATACCTAATTCAAACAATGAATTTATTTTTAGCACATCGAAGATAGGTATTAAATTAATCAATACAATTTTTAATAATGTAATAACGAAATCCAAGCTGACAGTGATATAGCATGTAAAAAAATAGAATTTATGATTATATGATATATATTTTTAACGCTATGGTATGAAAAACGTTAATTATACGAACGAATAATTCTCGAATTGTTAATCAAATTTTCAGATATCCAAATATCAACAATGATTTGAATATATTCGATTATTCGACTGGGATTCTTAATAATTGTAGGTATAAGAATTGTTCACAACGTTTCCAGTTTTGTTTGCCTAAAAAAGATTCAGATCCTAAATCAAGATTTTTAATATCGATTTACTACAAGTAGGTATTTTGATTTTTAATGTTTTAAGATAGGTTTTAAATATGATCTCGCATTTTTGTGTTACAAAATGCACCAAATAACTTAGGTGTGCATATGTTCAATAAAATAATGTTTGTCTTGCATGTTCCCAACAGTTATCAAATCAGAGTTATCCAGTTGTAATATTGAAGATGCGATTTAGATAAATAAAATACCGGATAAAAAATTAAGCATATTTTAAAAATCTTGGGTGCTAGTGGCATATGTCAATATTGAGAACCAGAGAAATATAAATACTACTTTAGTAAGAAGCAAAAAATTAAAATTCTTAATATAATTGTTATAATTAATGAATTTTTAGTAACGTACGTAAACTATAACCGAATATATAAGTTATATCACTTCTGCCGTACAAAAAAGAACGCTAACACTAAAACCCAGCATTTACTTGCACCTTTGTCTATATGCTAAGTTAGAGTAACTGCAAATAGATCTGATGCGAGCTCATCAGCCTTGGAGAGAACTTTTTTAATTACTAACTATTGTATACAAAGTCTGACAAATTCTATTCCTGGAACCTCATTAGTTAACTTTCAAGAACAACAAAAGGCATAATAAAAATTCCAAAAAACAAGCGTGGTGTAAACATAACGATGTCTTAAGATACATACATGGCTACATAAATAAAACTACTATAAATTCAACGAGTATTTTCCTATTAGGAATCATCCATTAATGTCTTCGCAAATTGTATCGATTCGTCACAAAATAATCTTTAAAAATCGTCTAAATTATATCACATTCTTCCACATTTTATTGAAAATGTTTTAGTATATTATCAAGATATATTTTTGTTTGTGATTTTTTTTATAAGACTGTGTCCTGATTCACAGCTAAATACTGTAAATTGGATCTCTTCTCCCTTTAGAATAATGTCTCATAACCGTGGGTGGCCAAATTGAATGCAAAATAAAGATAAGTTTCTATTCAAATTAGATTGTAATGAACTTTGTTATAGTAAATTTAAATGATTACTCGTTCTTTTTCAAAGCTTTTATAAATATCTTTCTCAATCGAGAAATAATTAATTCAATAACTTTTGAATATTATATAATACAGGCGGACAACCACCTGTATGATAGATAGATCATTCACCAAAAATCTAAGAAATTTTACATATATTTTAACTTTTCGTCATAAATAATTAAAATGATTAATTATGTTATTTCAATGGTATTTATAATATTATAAAATAAGTCACTTTTCATCAAATTACTGTTATGCACTGTCAGTACTTGATGGAAAGCAATTATATTCAAAAAATAAAACACAGAAATGAGTTTTTTTTTTAATAATACAGTGGAACCTTTCATAACGAGCACCTCTAATAACGAGTAATTCACATAACGAGCAAAAGAGATTGTAAAAAAAAATGCTCCTTTAACGAGCGACATTTCGCATAACGAGTGATGCAGAGTTTTGGAAAAATCACTTTTACATCGTTGCTTGTCTCAAGATGATTGACAAGGTGTGGGAAGGGGTTACCAAGAGGATCTTCACTTCTGCTTAGAAGAATTTGGTCAGAGAGCTTTGTCGAATGTGATTTTGAGGGGTTTGAAACAGTACCTGTGGAGTCTACAGTCAACGAGATTATATCTTTGGCCAATACCATGGGACTGGAGGTGGATACCAACGATATTGATGAGCTTGTGGAAGAGAACAGTCAAGAACTGACCAGCGAAAAGCTTGTGGAGTTGCATTGTTTTTCACAGCGAGAAGTTATGGAGGAGGATATAGGGTGAAAATATCAAGGTATTTCAGTTCTACAGTTTTTTTTATATATATCTTATACGTTGATAGCTATTTCGGCTTTCACCATCGTCAGAGTGCTAGAACTACTAGTACTAGAACTAGTTCTGACGATGGCAAAAGCCGAAATAGCTATCAACGTATAACATATATATAAAAAACTGTAGAACTGAAATACCTTGATATTTTTATCCTATTGAAATGGAGTTCTACCAAGTAAATGCCAAATCAATAAATAAATTATGGAGTAGAGTTTGTTAGTGGAGGAGGAGGAAGTAGCAGAGCAACAATCTTCTGGCGCAATAAGAGAAATGCTGAAAGCATGGAAAACTTACATCGTAAATTGAGAAGCATCACCCTAATAAAGAGGTGGCTATGCGTTTTACAAATTTATTCAATGATAATGCTGTCACATTTTCACCAAATTTTGAAGCGTTGGCAAAAACGTAGTCTCTAAAGAGCTTTCTAGTAAAAATAATTAATTATTTGTCATAAATAATAAACTAGTCGATCTTTTACTGTTTTTTTGCAAACCGAAATTGTATTCCAGGTTGTTACGCTCCTTAACAATTTATAAATATGCAATTTTATTTGAATAAACGTTAAAAATGTAAAAAAAAAAAATTTTCAGCATGGAATGCATTATTGTATTTTACATTATTTTATATGGGAAAAATTGTTTCGCTTAACGAGTGTTTCACATAACGAGTAAGATTCTGGAACGAATTAGTCTCGTTATGAGAGTTTCTACCGTATTATATTTTAAGAACTAAGAACGATATATACCGTTATAATATCGTATAAACAGGGAATATTGGAAGTGATGTAAAATAATAAATTCCTTGTAAGGAAGAGCTAACAAGTTCCACTGTCTTAAGTGAATATGGAATGAGGAAACCTTATCAACAGGAAATGCATTACGTACATACAGCATGTCCAAAAGTAAGACTAATTATTATAACATAAGAAATTAAGCTGATAATCAAAAATGATTTGAAATCGCATTTTTTTACCGTTTGATTTTGGTGGTTTAACTGCTGGTTGTCAAACTTTACCGCTTTGTTACAAAATCTTACATTGATATAATTCTAATTTATTTGGTAAAAATGCATAACAAAAAGGTATAAATTACTATTGTGATCGAAGTGGTTTAACAATAGCATTATGACTTTTTGGTAATAAAGCTTTTTTCTTATTCCTGTAGTACTAAAAACGTACGGTATAGTTTTTAGTGATTACTCATGAAGTAGTAAAAACTAATAATCCCCTAAGAGGGTGCAGTGTTTAATGAAATGGGAAAAGCGGTGGGCATCCATATCGTTTACAAGGGGCTCTCATAGTCTCCAATCAATTATCGGTGTTCTGGGGAAGGAGTGATTTTTTTATCATTCCTATGCAATTATATGCAATACTTAAATATCAATCGATTGTTACTTAACACACTTATAAAATGTAACAACTAATCAATGTAAATGGCTAAAAATGTACTACTGTGTATACTGAAGCTGTCGTAGATAATATATGTCAGAAATTGCAGTTTTATATTAATTTGATCTGAGAATATTGTTTTCTGTTCAACTAACAAGCAGGGACGTTCCGTGGACATAGGCGAGTAGGCAGTTGCCTAGGGGCGGCAAGTCTAAGGGAGCGGCAAATGATAACAGAAAACATTTTTTAAGTGGCTAAATATTTTTGATACACGAATTTGGCTTAGAATAAATATGATGCCTCAATGTATGTATTAAAAATATTTATATTTATATAAAATATTATGACTAATGGGTATACAGTAGTCAATTTTATCGCATAATCCTTCTTTAAATATGACATTTACCGATGACGGTACTATAGGCGGCAGTTTCGGATTAAATGCGAGCGGAAATGATCTGGTTCATATAAGCACTTAAGGGACAAATTTTAACATTTTTTTTTTGATTCTGTAGATAAATATAAGATTTGAGTTTTTATATTTGTATTTGTTATCTTAGAATAGTAAAAAATAATGAAAAAATGACACGTATGGGTGTAATGTAAGCATTTCATATTTTGTTATAAGGGCGCTAGCTTATGCTCTGCCTAGGGGCGGCACATAGCCTAGAAACGTCACTGCTAACAAGGTGCTCGCCGGTCTTAGTAAGATTTAACAAGAGGCTCGGACGAGCCCCTCTGAGCCCTCTCAAGCCCACCCCTGGATTAGAAAATATTGATTCGGTAGTTACAATATTTATTGTTAATGAAGCAAACGTTGATGAATTAAAATTTAATGAAAGTTTACGTTTTTTATATTATGAATCAGAATGAGAGTTTACCGTTGCCAGCTGGCGAGTACGAGTATGCAATGTCTTAAACGTAACTTTATCGTAGTGTTTGTACGTGATTAAGGGGATCCCCCACACTTATAACGCAATATAAGCCGATGAGTAACATCTAATGCAGGTAAGTAATGCAATCGCGCCGGACGTCCGAGAAATTTACATTCATTACGCTTGCCAAGTGACTACATACAATCGATACTCAGACAGACATTACAGAAAAAAATCTTGAGAAATATACATTTATTTAATACTAACCGGTTCACTGAAATTGAATGACTAATAAATTGTTTGAATTAAAAAACAACCAAACTTTAGAATTACAAGATGCTAAAAGAAGTTTATTTGTTATCAATATTGACTAATATTGTGCTCATAAACTGCAAACAAATAAAAATGCATATTTTTAAAAATACATATTAATTAATTAATTAGAATTGATGTGTCTGAATGCTTAAAGTATACATAATTTAAGTCTGCGTGCACGTTTTTGGCTAACCTGGACAAATATTTTCAATAAATTTTACGCTCTATTTAAATTTAAAAGATGTTTTTAAGTTAACAATATTTTTTTTAAAAAAATCTTAGTTTACTCAGTATGAATATAAAAGAAAACCAAGTACATAATTCTTTCTATACAGATAAGAATCAAATTTCAAGTTAATCTTGTATTATTAGTTGAACATTGGTTAGTAAAAAATGTTTTTATTTTGAAATAAATAATGTATAAAACTGATAGTTAATCCAATTTATAAAATATTTTTTTATTTTTTTAAAACATATAATTATGTAAGTGATATAATTTTATAGCCTTATTTTGTGCAATATTTTATTCATAAATACCTTGACCAGGTAAAATAATATAAATGAAGGACATGTTAAGATTTCGGTTAATTTTTTAATATCAAAAGTACTGAATAGTTAATTCAAATAGCTATAGCCTCGTGCCAGAATCCTTCGCAGGGGACCTGTAAATTTACTAAAATTTTCACAAAAGTTTTTCAACGTCTTACTAGACCCATTTATAAATATGTACGTTAATATTTTTTTATCCGTAATAATATAGGTCTGATTTTTAATTAATTTTAACATTTAATTTTACTTTTTTTTATAAGAAAGGAATACAATTTTTAAATCCAAAAACCTGTCAATAATATAGTTGTTATCTAGATTGTCGTCAATGTCTACATAGTTGTTCGAATAGGATATTTTCCGTCAACTGTCTGACAAAATAGGAAGATGTAATTACCATGACAAAAAGTATATCTGACAGATGATTAGACACAGTTTGTAAAGGATTTTTTTTTTTTAATAAATAGTCTTTATTCTGTTTATAAAGCATGAACTTTAAATCTTTTTATCTGTAGAAACAACTCATTTTTTAACATAGCATTTTAACTCAATAGTTTTTTTGTATAAATTATTAAGAATAGATATTGCTATCAACAGATAAATAAATTTACGCCATGTTACTACAAATCTTTAGCAGCTGCATGCGTCAAGTGACGTCAGATTGTAAAATGCGTGGGTTAAACGTACCTGTTCCTGAAAATAGCTATGACGTCCATTTTCTTTTTAAATATAAATTTTAAATATGCTTCCATTAATATATTCGTACACAAATCGAGCTTTGAATTTTTCAGTGAAATTAGTACTTTGACACACTTTACACTTGAGACACTTTACAATTGAAAATAAGGACTGTAAGACTGTTCGAATGGAAACTAACATATGTTTCATAGTGAAGAAAATGTAATCAAACGCTCTTAAATTTCATCACTTTCAATACAATAATGTACTTCCTATAGCTGTATAATAATAACTGTCTTTTTATAACTCCCATTATACATTCGTTAATATTTGTAGTTAGTTGATACATTAATGTAAATGACTCCCAAATTGGACCATCCACACTAGATTTACTTTAAAATTTTGCAGTATACAAAAAATAATTAATCATTGAGCTTTAACCATTTTTGGAACCAGTGGATAACTTTGTAATACTATTTCTAAATACGATATAACAATAAAAATGTGTTATATTAAAATATCATTTTTTTTAAATTCATGTTCGCACTTAATGTGGAGCATATGTCTTCTAAATGCAGGTATCGAATAGAATAGGGTTAAGAATGAAATAGAAGTTGTAACTAATCGCTTTCAATATACTCCGTTTTTTAGAACTGGAAGGGTGAGAGAGAATTTTCAGACATCAAAAATACTCATGCGTTGTATCAGAAATCGACTGTAAAAAGTACTATTTGTAATTCTCATGAAATTCGTTACGAAAGTCGACAAAGTTGACCACTGCATCGTGGACCTGACATCAACGACTACACAATACAATGTAACAACGAAATTACTCTACATACGATTTTTAAAACCAGTTTACACTTAATAACTAGTTCATATAATATGAAATAAAATAGGCATATTTTGACAGCTCTATTGAAAGTTTCCCGCGAAAACTTAAAATTAATAGCCATAAAAAATTTAATAATAAAAATGATGCAGCCAAAATCGTGTGAATTCAAAAATGGAATTGTACTTATTTAGTTTTGAATAGGGATATCGAATTTATGTTCATTACCTACTTATCAGTAAGTAAGACAACAATAAAAGAATATTTTAAACAAAACTTTGTTATTAATTCAGTGATCATTTATATAAAATACAGACATACAAGTTTCAAGCGTTTTCGTTTGTTTAATAAGCTGACATCTTTTCTGGGAATTCTTTTTTTGAACGTGTTTTTAATTGTCAGCAGTTTATTTTGAAGGGATAAACGAAATCCTTGTTTCAAATTACCTTTGACTCTACTTCTTAAAGTGGATTTTAAGCTGTGTTGCCACTAATCCACATCTACGTTTAATTTCTTCAATGCACTAAAACTGAAACGCTGACTTAACAATAGCGTAAAAAATAATTAATAATTATCTTAATAATTTAATTCATGATTTAAGTAAATTATATGAAATTACCCCACTCTACTAATTGAGAAAAACTTGCATCGAAAAATTAAACAAAACATTTCTCCTTAATTCAGTCTGCAATTGCTTCATAAAATTGTATTTTGATTGCAGTATTTTATTAACAATTTGGTTGATTTTTTAAATTGTCAGACATTAAATAACGAAGAAATAAAATAAAATAACACTAAACAAAATTATAAATTAATGTTACGTACAAGAACATAACACTTCTTTCCACCGTGAAAACAAATTTGAAATTAGAATAAATTTTCAAAATAAGCTTATAGCGCCAGAAATTACAGCGTGTTGATTAATAACGGGAATAATTCTTTTTTTTTTATCTAGTTTGAGATTTACAGGTTAATGTGTGGCTATCAGAAAACATTAACATACTGCCAAATATCTATGTAATGAGCAGTATGCTGAACATTTAAAGTAAATGATCTTGTTGACAACTGTCTACAGCAGTGATAAAAAAACGCCGTTGAACGAGCCATGTTAAATTTGATGGGCAAAAAGTTTTATTCTATCATACTTATAGCAGTCTTGCAATGAGAGCTTAAAGAGAGGCCCAAATTTCTGCATTCTCAATAATAATAAAAAATGTGTTGATGGGAAGTGCATGGGAACTAGCGTAAAGTTCGCACGAGGGCCTCAAATTTTTAGCTACGCCACTGATCATACTATTTCTTTTTTTAGATATGGTCGATTTTTAATATCATCTTTTCATTGGTAAAATAACAGTTATGGGCAGGACATATTGTAATGAGAGTTATTATGTATAGATTATTATATTTCAACTAAAATTCACATAAGCTGCTAATTGAAATTTATTGAAATTATGATAAAAATTGTGA
The DNA here is from genome assembly GCA_031772345.1 of Himalopsyche anomala. Taxonomy (NCBI): domain Eukaryota; kingdom Metazoa; phylum Arthropoda; class Insecta; order Trichoptera; family Rhyacophilidae; genus Himalopsyche; species Himalopsyche anomala. The sequence goes on from CM062821.1 coordinate 7,527,780, forward strand.
CACGAATTTCGCATATTTGAGAAGCATTTTCAGAATTACTATCGTAGGGTTGTCTTTTAATAAAATATTATAGAAATATAAATTACAAAATGTAGGGTGAGCCTACCATATTTTATACTACGAATGAGCTCACAAACTTACCACCGAACCCATCAAATAATGTTTATATAATTTCTACTAGAATAGTAAAATAGAACATTCAGTGGAATAACAAAGTAAAAAATTTAATTTAATTGAACATAATTTATTTTTCAAATGTAAATATAACATATTAATAATATACATTTTTTTCTTAATTTTAAATTTGATGACATCAAGACTTCCACACGTGTCAGATTAATTAATCTTAATTAAGTCAAATTTTAAAATAAAGTAAAAAACGAATGTTTCAAAATATCCCTAACGATAACATTTAAGGGGAGGACTATCAAAATATTTAAAATATGATTTTAATATTTCTAGAGACTTTCTGTATATTTTCATTAATAAATCAAACAAAGGTAGTTTTTTTCATAACCGTGATGACTTAAAAGTGTAATATATTTTGCTAATCCATGAATTACATCACCGTTGTTATTGTTTTATTTAAAAGCTTTATATTGAATTTGAACGAGTTTGCCTAAAATCAACGTTAAACTGATGAATCTTAAACCGCTGGTTTCCGACAACTGCTGAAAAGGTGAAAAGATTTATTACTGTGAAAGCATTAACACAGCCAAATCTAGTGCAGTTATAAAAAAACAAGACATTAATTTGATATAATTCATTCACAAAAAAGTAAAAGCTTCGTTGTGGAAGAAATATAATGAATTTAAGAGACAGTGGGTGAATTTATGAACGCGCTATTGAGTTGGAGAAAAGGCCACTTGGTTAGAATGCCGAAATCGAAACCAACGAGGTGCGAACGAATTAATATTTCAGCTAAACAAAATTGATTGCTGTAGATTTGGATTTAGAGTAAATTAGCGATATTTTATGTGTTTATTGCTGTAATCATGTTATCATAATAAGTTAAAGGCAAATCGTTGGATATATACATAATTATTTGAAATAATTCCAAGACTTGAATTATTTATTCAAACTGTTTAAAAACATCTATTTTCATCGATGAAAAATCATAACAAAACTTCGTAATTAATGGAACATTAAGAGAAATACATACACTGACGATGTTTTATTTTTCATCTGTAGAAATAATACACACAATTATCGTTGCACTGCACGGTCTCTTTTACCATTTTCAATTCGTTATTTGTAATATACATAAAATTATGTTAAATTTGATATGATTCAAATAATTTAAAAATCCAATTATCATAAATTATATAACTGTTTTAGTGTAACAATTTATTTGGAAAGAAATTATGTTCTAAATATGTTTGATAGTTGTTTCGTCATAACTATAATTTGAAACAAACTTATGTTCGAATATTACATTGGGGTTATACCGTGTTTTGACTGGTAGCAATCAGACGTTTTAAATCTATTATAAGTTTCATCTTTATGGGACTGAATGAAAGGCATGCTGTTTTCACAATGTATATCATATGTATATTAAACACGAACGCATAATAATCTATAAATTAATAGTTAAGAGATAATTTATATACTCTATAATATATTTTTAATTAATCTTAATTTTAGTGTTTTTATAAAAGTCCTTTGTTTATATAGAATTCATTTTAAAATTCGTAGTAAATAAAACGAATTTTTATTGAAAACAGTTTTAATTGTTTGGTAATAATTAGATATAATTAAAAAAGCTTCTCTTATGGTTATTTGAATGGAGATATATCATTTTGATTTATTTTATAATATAATAAGTATTAATGATCAAACTGTAAAGCAAAATTACCACAGATAATACAAAATAAATTTAAGTCAATCAACCTATTTTATACGACATCAAAAGACTCAACATTAATTCCATTTCTTATGTGTTTGCCGAAATGGACCCATTTCATTATTGTATAATGTATGATAGATTATATTTGGTTCTTATATTTCATCCTTTAATAATTAATAAGGATGCCATAAGTATTTCTATGATTTATTAATTCCAAATCACAACTAGTAAACTCATCAGGGTATATGTTTAACTTTTTAAAATAACGTCGTTTTAAGCGTATAAGAGGCATCTGAGGGTAAAAAAATATGTTTACATACTTTACTTTCTTTAATATGTATAGATAATCGTCCAACCCGAAGCAAGAGTATATTTTTTTAGTGTTTACATACTGGAGAGTCATAGTTATTTGTCCGAATAAAAGATGTAGCTCATAAGGAGCTAATTTGGAGCCCATATGAAAGTTCATACAAGCTGCAATTAGAGAGAGTCCATAATAAATTTCTAAGATATTATTATTTAAAAAAAAAATATTCCCCTTTGATAATTCCTTAAAGGAATACTACCCCACCAAATTTCTTTTAGGAATGTTATCGTTTCACTCTCTTGAAGATCGAAGATCTTTTTCAAGCTTAAAGCATTTTTCTCTTCTTTTTCGGGGCCGAGTTAATAATCCTGAAATTCTCACGACTATTAATTTACATGCTCCCAATTTATTCTTACGTGGGCGAAACTATGAACAAAAACTTTTATTTCTAAAAACTTATACCTCGCTTAGGAGGTATGAGTCACCAGTTCGAAGGGCCGTTCGATTAATCAACGCATTGCCTAGAGAAGTGGACATTTTTAGTGATGGTATTTATGAACTGTTTGATAAATTTTTCTATTATATTTCTTGATTTTTTATGTTGAATTTGATGTACTGTGTATTATTTTATATATTGTCTTATTATATTTTCCAAGTGCATGGCGAATTGGCGTCAGCTGTTATGTCATGTACTGTAATTTTAATTTTTTAACAAATAAATAATGACTACAACACCTTTTTTATTCACTATAATAAACTAGTTTAAATACCTACAATAATTGTTTTTTTTATATAGTCGCAATCGACTTATACTAACAATTAAAATATAAGATGTTCCTGATATTTTTTGAGGAATCGTGGATATGAATTAATTGTTCTTCTGGCGTGTATAGCAAGCTTGGCATTGGAGGTGGCGCTTGGAAGAGCTTTAATAAACTTTAACGATATTGCTTCGGATGTCGACATATTCCGCATAAACGCGAATGATTTCAGACAAGCATTATTTGTATAAATAAATAAACGATAGTCAAGGTGGGTGACCTTGAAGGGTGACCGAGGAGGATGTCTCCTGTGTGGTCGAGTGGTCAGCGTCGTTGGCTTCGGCTACGGAGGTCACGGGTTCGAGTCCCAGTACGGACAGTTTTATAAATTGATTTTTCAATCGATTTATGAATTTCTATCCGTAGGCATGGATGTATGTGATGTCCTGAATTCCCCCCTCCCACCCATCTTACCCTATGAACGGGTGTATCGAGAGCGATTAGCTAACCACTAGTCCTGTTCTAGCCCTATCCTTCTATTCCTACTCTCTTTGCAAAAAGAGAGGTTGAGCAACTGAGTAACAAGCAGTTCTCGTAGAAATACTTCTGTTGAGATAAACTCTATTAGGAGTCCATATGCTCCACATTGGGAGCGGACATGGTAAAAAAAAAAAAGTGGGTGTGCCCACAAATTTTTGGACGATTACTAGGAGGTATGTATTTTATTTTCAATATCCTCCAGCTAAGACGTCAACGTTCTGGTACGTTCATTCTCTTCAGATGCGGTGTGAATAGGATCAAATCCCTGAATCTACACACAGTGTTTTTATTTTAAATCAATGTATGGACTTGCGTTCAGAGGCATAAATACCTGTTCTGTTTACATACCTTTTCATACCAGAAGGTTCTAAGTATAGATTTTTCGTTAAACAAAAGTAACAATAAATACCACTAATAGTACTTGTAAGATTGTCTAATTTTTATTTTTGTTTCATCAACAATTTTCACTTGGAACTTTGTAGTCGACGGGTAGCCAATTCAATCTTTGTCGTCTCCGAGACAAAGAAGTTGAGCAACTGAATAACCACCAATAGTGCACCTCAAGCTTTTTTTATGAAACTTAAGCTTAATTTCCCTAATAAAGAAAATACATATCGATTGTAAAAAGGTGTTACACAACATCGAAGTGCATGGAGACTGATAAACTGTTTTTAATTGACTTCTGATACAAATTTAATATCTTAGTCTTTTTTCTTGACCGCAATTTACAAGACAAATTATGAAATATACACAAACTTAAAGTGCACGGAGAATTATAAAATAGATTTCAATTGACTTAGTTTAAAATTAATTTAACAAATTGTTCAAGATCTTGAGACCAAGAGTGGACCTTTTTTTTAGTGTTCTTTCAAGTCGCAATATTCACAGGCCCTTCTTTTTTTTTAAACTTAAAAGCACAATTTAGATACTAATTCGGCATTTTCAGTTTATAACCTGCAGACGGAACGTGTATCAAGTTGTATACATTGTGATTACGTACTTTTTCCTTTCCGCAGTCGATATTATACAAGTATGAAAGAAAGACAAAATATGGGATTTGCTATTATATATTATTTATTAATATTTATTTTACTGAGCTTAATTTAGCGCCTTAATTTCAAAACCTACCTAACTCAAAAAAACAAAATTGTTGGCAAAGTGCAAAGAACTGCTGTGGGCTTTTTGGATTTCAGTAGGTTTTGAGACTAAACACGTTTTTTTAAAATGTATTTAGAAAGGTTTTGAAATCGGAAATTTATCGAATGTGTAGATATTGAAATAGAGAACAAGTTGGCATCAAAATTTGAAAAAAAATCAAAAATGGTGTTCAGGCAGGTTTTGAAATTGAGTTCCTCAATTTTGATCACCGATTTATCTTGGTGGATATACGTTAAACGATATAATGACTTAACTAATTAATATATTGGCAGATGATTCTATCATTTGGCGAATTAATTGTTATTGGGCAATCACACATTTTCAATTTACGTTGCAGTGTATTTACATAAAAAAAACCTTTTGGTAACGTTTATTTATTTAAAAGAGCTTCATCAATCGTCGAGTCAACTCAAGATACTTTTAAATAAGGTGGGTGCCAATGAATATAAACAGACATCTTCAATATTATATCAAGAACACTTACTGATTGCGAAATATAAACTAAGTATATTAAGACATAACCATTCACTTTGTACGAAAAAAATAAAAGAAGATGAATATAAGATACAAAGACAATAGTTTATCTTTCCTCTAGAATTTCAATAAAAAAAATGAAGATCATTTATCAAGAAAATTTCGTTTCCACCGTGTTCGCAATAGAGTTTATCTCAACAGACTTATTTATACGAGAACTGCTTGTTACTCAGTTGCTCGACCTCTCTTTTAAAAATAAATAAATAGGGATAGTAATATATGACTAGGACAGTAGTAGTGGTTAGTTAATCACTCTCACTACGTCCGTTTTGAGTAAAGGAAGGGTAGAAGGGAATTTAATACATCACATACATTCATGCCTTTGGACGGAAATCCAAAAATCAATTTATAGAAACTGTCCGTACTAGGATTTTAACCCGTGACCTCCGTAACCAATATAAGAATTTTTAAGAAAACGTAGACAAAATGACATTGTTGACAAATCTTATATATTTATTTTTTTGCGACGTTAAACTTAGGGTGAATTAATTATTTTTTTTAGAACTTCATCGCATGTGTGTTATTTGAAAACAAATTACTATTATTTTTTATTAAAAACAATTTTGTTTTTTTTCGCATACCGTTTGAATCAAAGAGTTATAAAGGAAAAAAAATACTCTTAATACTACTTGGATCAGAGATCGAATAAAAAAAAAACAATTTTTATAATTTAGTAAAAGAAGAAGAAAAACTAGCATTGCAAAACATCATTTAATTTTTCATATTAGATTTCATTCGGATATATCTTGGATTGGCATCCGGTTGAATAATTATTATATTATGTATTTAGTTTGCATAAAGAATATATGAATGTTTCCAGTCTTCAAAAATGTATCGGAATAATTATGACTAGTCGGTTGTTAGCTGGAAACACTAAATTATAATCCATAAACAATACATTTATACTTATTGACTCCATACGTTGAAATGTAAAAATAACAATTCAAACACTTCACACAGTTTATAAACGGAACAAATCTGTTGACAGCAGGAAGATAAATTTAAATATAAAACATCACATTGTCTGATTAATTTTAAATAATTATTTTTAATCAGTTCTTACTAATGCTTTATGTTTTACACTTTTTCAAACTGTGGCATATATTCATATTTTATTTATTATGTAGCTATTTATCCCTAACATAATTTAATTTTTAGGCAAAAACCAAATGCATTCATATAATCAAAAAATCGTTTTATCTATTATATATACGTATACTTAAATCTTTACGTAGAATAAACTTATTTTAATGTATAAATCGTCAATACTTAGTGTAATGGCATTATTAAAAAAAAGAATCTTTCTGTACGAACTCCTCATTTTTTAATAAAGATCTAGACTCTTTTTTCCCATCACGAGAATTATTGACTGATCATCAACTGATTATACGTGTGATGATCGAAAACGGCTCTGATCTTTACTAAAGTATGTGAAATTAATACAAGCTTTTTATTTTTTTAAAGTAGAATTAACATTTAAAAAATCTTAACAACAAATATTATATATTAAATTAACACGATAATATTCTTTGTCATATTCCATCAGACAACCCATCACGACATATTCACGTGATCTTATGTGTACCCAAAAAAGCGAGGGAATTTTCAAGATCTTTATGAAATTTAAAAAGATTACAAAACATATCTATGAAAAATTCTACTTGAATATTAAATTAAAAGAAAAATCATTTTCACATCTAATGGAATTCAAAACTCTATTTTGATTTACATACTTGTGAAAAAAACTCTTGTGTAATTCGATAATTCAGAATTGATCGGCTGTTCGAAAATCATTTACCGCGGTTTTCCATGCCGCCATCTGCGTGTATGCAAACTTACGTTGTTTATTAATATTTTCTTAAATGAACACAGAAACAGAACTACTACTTGGTAGACTTATAAAACGAACGAAGCCACCGAAGCAACGAGCTTAAAACTGCCAAAGCGAACTTATGCATACATTACATGTAGCTTTGCTTATGATTCTTACATGACATTTGAATGAAAATGTTATATTCTTAAAAGGTTCACACATTTTCTTATAATTGATTAAGTAGTTAGAGAAGATTGATGCAATTGAGCTATTTTTATTATTTGTGTCGATTTGACGTTTCGCTCAAAATGTTCTATTTTCAAAAGTTTTGTCTATGTTATATAATTGTTTATCATTACTTTTATCGCTATTTAAATACAGAGTTGTAATAATTTATTCATCGTTCTAGGTATGGCTGTCAAATGAGATATTTTTTTACCGCGGTTTTATTTGATTGGATTTCAACATGGCGGCGGTGTTAATCCCGATTGGTTGCACGTGCGGCCACCGGTGACGTGCCGATCGCGACAGTTAGTATAATTGTGTTGTTTTTTTTGTATTATTATTTTTTAAGATTTTAATGGCTGTCAATGAGTGCACGATGCTCGCACGGCCAGTCGCGTTCGGGGACTGATCTATTTCGAGGCGCGACGCGGGTAGGCCCGGCGCGGAACTCTAAAGACTGCGAGTGTGCCACTGAACTTACGATCGACGCCAAAATTAACCGGCGTGCACGCATGTTTCTGTTCGGACTGCGAGTGAAAAGTCGGACGCCGCGGTGCGCCGATTCGCGAGTGCGTTTATCGCATATTATGTGTGCTGGGGGTGGCGACGCCACACCGCGTATACACGATTTCTTTCATATTTTAAAATGTCGCTTTATTAACGTGTACATATTTTATGTCACAAATTTAGGAAGTATATGAAACAGTTTTTATTTATTTACATAAGACGCTCATAAATATCTTATGATAATATAAAATTTCTCCTAATAGTTTACACCATAAACTATACAATAATTTACAACCTTCGTTTTATTATCCACTTTTTATGTTTAGGCCGTTTTAACATCGCATTGGCGTGCTAATGAGTTCAATAAAAATCCTGTATAATTTGATAGTAAATAATATACACTGAAAAAGTTGATTTATAGTTATTACTTTTTTATACTATATGCAGACATTCGTGCGTATGATACGTTACATATTTTAATAAATAATATATACTATCAAAAATACATTATAAAAATATATTATTTCCATAAGTATTCTATTCAAATTAATTTTTAAAGCTTGGTGTTTCATTTTTGAAATGTATTAGTTTTTGTAAGTGTTTTGCATGTTATTTGACCAAACTAATGGAAAATGTCGAATAAAGTATTTTTTTAATTCATAGAGATAATTCGATAACCTCATTTACTTGTTATGACATGCTCTTTAAGAATATCTATGAGAAATTGTCTTAAAAATGTTTTTTTTAAATCTTTGCAAAAAGTAAAGATTTAAAGCTTATTCTCTCGTGTTAATATTAAAAATAAAATGTATTTTATTTAAAGCAATTAAAAGCTAATTTTTATAAGTAATTAAAAAAAATGATGATGGTTTTACTTGATGTGTTTTTTTAAAACTTACTTCAATCAAAATTAGTGCCATATACGTCACAAACTAACATAGCAGTAAAAACATGTATTCTTAAAAATAATCATTTTTAAAAGTTTACCGTCAATGTGGTGGGAAGTCATTATAAATTAAAAAATTATCACTTTTTTAAACTAATTCCACATTATTTACAGGATATGAGAACTGGTTTTACTGATCGCCGGAATTGTGAAAAACTCATGAAAATATAAATCGATACAGCTTATCAATATATATATATACTCTTGTACAAATAGCTCTTTATCATCGTATATATTTTATCAGTTAGTTGATAATGCTCCTATGCGCGACACCACCCTAAATCTTTATAAAAAATATATGAAATTATAGTATGTATATAATAACAACAATAGAAAACAAGTGGAATAATAAATCTATAAAATTGAATTTTATATTTAAAATAAACTTCCGTAAAGTTGTTTATTAAAAAACGTACTCATCTTTAAATTTGTAATTGCTTTAAGATACTTTTCAACACATTATTTGGAAAAAAATACGTAGATGTTTAGGTTAATTTATAAAGAAAATAAAATACTATTATGTTAGTTGGAATTTATGGCATACGATACACCGTAGATGTTAAATACTACTCAGACAGCGATCATCACGAAAATTTACAGTAAATCGTGAAAGATAAAGCGGTGAACTCTACGGGGATTTGAAGTGACATACTATTACGCGGTAGACGATTAACACTGCACCAACGGTCAGGTCACTGAACTATCTCGCATGTAAAAGCGATTTTAAAATGAAGACAGAATATTACACCTATAAGAGAAAAGCGATAAAATTTTCAGAATCAGGATAGAACAACCCAGGAAATAGCATTGTTTCATTTTATTTAAAATCGATTCAAAAGTGAAACCACTTTTTTTAAACAAGCTTATTTAATTAATGAGATTAATTGTACTGACTTTCTTATTTCAATTTTTGTCATATATTCAGTATATTTCACGTTCATATTTTTAGTATTTAGTTTCACTAGAATAGTTTCACTAAGCATGTTCAAAATGGGATAAAATTTATCTTTATTTTCAGCAACCCTTGTTCCCAATGATGTAAGTTTAAGTAAAACTGTGATATTTCATAATTTAAAAAAAATTGATACACCCGTACGTTATTCAGCATGTAAATTATGGTATAAAATAGAATAGCTCACACCAAAATAGCTTTTAACTAAATAAACAATATTTTTTTATGAAACTTAATAATTATCTGTTTTATACCATAAAATAATTGAGTTAAACCAATTAAATACAAATTGAATCAACATTATATCTGAATATTATTTCAAGAGGTTAATTTTATTTGATTTTGAATAATAACAACATTTATAACAATATACTGTGGATCTATATTTAAAAGAAAAAACAAAGACTGTAGAGTTTAACTTCAACATTTTTATATTCGACTTTGTCTTAAAAAAAACTATATTAAATAGTATATTAAATTAAAAAAATCTTTTATGAGTTTTTGCATGTTTTAAATATCTACTAAAAACTACATAGCTTTTTATAATTTCATTTTTTTTCGGAGTTCGATTTGCCCGTTCATTTACGGCCCGGCCCCATCTTTACCCAAAACACCACACTTGATGGTAAAAACTCTCGCTTATAATTTTTGAATGTTTGCAAATTGCAAGTTATTTCAACGGTTGATTCCTTTTTTTCTCAATATAATAATTATCTTAATTACTTTAAAAAAACTCGCAAATGCTTAAATGCTTTAAGATTGCCTTTGTAAAAATCTCAATAAAAAAATATTAAACGAAAAAACGTGGCATTTAACTATATCAAAAATCCCAATCAAAATTTTTAGAAGAAGAAACGAATCAAAATATTTTTTTAATCCTTGTTCACAATCGCTGTCTGTTTCATATGATTATCTACACTATTTACAATAGGTCTTTCAGCAGCGAGCAAGATTTGTGGGCCTGAAACATTCCTCTAAAGGTTGATCTAAAAAAGACATTAAAATTTTATCACGTTGCTTCTTTCGATATAAATGTTAATACAGATTTATTACAATGTTAGTCTGATGATGAATAAAAACAACAGGGCTGAAATACAAACACGCGTGAAAGTTTTGTATTGTTTTTTTTATTATGATTATATCTTTCTGATCTATTGGAAACATGCGCTATGTTTTTTTCGTTTCCACGTTAATTTTTTCTCTAATGCGGGGTGGAATATTAATATTAATCGCTCAAATTTTAATTCCCGACTTCTTTATCTTTATCCTAATTATTATTATATTATAATTTATGTAATATAATAACAATTTTTAATTTTCCAGCGATATAAAAAAATATTATTCTTGAAATTATCCATCACTTAAATCTGTAGGCATTACTATGTTATAACATTTTAACAATAATCACGATTAATTTCGAAAAACTACAAAGCCATTTAAATAAATATTTCCCCAGTTGGATAATCAGTTTATACGTGTCACCATTAATAGCTTTTATCATAGTGATACATTTATTTCTTATATAAACACGATACACTTATTTTCTAAACGTCAGTTCAAGTCCATCTAGCACTTGAATGCCGAAAGGCAAAACCCGGGTTGCCAGTGACCAAATTAATGATGGAAATTTTAATGCATGAACACAATTAATATTTTACATTTTTACATCATGTTTTGTTATCAAAATGTTTCGAGCATTATGAATCTTAAAATCATTGTATTACATATAACACTAACCATGTAACATTTCAATATTTCCTTTAGCGTGCCAGATTTCAAATTGAGCACATTAACTACAAGTATTCTGATGAGAAATGTAATTGATTTTCTCAATCAATTTTTCGGTTTATTATTTAATTCAAAATCTAGGACGCTTGTTTTGTGGTTTTAAATCAAATCGATCTAAATTACAATCGTTACTTCTTGTAAATGTTATCTTAAATGGCTTGAAATACATTTAATGCATTAGAATATTGATACCAAAACCTATTTAAATGTCATTTTATTAAATACGTTAATAATACTCTAGCTCAGACAGTGAAACTTTTTTTCTATAATATTATATTATGTTTCATTTAAAAACACCTTGTTTATTTATTTTGAAAACCCTAAAGGGAGTTTTTATGAATAAGCACAGTTTGGGATCACTTTCACGACAAGAAGTTAGTGACTACTTCGTAATACAATCGCTCTATTATGTTTTAGTTCTTTTTCATAGAAGGTACACATTTAATAGGTAGTGCTTTTGATTTAACATTTTTGTTGTTGTATTTAAAACATTCAGCAAAAACTTTTACTTTACTTATCACTTTTATTTATAATTAATATGTTCTTACAAAAAAATTTGGAGTTTTGGACAAGTTTCTATGATAATATTATTCAGCAGTTTTCTCAGTTTAATTAAAAATACTTAAACGACTGTTGTTATTTTAAAACTGCAAAACTACAACCTTTATTACACATTAGATGCGCTTTTATTAACGGTTTTACGAAGCACAACTTATACGTACATACCTTTATTAATATGCTTTTTACATTTTTTTTTTAAGAAACTCACACCAACCGCTCGATCAAGCTGGTTGCTTGCAACATGGGCGAATAGTATCAATGTATTTGTCATATAGAAAGCGAGTAGACTTATAAGCTTTCCTAGTATAAACAGTCTTTCTTTCAAAGCTCTTGAATACATAGCAACTAAGTTTTAGATAAATGCTTGGAAAATGGAAATCCTTGGAAGCGCTTTACACTGCTGTGCTTTGGTATACGCCCAGTAAAAGCTATAAACTTGTAGCAGATAGTGGTGGTTACAATGATAATTACGCGGTGAAGAAATCGATTCGGTAGTCACTCGAGAATCAAACAAACAAACGACAATAGTAGTGCAAATGAAATTTACATTAAGAAATGATTAACTAATCAGTTGCATCAATTAGGACGGGCTAAACCGTTAGAAAATATATTTAACAGTGGCGAACTACCTGTTTTATTCAAGATATTATTTAATAATATTTCTTTATCCTTTTTTCTATCATCCCCTCCTTGACTCCCATTTTTATTTGATTTCTATTATAATATATCAGAATAGTAAAATTAAAATCATTCGTACTTAAGCAAGCATTTGCAAAATTAGTTGTCTGAGGATGCCTCTGAAAGAGGTGAAACATGTGTCACAGTTTGTAACACAATACGTAGAATAATCTAAGTTATTTTATTTTATATTAACTAATAAATTTTCCTTTTTTAACTCTATATTTTTCTCTACTCTCTTCGAATGAAAGAAAGGTTGATCAACTGAGTATTAACTAATTTTCGTAGAAAAACTTCTTATTAGATAACACAATTAGAAGACCATATGCTCCATATTTGGGGCGGACATTGATTAAAAAAAAAAAGATTGCATTTGTTACTGATCTTGCGAAAACTCAAAAATTTATCTGTCTAATCGTTCGCCAGAGATCTGACCAACAGATTACAGATGATAATTTTATTTTAGTCAAACAGTCAAAAAGATGTTATACAGATTTTAGTATGATTCCAATTTAATGTTTTTAATGTTATGACAATAAAGACGCTCTCCGCTATAATTACAATTTTTAATACGGAACAATTTCAAGAATGTATTCTGAATCTATACTTCCCCTCTTCTGACAATTTTATTATTTTAATGTTTTGAATAATGTAAAAAAAACAGAATACGTAATATTTCTCAAACTTTATAGCGGTCTGCATAACGATGGATAAAAATGTCACCCAGCAAATACAGCACTAAAAGCATTGATACCTTTATAATTCAGTAAAGGCGATGTGTTTTTCGATTTATAACCTAATTAAGGATTTATTGAGTGCTTTATTTTTATCCATAACAAGACAGGGCTGTTCCCGGGACCCCGTCTGCAGTGTGCATTGAAAACGGTCCCTGTTTTCCATTTTATTACCGAGTCATGCGCAATTTGTTGTGTCCTCGTTATTAAATATTGATGCTGGACATGACATCCCACATGATGACGTGTAGAGATGTCAATTTTTTATACCCGAGTATTCGAATCTTTTCGAAACCAGTCCTTTCGATTTTTTCTGTGACTATTATGAAATTCAGTTTATTAGACAATTATCGATCACTTAGAATAACCTGCCTAAGTCATTGGCAATTAATACTTCTGAAACTAGTATTATAAAATTTATAGCTTTAGCATAAAGTCATATACAAAAAAAACACACATTAATTTTACTTTACAACAATTATTTTAAACATATATTTGGTTATTACCTTAATTAATCATTGTATGTATTTATTCTTTTAAGTGTTGTTAAAGAAGCAAGTCATACAAACTTACTGAGGAACTAATTAAATACATGTAGAGCTTAGAATCAAAACTCGAATTTTGTACTTTTGACATTTTTTATATAAGTATGTATGCCAAATGAATTTAAATGCATCAATATATGCATACAAAATGGTTGTGTTCTAAAATATACTTTAAACAATGTTAAAACCACTTCTAAAGATCACCATTGGTGTCAAGCTCACATTTAAAAATGAATAAAATGAGATGTTAATATTAAACAATCGGCAATCTGTATTTTTCATAGATTAATATAATATTTTTCATTTTAAAAAAGTCTTAATTTTCATTCGGCATAAATATTTACAGCAATAATTATAATTTTGAATTATTTTTATTCTGTACACTTCCATAAAATTTGTCGATCGTCGACGTTACCCGGGTTTCGCTTTTCGGAATCTTCTGGTTTTATCCAGTGCACGAAGGTGCAACGAGTACTTGAGTACTCGTTACTCGAAGTAACGAGTACTCAAGTACTAGTTATTTATCTAAGGAACGTTTGAATGTCATTTCGATAGTGTCGATGTTTTTGCGGTATTGCCAAATGATGTTTGCAGCACGTCCTAATGCGCAATGAATTCCTTATTCATATCCTTTTTGGCATCGTAAGAAAACATGCAGGCGGTTTAAATGTTAATAATGCTTTGAAGCAGATTTTACAGCGAACCTGTGAATTTATTTCACGACCAACAAAAACTTATCTGGCGAAGTCGCGAAGCCAAACTTATGAAATGATTCATTAAAGAGATAGTATAAGTACATATATCCTAACTTATCTGTGAATTAGATGAAAAATTAAAAAAAAAAAAAATAACCTCCCGTCCATAATTTTTTTTTTTTTTTTTGGATATCAAATTTATGGAGCTTCAAGTACCAGGACGCGTCAGCGTCAAGGTTCTTCCAGTCTCCTTCATCGATAAAGATTTTGGAAAATTGTAAATTGCATCCCCTTACCGTCGTTCGCAGACGGAAGGGCGCAATCACTAAATTTTATAAAGACCTACCTCACTCAGGCTATCAATCCAATTATACGTCGAATCAGTTTACAATAAAATTGATATGTCATACACATTTTTATTATTTTATTTGTGTACGTATTCCACATAAATTACTGAAGAACATGAACGGTTTCGCTCATCTTAAGAAATACAAACTGAATACAAAAGTCCATGTGATTAACCATGTATGTATCTATCACATTTTTTTCATTTGGCAATGCTCGTATTGAGAAAAACTGGTCCTAAAAATTATCATATAATTAGTTTAAAAGGTGATCTATTTTATTAATGTACTGCCATTTCACCGAGAATTCACAGCGAACCCCCTAAAAGTTATCAATTTAAAACAACTGAATAAATCATATAACAAGAAAACTGTAGTTATAGACGAAATGGTGTTCTTTATTAGAGTTTAGAGTATGGATGTATTGTAAAATTTATCACGTAGTTAGTATCTACCCTATTCAATCCTGAAAACGAAATGTATAGGCTGTGATTAATTAAATATACGTACAGTCCTTAGTCCATCATTCTATCCTCAAGAGAGGTTGATCGACTTACTTACATAAACCAGAAATAGCTTAAACACCTTCCGCTGAATTCCCTCTATTAGATGTTCACACATTATTAGAAGAAAAGAGAAATGTACTTGAAGATTAAAAAAGCTTTGTCGTACCCACTTATAAAGCAATAATTTAAATCTAAATTATTGTTTTAAACTTCAAGAAATTTTTGCAGGAAACAAAAGAACGAGAAACATTGCGATATACGTCTTGCCAACTTTTTTATTTTATTTACCTGAATCGCACAATACGACAAGAGTAGAGTCGCTTCAATTTTTGGCAGACACACATCACTTGGGAATCTTTTTAGGAGAAAATTCTTGTTTATGTTGAGTACCAATATCTTTTTGTAGATCACGAATTCATCATTTTATTTTTTTACAATATAACCAAGTGACATCCCGCGAGGGTGGACCAGTTAGGCAATGCCTAAGGCCGGCCAATTGGTGACAGAATGGTGAATGTTTGTCTCTTTAATGAAATATTTTGTCAACATTTTACCATATTATAATATTTGTATTGTCACGTACCAGTAATGGAGCCGTAAGAATTATATGAGTGTATTACTTGCAAACATGGCTTATTTCAAAATGGTTTAAAAATGAAACTTGAAAATCATTTTTAAAAACAATGTACATTTTAAAAGTATTTTTATTCTTACATTACTTTGGAATGATATTTTGGATGTTATCAAGCCATGTTTGAGACTGTTTTCTAAAAATACTATCAAAATTTATTTTTATCTACTAAATTACATTCATGGGTCATGTTTCAACAACTTTGGAATGAGCCGGGTTTGCAACTAATACCTCATATTATATGGGTAAATAATATATTAATGAAGACCAGCTGTATTTAACAACCTAAAATACAAAAAAGGAATATTTCATTTTATTTTACTCAACTCGGTTAGAATAAATATGTAAATAAAATTTAAATTATTATTTCAAAACTATATACTAATAAGGCCAGTGGCCTAACTAGAAATGCAAAACTTATCAAAGTGTGCATATTTTTTTATTGCAAAAATAAATTTTATTGAAAAAATGAATAATTCGAGTTGTACATTCCTGCTTTTGATGGATTAGGGACAGTCTACGTCTATTTTCTAGAATTTTTAGCTGTCATCAATAAAAAAAAAGTAGTTGACACCATTTACTCGATTGAAAGGGACTTTCAAAACTTATTCATTTTTTTGTATTAATTTTATTACTTTTTTTAAATCTATGGAGTGCAAGAGCTTGTATGCGTCGAATAGGCCTAGTTGTATGGTAGTTACGCTACTGGATGAGGCCAACGTAAAATTTGTCTTCCACCTTATAATATAATACAAGAGTAGTATAAAAGTATAAATTTAACGCATAAATTATTTATTTATCTTTAATTGTGTCACGTGATAAGTATATATAGAAGCGGACTAAGTAAACAAGAGGCTCCAGACGCAATAAAATTTGGAAACCCCGTTTTTCGGATAACATAAAAACGTCAGAAAATTCCATGTAAAATAATAAGAATCTGGATAAAAAAAAGTATATGGGTTATATAATGAAAGCCATTTTTGAGCTCAATGAGATTTGGAGGCCCCAAGCGCGCGCCTCATTCGCTTATAGAGTAGTGTAATCCGCCACTGAGTATATATTATACAATATAATATTATACATTTTTAATTATACTTACTAAAAAGTTTCTCTTTAGTTTTTGAAACTACTGAAAACAATTACATACATCGTAAGAGCTATATTTCCAGACCATGATTATTATTATATGTCGATCGCGTAGTAAATAATCGATTTCAAAAACGCTTCAAAATTAATTATTGACAGATCAACAGTTGTATACTGCCATCTATTTTATCGAAAGCAAATTTGCTTATAAATTAACTTACAAGATTTCAAATAGAGAACTTTTAAGCTTCGGTTAAAAATACAATTCGTTTACGATCAAAGGAAGATGGCGGAGCTACGAACTTGCTTGAAATTGAAATCTTACAAAACCGACGACGTAAAACATAAAATCATATCTATGCAACTTTAATTTGATACAGCTATTTAACTTTTCTATCATTGTTAAATGCATGGAATATTTTTATTTATAGAGAATATAAATCGACTTTATATTATTATTCACAGTTAAGTATGGAAGCACGATTCCGTGATATTGTGAGAAACGAGTAAAATAAATGAGTTTTTCCATAAGTCTTAATTCACGAGTGTCCTAGTAGTGTACTACTGAAAATGTTCGACAAATAAATAATCTACAAACTGAGAAATATATCATTCGAAATATTAGCAAGAAATCTATAACAAGGAACACAGACAAACGCAAAAAAAATGATATTGATAGTGCTTAGAGCAATTAAAAATATGTTTCCCTATTTTTTATTTAAAATAACCCAAAATAAACTGCTTTTGGTCAATTACGGCTAGATAATCAATGGATAGTTGCTGCACAATTCCAGTACTTTAAAAGATATCCGCGAAATCTTCGAGTGCAGTACGCATAACCTAACTTTATATTTCTCTTACCAATAAACTCCAATGGGAAAATAACTCCGTAATATATTGCGACAATATATAACACATATTGAGTTTTTAAGTGTCACAATGGTAAAGAAAACTTACCTGAAAAAACAGCACAAAAGCCACCCACTGGTAATAGCGAGCAGGTCTTCTTGGGGCGGTTTCTCCAGCACTTCTAACTCCTGGATAAGCTGAGTGACCAGCAACCCCTGCAGCAGTATCTGCTCTGGAGTCTACAGTAAAAGTGGAGTGGATCCAGCAGTATGTGTTCAGGACGTCTTCGGGTATATCTCTGTCAAATAAAATCATTGTACAGACATATTTTATATAAAATACCCTTTTTATATTAATTCCACAATATTTACTTAAAGGTCAGAACTGATTTTGCTCATCGCAAGAATATCAACGTTTAAAAAAACGTATAACCCACAGTCTTCTAGATAATTAATAAATAACATAGAACACAACACATAGTGGATATAAAATACATACAACACAGTATATAATTCAAAATAGATTAAATAATAACTTATCACTTATTTTCAAAGTAATGAGAGCTTTTAAATTATAATTAAATAATTTTCCACTCATATAAAATTTGAATATTTGAAATTGAATAATAGTTTAAATCATATATCTTTTTTTATTAAATTACTAAAATACAGCTACTAATGTGTTGAGAGGAAATGATTTTATATGGTCGATGGTGCCGATAAGCATCATAATGAACTTTCTACTATCGAGGCGTCCAATATTAATAATAATTTAAGAGCGACTTGGTACCATAAATAAGCTCCGCATAATACTGTGTAAAAGCCATAGACACGGTTATAACAATACAACAAAAGATGAAGTAGATATTTTAAACATAAAATTCACATCTTTGTCTATACTTGGATTTCTTTATTTCATATTTTAAATCGAGACTTTGTTTTAAATATGAAACACTATTTCAACTTTTGTTATTTTAAACAAAGTATTTATTCAAATGTTATCATTATGAATTTTTGTTCCATATATTTTTTTTTTTAATAAAAATTACCAGAGTCTGATATATCTGATGTCATTTTGATTGATGACCAATGGAATCTAATTTTCAGCACTTTTGATTTCAGTTAAAAAATCTTATATCCTTGTCTTAGAAAAACACAATATTTCTTTGTACTTATTTCACACATTTATTTACCAAAATTAGGACTGGTAATAATTTTAATGGGCTAACCATGAGCAAAACTGGTCCTGATCTTGGTAAATAAAAGTGAAAATAATAATTAATATACATAATTCCTTTCCACCAAATTATTGACAGCGAACACCATAAAAGTGGTTTTGAAGAGAATCTTTATAATAAAATTGAAATTAATACAAAAAAAAAATTTTTGTACCAGCGAACTGTTTATATTTTAAAATGAAAACCGTTTCGAGAAAATTTGTTCAAAGATTAACAAATCTGGGAAAATTACAGAAGAACAAAGCTTAAAATGTAACAATATTGAAAAAAAATAGTTACATTATTGTAATGAAATTATACAAAATGTATTTACTCAATTAAACTCAATTAAAGAATAAGATATCCATATTTTTTTGGAATGCAAGCTGTGTATCATCTAACAAAAAATGCATTGATGAATTTCTGCCACTTGGTTAAAATGCAGTTAGCACCATCGTTGGTATCTGCGGAAGTATATGGCAACACTGAAATAGCAATTCCAATAAACTGTACCTCGTATGTATGCAATCTATGGGATTCCCCACATACTGTCGAGTGGTCACTGCGACGGAAAACGTAACTAGCATGGCTGCAGTCGCGCCGCAGTGGAGTCGGAAGGCAGTTGATTCAGTTCGAATTGGGTTTGTCTGTTGAACAAAGAAACAAAGAGTTAATAAAGTGCGCTTAAATTTTCTATTACCAAAGCTCTTTATTTAAAAAAAAAACACTCACTCAATAGATGTCGTTAACGTATTTATTAATGTTAAATGAAAAGAAAGTAGCATTTTTACATGGGAATTTAATGTCTAAAACCCTCCCAACCTTTCCGATCCTTTAATAATTGGGTGTAGCGAGAGTGATTAGCTAACCACTTGTCTTGTCCTAGCCCCATCATTCTATCTCTACTACTTTCTTTGAATAAGAGAGGTTGAGCGACTGAGTAACTGAGTAAGAAATCTGTTGAAATACCTCAACTAGAAGGCCATATGCTACACATTGGAAGCGGGCATGGATTAAAAAAAATGGCAATTCTCTCGAGATTTCTGCAACCATATAATGTTTTTTGTAGTTGTATACTTGTGATGTTTTCATTAACCCTCACAAGCCCTAAATCGATGCCCTGCGAGATAAAGTAAGCCAAGTGGTATTTTAGGAAAAAAATGATTTAGATGCGTGAAAATATTCTACGTTTTAATGTATCGTAAAAGTGAAATAAATCAAGAAAAAACGCACTGTAAAAGTTTTATCTCCCTAAAATAAAAATAGTTTTTTTCCATTTTACTACTTGGCTCACTTTACTTCTCGATGGCTCAATTCTATCTGGAAACGGATTGCCATGTACTTTGTTTTATTACAAATCCTCTATGAAGAGAGGTTTTTAAAGACTTACAACCAGTCCTCATAAAATACTCAATGTGGTCTTCCAGAGGCGTAACGAAAGTATATCACCATCCTTAGCGACGAAATGCCTCTGAAATGTCAAAGCATGTACTGAGATTTAATTTGAAAATGATATTTATTATGTGTGATTTACTTTTCATCGACACATTACCTTTTATTCTTTTGGACGAAGCCTAACTGATGGCCTGTGCCTAAATTTACATGACATTTCATAATGAATATGAATATGACTGAAATATCACATAATATTGTTTTTTTATTATTTTAAATAGAAAAAAAGTAAGACTGCGTCGCTCAACTATAATAATAGACACAAACTTTAAAGATTTGACCTATTTCAGTAATCGGAATCAGAACCAAACTTTCTCAAACTTTTTTGCAAGTATTTATTTTTTACCCAACATCATTAAATCCGGTGTCACCGATGGTATAATGAGATTGTAAATTAATTGCTTCCAACTTGTGAGAGTCGGAATGGAAACTTTAATGCCCACCGGACATTTTGTTTGTGCAAAAAAAAAACGTTAACTCTACATAAGAGAAAACTTTGCGAGCATCAGTTCAACTTTGAATGTTTTACAATGAAACTTTTTCTTTGAGAATAATTGAGAACAACTAAGAATCGTTCAGCCGTCAATTTCATAGGACACAAAATGTTTTTTTTTTTTTTTTGAATTATGCATTTTAACATATGACTTTTTTCTAAGATCAATAATAGTTTCACATTTGAAAAAAATGACAGATCCTTCAATTTTGTACTTTTTGATATATTTTATCGCTTACGACTCCGGCTTAGCTTTTTGTTGTGTTTTCATAGTTTCTCAACCTTTTTTATATATTTTGAGACTCGGAGATTGGAAGATTCTAAAATAATTTTAAATTCTTTAAACATTTTGCTTGGAGACTTAAAATTTGTATCCAGGAATTTACAGAATTCCCAATTACACAGAAACTTTATTTGTTAGAAACTTAATCTCACGTATTAATTCTAGCAATCTAATAACCAGCTAAAAAAAGAAAGTGTCTTGCAGAAAATGTACATATTCTTCTGCATAAGCCAGAAATAATAAGATAATGCAAATTTTGGGACAGCTTAAGACTTTTCAAGCGATAAAAAAAATGTCATTTCAACTTTTATAATAAAGACACTATTTGTATTGAATTCAGTTTTGAATAAACAGAGAAATAGAGAAGTTAAATATTGGCTAGCCCAAACAGTATTCTTCTTACATGTACTCATTAAAAAATACATGTCAAATTAATACTAACATACAGTCATTGTATAAATACTCAATGCTGTGGTACTTTTTGTTAGTTTTTAAGCAGAAAATCAGTGACATCGAATATTTTATCATTAATAATTTATAATATCTGCCAACTACTAGCAAAATAATGTTTTTATTAAATAAATAAAAATTGCCAATAATATTTTTGTATCAGATAAAGTATAAATAAATTCATGTCAAGCTGCATGGATATATTTAATTAAAAAAAGGAAAGAAGTGAAATTATTCATGTTAAACAGTTTGGTTTATTGTTTCATATTTTTTTTCATTAAAAACTTAATCAGGAAAATAAAACTATGATATGCTGCAACCAGCAGACAGAATAGAATGAAAAAAATGTGTACATAACGTTTTTTAATCTATTAAAAAAAAATCGCTACACCAAAAATGTTGGCAGCCTCTGTAGTGTATTATTTAGTATTTTCCACGAGTATAAAATATACGGCCACTAATTTCTTCTGGCTTATAAAACACAATCACGAAACCTTTGCCAATTTGCTCCCGACATTATTGTTGTTTTATAGCAGGGGAATCGAACCTGCACCGCTCGCTTATTAGTCAGTCATAACGCGATCTATTTGCGTCCACCAATAATAAATAGCTAAACACCGCGGATTCGTGACATTCGACCGTGAGTTTCGTGTTAAAAACAGAACTTGTCGTTCAAAATGAACCGTTTCACAACAATCGTGCGACATCATCAACAAATTTTCACACAAATATCTCTAACACATAAGACTCCGGATACCCCAACAAAAAGTAAAATCATTTTTTTACCATATTTTAACTTGATAATCTATCTAGTATTTTTCAACATTACTGATATTTTCTTTAAGAAAATATTCTATCTATATATTAATACTCGATAATGTCCGTATGATTGCATGATTGCATGATTGCATGATTGTCCGCGATATCCCCTCCCCCTGCCCCTTCCCCCTCCCTCCTCAAAGCTCCGCTGACGCAATATTTTTATTCATACTAAAGACATATTTTCCCAATACACTGTTTATTATTTGACGAAACAAATCGCTGAAAAAATTTCATACAAAAAAACGCCGCGACCGTGGATCGAACACAGAACTCTGGATTACCAGTCGAGCTCTCTATCAACTGAGCTAACGTCATAAATATCAAGGCGATAAAAATACATTATATAAATCAAGCATTTGAAAATGGAACGATATTTGTGATTCACAAACTGACTTCGATTGTTTTTATTCAAGATTGTGACGTCTGTCAAATATGAATGTGGTATATTTTACATAATATAGTTTCGACAGTTAAATGCAAATATTCCATGTGTGTCATATGCTGACGGCTATTAAATATTTTACTTTTTAACAGAGGGTATTTAGAATTTATCCCGACAATTTAAAAGTTTTGTATCTTTTGTTTTAAATAACGAGTAAACGAGTCTATGCTTTGGACAAGGTAAATTTATACTCAAATAGTAATATAAATAAAGTAAGCGAAATAGTTTGATAGATTGGGGTCAACGAGATTAAAATACGGCAAAGTGAGCCAAGTTAGGATGATGGGAAAAAGTGAACTGAACCCACCCTTTTTATTGCATAATTTCAATCATTTTTTCTCTAAAATACATTGTTTATGCTTTCGATGGATTCGTCGGTATCTTTGTGGAAGTTCATTTGAATATAAAATAAAAAATAACTTAGATTATTCCACGTATTGTGCTACAAACTGTGACACGTGTTTCGCCTCTTTCAGAGGCATCCTCAGACAGACTTACTTTTACTTACCGAAAGTAAGTCTGTCTGAGGATGCCTCTGAAATAGGCGAAACACGTGTCACAGTTTGTAGCACAATACGTGGAATAATCTAAGTTATTTTGTATTACTTTTTTATGCTTATTTATTGAAAAAACTTTCACATAAAATTAAAAGTTGATGACAGTTCCCACAAAAATTAATTGAAAACGTAATTGCACTTAAAAGTCAAATGGAAAAGTTTCACCATTTTTATGTTTGGTTCCCTTAAAGACTCATATATTCCTAAAAATAAGCTCCGTTTGGCGAATTAGTGAAGTTAATTTATTCTGATTAATTTGATAAATATGCATTTGATTGTAACATGGAAAATTGATAATTTTGTTTTGATAAAATGTGCAATTAATTTATACCATTTTGCATGTGAAAAATGATTATTAGCAAACTTAAACATTATTTCAAAAATTAAGTAATTTACAATTTAAAACTGCAGGGCTGTCGATATATGCGCCGAGGTCGATTTATGCTACTATGAAAAATGATTGTTAGCAAACTTGAACATTATTCCAAAGATTTAATATTTTACGAAATTTCTGTCACTACGAAAAAAATTGTCAGCAAACTTAAACATTATTCCAAAAATTAGGTAATTTACGAGGTATATTTCTGCTAATAGGAAAACTAATTGTTAGCAAACTCAACATTATTCCAAAAATTAAATAATTTACAATTTAAATACTACAGGGCATGCTGTCGATATATGGCCCGAGATATATTTATTTTATTTTTAGAATTTCTGGCTTATTCAATAAATAGGTTTGTAATTTTCTGACTTCTTAAAAATGCAACAAAAATCCCCCCGTTGAGGTCAACGGGCTTACAGCTAGTATTATTCTAAAATATCTAATTCAAATACTCCATAAATTAATAACAAAAGGTTAAGAAGGAATAGCTTTTAGTTTAAAAAACTTTCTATTAATGAAGTCATTAATAGAAAGTAAATATTACTAAATAACATAGGAAATGCTGAAAAAAATAGATGAATAATAAATATAGACCTCGGTGCATACTATTTGCAAATTTCTGTTATGTTGAGTTATCAATAGATTCATGCTATACACAGAATCTTCAACCATCCAGTTTTTTTTATATGTTTTTTTTTTGTCTGTAAGAATTGATACGGTTTACTAAATTCTTTTTCAGAATATTCATGGCTGTTGGCTTAGAAAAAATCTACTAGTTTGCAGCCCTTAACTAAATTGATAAGAGTTTGACCATTCGTGGTCTTCAGCTTAGTATCCACTTTAGGTTAATGCTTATACCTTTATTTGTAAATTCCTTTTAATATCAATTGTTTATTACACATTAATTACTCTATTTTATTTTGTATAAATAACCGTGTAATATTGTAATATTGTTCAGTTAATCGTCTCGTCGTAAGCAGTTACAAGTACACATTAGTCTTTTATTTTTTGAATACTACACTAGCAATTATAGTATTTTATTTGTTATTGAGTACAATGCCTCTTCCCTGTTTGTTTGTAAATATTTTCAAAAAATTAAAATATTAAGCCAAATCAGCAAGAAATATGGATGGAACAAGGACTTAATAAATTTAAAATACACATTTTCATAAACATATACAGTGTATTCCATAATTGACTGCATATCCGTTTAAGTCTCAATAAAGATCAAAACATTCTTGAATGAGACGATATAAAAAGATTGCCTGTAAAAATATGTCAAAACATATCATTTTTTGTATCAATTTTATGCTACTTTACACATTACTCTGAAGTTGGAAGTGAAGTAGACATGATCAAAGAACTTGTTTTAACCATGAAACCCAACATGTAAAAATAACTCACAATGTGAGTTCTAATTTTAATTTTATATTCATACATCGAAGTGATTCAGTTGAAAATTTAGTGAATAAAAAAATGATTCAGTGTTTTTATTACGTCTGAAATTAAGATTTCTTGTTCTAGTAGGTATCATGAAAATATACGATACATACCGTCAACTTATCTTACAAAATATATATCTATATTTAAGAAAAATGTTAGCAACCTAAAGCAAAGTCAATGAAATTATTCCTACAGTAAAAAAAGCAGAATACATTTGTAATATAAAATTTAATCTAGTTTTTAAATAGTAATCGTTCATATTGACTATCATTTAAGTCAAACATATTGTTTTATAAAAGATTCTGTGAATATTTCGCAAAAAAATATTTCTGTCCCGATGATATGGTTTTTTTTATTTGATCATTGATTATTCATGCCTTCCATAGTAGTTGTATTGTCTCTTAATAAAGTCTGTGTTTTAATTATAGTATTTTTTAAGCATTTTCCACTCCCAAAATTAAGCAAGAATCTTAACTGAGTACAATAACATTATATTTGCTATTCCTCTATTTTTGAGAGGGTAAGAGTTAAGAATATAAACATGTGGCTATAAAATGACTAGCAGTTAATTGAACACTAAATATGCGTGTTTTTATAAATTTCGTTGGTGTGTCAGTAATATGATTTAAAAAATAGTATTCCTTAATTTCTTATTAACTTAGAATTTTTAGTGTGGAATAGGCATGTTTGGTACAAGTCCCGCAATATAAGGGTTGAATATTATATCGACTGCGGAAAAGAATAAGGACGTAACCCACAGTTTTTTCAAAACACCTCTTTTCGATGATCACAACTTGATACACGTTCTATCAAAAAGGTGTAAGCTAAAAATGCCGAACTAGTATCTAAATTTAGATTTTAAGATTGAAAAAAGAAAGGCCTGTGAAAATTGCGATCAGGAAAAAAGAATTTAATTTATTTCAAATAATGTCAATTATAAACAAGTTTATCAGTCTCCATACACTTCAATGGTGTACATATTTCATAATTTGCTTTTGACCCCAAATCATCAAAAAAGGTTTTTGTCTTCTGCAAAATTTGTTATGTGTGGGTTACGTCCTTTTTCTTTTCCACGGATGATATTATTTTAGTACATATTTTTTAGTTTAAATTCATTTAGGAATTGAATACAAGCAAATGAATTGATACGAATTAACACATCGAGGACGGATATGATAAATAAATCAAAAATATGTTTATATTATTTTGTTTAAAAAAATTAAAAGAATTTTTTTTCATTACCACTGGTTCTCGAGGTGTGAGCGTTTTCTTTATTTTTCTGTCGCTATGGCGGCATCTGGTTTAAAAGAAGCTGTTGTGACGTCATTGCAAAACAGTCACATTAAATTAAACAAAAGTTTAATTACCAACGTTAAGGATAAAGCTGTTT
Source organism: Himalopsyche anomala (assembly GCA_031772345.1). Classification (NCBI taxonomy): domain Eukaryota; kingdom Metazoa; phylum Arthropoda; class Insecta; order Trichoptera; family Rhyacophilidae; genus Himalopsyche; species Himalopsyche anomala. The sequence goes on from CM062821.1 coordinate 7,554,716, forward strand.
TAAGCTCAATTCTCTGAAAATTCTGTTTTTATTGATGTTATCATCGTTGCCATAATATTTTATGTTGAAATAATTTAGTCCAGTGAGTCACAAAAAAAAACAATCAAGAAAAAACGTTTACAGCTTCTTCTGCATAAAATATATATTTGAAAGTTTTCAAAAGTTTTTTTGAATTTATACAATATTTCATTAGGAAAGTACCTACTAATTTCTCTTTTATTAATCGGTGCTCTTAATTCACAAAAATCTTTTTATAACGGCTTTGTAAAAAGTTCAAGACGTTTCATTACATTATTAACTTTTTATTTTCTGCTCAGTTTCAGGCAATTTCAACTAACTATAGAATTTTAATTTAATAGAGTGGGAAGAAAATGTTTGACGTATTTTTATTTATTCATAACAATATTTTAATGAGTAATTTAAGGGTAAGTGTCGCGATCTACAGAGACGCCTATAATCGAGAGAAATTATTAAATTGCCTATAAATAAAAATTCGTTTAGTTGATAGAATCTATATTAATAGGATTTTCTAATCATTTCAGTAGAGTTAATCATTTCTTATTATCATACTTTGATAAAGTTCTCCATTTGACAGATACTATTTCAAAATTTAATAAGGTGTGAATGTCTAATAAAAGCTGAAAAATGTTAAAACTGAATGTCTTATCTATAATATATATTTGATTTTGCTAACGTTTTTAACAAACAAACTTTATTACAATGTGTTATCATAATATGATAATAAGGAATGATTTACTCAATTGAGATGATTTGAAAATCTTTTTAAGCTAGATTCTACCAATTAAACGACATTTTGTGTATTTTTTTTTTAACCATGTCCGCTCCCAATGTGGAGCATATGGACTCCTAATGTAGTTTATCTCAACATAAGTGTTTCTACGAGAACTGTTTGTTACTCAGTTGGTCAACCTCTCTTTTTCCGAGAGAGAAGAGAGTAGGAATAGAAGGATAGGGATAGGACGGGACTAGTGGTTAGTTAATCGCTCTCGATACGCCCCGTTCATAGAATAGGATGGGTGGCAGGGGGGAATTCAAGACATTACATACATCAATGCCTTCGAACAGAAATTCATAAATCGATTGAAAAATCAATTTATAAAACTGTCCGTACCTGTATTCGAACCCGGAACCACCGTAGCCGAAGCCAACGATGTTGACCACTCGACCACACAGGCGGCTTAATATAAGCAATTTAATAATTTCTCTTAATTATAGGTGTCTCTGTAGACCGTGACACTCACCCTTAAATTTTTATGCCGTATTTAGGAAACAACTCACCGATCCCGAAACAAATGTGTATATGGCTGTGAGCAGTTCCATGCCGGCTGGCGGGGGCCTCGCTCGTCCTGCCCTGGGAGCCCTAAGCGGCTCCGGCCCACCACGCCGCGACTTACGAGCTCTGCGGCCCCACTGGGTTGCGTTTCGGGTGCCCTCTCTAAAACAAAAACAAAAAATATAACCTACAAGGCTTACGGATTTATAAAAAATAAGCACAATAAATATAAATTATAATATTTTATTAGTATTATTTTCATTAATAAAACGTGCTGAGTACTTGACATGATTATTTTTGTGACTAAGTCATTGGTCAGCAGTTGTTTTACATAAAGAAAGTTATTATAGGTTCCTGCTTCCTTATGGCAAAGATAAATGTATCTTAAAAATTTAAATAAAAATAAAAGTCAAATTATAAAAATGCGTTTATTTGATCTCGAGTACTTGAAAATATATGTGACATTTGGTATTCCAGATTCCAGATCATTAAAGACATCAGAGTTATAACACTTCTAATTGTTTTCAAGACTTTTCATACAAAAATACTGTCCTCAAATTTTGTACATTCATACAAATTGTATCACACAAGAATATACGATGCACACAAGAATGTACACAATTTGAACGATTCAAATTTACATTTAAAATTCCACCAAGGACCTCTAGCCGAAATCTTAATGTAAGTGAAACTTCATCTGGCAAAAGAGTATGAATATTTTTGTAGCACCGTTGTTTTATCCAATAAATTATATTATACTTTTGACAGCTGTCTTTTACAAAAATGTAAAGTTTTTTATTCATAAAGAATGAAATTATATAATAATATATGTATTGTTAAAGTTAATCACAGTCTCTCTAATCCTGTGTAGAAGTGAAACAAGGAAAATCCATTGCCCTAAATTAAAAATCTTCTAATCGTCGTAAAAGTATAGATTACTGCTCGATAGGAATGCTTCGCATCCATATTTGTATTAATATTTCTTAAAAATAAACCATTTTTTTTAGTTCAATATTTTAATCGTTTATTACCTTGGGCGGATGAATTTTTTTTTTAATATCACCATTCGTAGTCAGATAAATTATCTATAATAAGCGAAGCTTTTATCAGATAACTAATAAAAATTAAATGAAGCACAGTAAGGTATTTTTTGAACGATGTCTGCTCTTAATACACATAAAACGCTTGGATTTATCTCATAAGAAGTAGTTTTAACAAGAACTGGTTGCATTTCAGTCGCTCATTCACTCTTTTTTTTGATAAATTTTTTCAACGTCGTTGGTTTCGGTTACGGAGGTCCCGGGTTCGAATCCCGGTACGGACAATTTTATAAATTGGTTTTCAAACGATTTATGAATTTCTGTTCGAAGGCATGGATGTATGTGATGTCTTTAATTTCCCCCTCCCACCCATCCTATCCTAACGGGGCGTATCGAGAGCGATTAGCTAACCACTAGTCCTGTCCTAGCCCTTTCCTTCTAGTCCTACTCTCTTTGGAAAAAGAGAGGTTGAGCAACTGAGTAACAAGCAGTTCTCGTAGAAACACTTCTGTTGAGATAAACTCCATTAAGAGTCTATATGCTTCACATTGGCAGCGGACATGGTTAAAAAAAAAAAAAAAAACAATCTAATCGTTCGTGATCTCCCTAATTTTTAATGTAACCATGATTGAACAAAAGCTCAAAAATCATTTCTTTCGACAAATGCAATATAGGATCAGTAATTGTGTGGTTTTTATTGCTTATTATAACATCTGTTACACTTAAGTACAGTGATCAAATTTAATTATATTAAATAATGTTTCTTACCTTTTTAGCAAAGAATCTCAAATAATATTTGTATTGAATGAATAAAATCTTATTTATACGCATGTTATTAAAAAAAAATAGTATGTATCAAGTCCCGGGTTGTTTTATTTAAATGTACCGGAAAAAAACTATCAAAAAAAGCGTCGATTTCAGAAATTTCTTTTCGGCCTGTCTTGATACAGTATCCTTAGTTCTAACTCGTAAATACCACAACCGGAAATGACTACTAGTACAATGTATTGATTTAGCAGATAAAACAAAACGTATTATGTTTATTTTTAATCGACAAGAAAAATGCAACATATAACTCAAGTTTTTTGAAAAGAACCATAACCTCATACACCATTAATACAAATAGCAGCCCAAAAATAGCAATAAAAAACTAAAGCAACTCCAGGAAATTAAATTTTAGGAAGAATATTACAATAATGGTGGTCGTATCAAAATTTGATTGTAAAAATATCTGTTTGAATTAAATATTTAAACGGTATATTAGTTTACATAATTTATGAATTATATACATTTATTCTATAATATAATAAAATATTTATGCAAAGTCCAACCGTTCTTGAATGCTGGTAGTACGCGTCGGTAACACAATACCAAGCATTGCATTTTTCAGCTGAACGGTTGGAATTTTTTAAAAATTAAAAAACCGAAACCGGTTCTGCTAGTTCTCACACGTGTGTTTTAACTATATATCAAATAATGAAAATATGTCAGGTGTCGAAATGAATATTTTTCCGAACCGGAACATTCGATTAAAAAACATTTACATGCTATCATTTTTTTTATTATTGAAATGTTTTACTAACATTCTCTCTCAGAATTTTATATTTTCTTAAACTGTGCCCACTCTTAATTTAAAGCATATAGACCTGATTATATGGTAGCGAGCTAATTATTGAGGTCGAATAAGTCAATGTCTTCGGACGCAGACCTATAAAACGATTGAAAAATCGAGTGCTCGTACTAGGACTTGAGCTCGTGGACACTGTAATTCCGGTTTGAATCCCAGTACGGAAAGTTTTATAAATTGATTTTTCAACCAATTTTTTAGATTTCTGTTCGGTAAAATGGGTGTTTTTTGTGTTTTTTCATGAAGTGGTGTGGTAGTTATAAGATTTCACTACCACCTATACAATTTCAAAAACAAAGAAGCATAGCAAAAGCGATTGGCTAATATTTATATCCCTACTCTTTTCAAATAAGAGATCTTGAGCAACCGAATGACAAGCAATTATCGTAGATACGCTTATTTCAAGATACAATCTATTTAAAAACCATATGGTTCATATTAGTAAATGACATGTTTAAAGAATATATTGATATATAGACAAGGAACCAGAATTCGGAACGGAAATTTCGATTTATTTCAAAGCAGCGTGCCGATTCGCTACAGCTGTCCAATTCGAGCACTGAAAAATATTTTATTATTGCTATTATCGACCAGAATTGTAAATCCCGAAATACTTTTATGCTTTGTATAATACAATAATTCAATAACCTCAAATATAAACACGTTAATTATGTTTGTGTTTAATATGTGTGTGTTTTATTTGCTTGGAATTTGATTCAAAATATTGTTTGTAAAGTTTTATGTTTTATACAGAATAAAATAAGAATGCGTGATAAAATTCCTGTTTCATATAAATTTATACGCGGCGTGTTTACTAAAGTTACAGTACGAGAAATTGTCCCAAAATATTCGGACACGTTAGAAAAGGCCATGCTAAAAAATAGAAAATAATATGTTGTGTATTTTAATGATCTACATACATATATCAGTGGTCAGCAAAGTGGTGATCCGCAAAGAAATGTAAAACCATTTTTAATTTTTGTATTTCTACAGTTTTTTATTATTAACAATGTGGTTACAATTAATAATTTTATTTTATAATTCAGAACTTCTGATGGATTTTTTTTCCACATATACTTTTAAAAAATCTTAAAGGCGGTTCGCGGGACTTAAAATTATGTTTAAATCGGTCCGTGATGATCTAAGGTTTGCCAACCGCTGATTTATATTACTCTAATAAAATGCTTAAATTATTTGAGTTATGTTTTGTTGCATCATACTATTATTCATTAATTCATAATCTTCATTACAGACTGTTTCAATAATCTTTCTAATATACATACCTTCTAATGTATAATAATTAGGGTTCCCGGAAATTAATTACTCATTCTATGTGGATATATTCGTACGAGATAAGGTTTTACATTATTAATCAATCACAAAAAAAAAAAAAAAAATCAAATCAAGTATTATAACTTAAATGTATTTTTAATTGATTGGAAATACTTTGTAAAAGATCTCTAAATATTATATTATTGTTGTTTTGATGTATCTATCTGTCTGATTGTAACGATCAATACTGCGTGACAGAGAGATAGTGTATGTAAGCGTGAGTGGTGAATATTAATAATATCATACTAATACATGTTTTTAAACAAGAATCAACGTATATTTATTTATTGGTAGTTATTTTCTACGTAACAGTAAAGTATTTCACAAAATTTTCTAGACTTATTGCTGAAATAATGTGGATTTTTTGTGGTAATGTTCTTTTTCTACTCACTGACAAGGCCAAGGGTATGAAACACGAAATGAAAACCTTTCAACCCATATCCAAAAGTATGATATTTTGCAATGTGTTAACTCACCACATATTTGCAATTCAGGAAATATTTTAAAAGGATTATGATTCGATCATTGTTGCCGCCTGTGTGGTCGAGTGGTCAACATCGTTGGCTATCGCCACGGAGGTCCCGGGTCCGAATCCCAGCACGGGCAGTTTTATAAATTGATTTTTCAATCGATTTATGAATTTCTGTTCAAAGGCATGGATGTATGTGATGTCTTGAATTCCCACCTCCTACCCATCCTATCCTATGAACGGGGCGTATCGAGAGTGATTAGCTAACCACTAGTCCTGTCCTAGGCCTTTCCTTCTATTCCTACTCTCTTTGGAAAAAGAGAGGTTGAGCAACTGAGTAACAAGCAGTTCTCGTAGAAACACTTCTGTTGAGATAAACTCTATAAGGAGTCCATATGCTCCACATTAGGGTAAAAAAAAAATGATTCGATCATATTTTTTTCTTTCTTCATCACATTTATATAACCTTAGCAACCATCAGTTCTTAGTGAAACTAATTTTGTTGGCAGACTTTAATTAGAGCTTAATTCGAGGAATTTGTATGATTTTCAATATTAAATTGTCAAATATCATTTATTACTTTTACGGTATAGTGACATTTTCATGATAATATTTAACAATGCTACATTTAACCATATCACGGACTTCCTTTTAGAGTAAGTTTTAAACGATTATTCCAATATAAACTATACAAAAAAAATGTCATTTAAATTTGCGTATAGAATAAAAAACAAAACTCTTCGCCCTTTATTAAATATCTACGTTTGTAACCAACGAGGCATGGTGACATTTAAAAATTCGTACACCCGTTTCACTGGCGGTTTTTGGAAATATCATAGAGAAACGGTGAAAATTTCTATGAATATAGTTTGCCTATTTGATAATCTAGAAACATTATAATATGTCACAAACAACAATGAATGAATACTAATTTATCGGGTCCTATGGCGCAGCGGTTAGCGTTGTTGGCTTCTGTGCCGGAACTTACGGGTTCAAGTCCTGGTACGAATAGTATTTTTTTGCTCGATTTATCGATTTCTATTCGTAGGCATGGGTGTTTGTGATGTTTAAAAATTCCCTCCCACCCTTACAATCCTTCAATAAGTAGCGAGAGCGATTAGTTAATCACTAGACCTATACTGACCGTTTCCTTCTATCCCTACTACTATCTTTGGAAAAGAGAGGTTGAGTGATTGAGTAACAAACAGTTCTAGTAGAAAACCTTCTGTTAAGATACCTCCATTACGAGGCCGTATTGGGAGCTGACATGAATACTAAATAAAATAAATATTTTCGTATTATATTACATACTTAAAAAATATTTACCGTCAGTAATTGGTGGAAAGGCATTATATTACAAAATAAAACACTTTTTGTACGAGTTTTACGTTTATTTATAAGGATCAGGACCGGTTTTGCTCATCACGAGCATTTTTAAATAATAAAAATATAATATACATGATAACTTACAAAAAATAACAATATAGGTGTTGCAAACAATTGTGGGGTTATAATGCAAAACGTACTATTTCCAAAACTCTAACTTTTTAGTACAGTCAAATACTATAACGAAAACAAAATAAACATTTGCATAAACACAAACAAAATAACATTTGCATAAAAATATGATTTTCAATTCGAAAACGACAGTGTTGTAGACATTTTGTATTAAAACTAATATGATCAGACGATCCCTTAGGCTTAAATTATCCTATCTGCATAGTTAAAGCAATATCGCTCATTTTGGAAATAGTTTGTTTTGCATTATAGCCCCACAATTGGTATTAGAAATATGAAAAGAATTTACTTTTAATTGATACAAAATATGAATAATTGAGTTAAATTTTTAAGATCTCTTTTTTTAATCATTTATAATCGCATTGAAATGCAATAAAGTAAGAATTCTTCGCATCCAATAAACATACAAGAGTATTAATTTTCACATCAAAAAATATATTTTCATTCTATAGCAGGCATAGGTAAGCTTTCATAGTTCTGGGGCTAAATTATTCATATATTACCGGCCGAACCAAATTATTATATAAAATAAATAAACATAATTGTCTTGATGGGTGGGACGGTAACTCTGCGGATTTTCTTTTTACTCCCTGCGTCAAGTAGAAATAGAAACCCGCCCCTTCATTTTGTAGTTTATAAGATAAAACTTGGAACCAATGCTTACTGTATTAACAAATGACCTTACGCCAATAAGTCTGAAGGTGTTCCTCAAAGAAGTGAAACACGTACCACTGTTTGTAACACAATCATTGGAATAACAAAGTTATCAAATGAGGGTATTACTTGCAATCCCGGCTCATTCAAAAGCTGTTGAAACATGAACTATGAATGTAATTTATTAGATAAAAATAATTTTTGATAGTATTTTTAGAAATCAGTCTCAAACATGGTTTGACAGCATCCAAAATATCATTCCAAAGTAATGTATGTATGACTAAAAATACTTTTAAAGTTTACATTTTTTTCAAAATGAAATTCAAGTATTGTTTTTTATCCATTTTGGAATAATCCGTGTTTGCAAATAATACTCTCAAATGTAGTTTTATAAAATAAATGAACGTTGAGTGAATCAAGACTACATATCGAATATATTGAAACTTATGAAAGATGGTTTTTGTTTAAAGCAGGCATGGGCAACCTTTCCTAGGTCTGGGGCCAAATTATCATTCTGTCTCCGAGTCAAGGACCGGACCAAATTATTAAACATAATAAAGTTATATTAAATTAAATAAAACACGTTGCTATTTCTTATATGGTGGTGATCATGAACTAGTAGAGTGGAGCCACTGCAAGCGCCCGTGTCATCTCCATTATGTAATCCCTCCCTGAAACTATTAATTTCTTTCTCTAATTCTTCGCCGAGATAAATCAGGGCCGGACAAAATAGCTCGGCGGGCCGGTGGTTGCTCATATATGGTTTAAAAGTATATCATGCAAATCGTCAATAGTTTTGAAAAAATGGCTTTTAGCGAAAGCTCAAACATTGCGCCACAGTACATATATTTAGCAAAAGCCGCTATTTTCAGAAAAAGCTTTAACGAAAGTATCGTAGCAAAATTTTGGTACCGAATATCAATAATATTTAATCATCGTATCTACGATACAATACATCTGTATTCACTTGTTATGTTTTTGCCAGTTTACTGTTCAAAACAATTTAATATTTAACTGTCAAATTTAATTTTTTACATTATCTTATGGTAGTGATGATAGAACGTTTGTATACGCATTCATATCTGAAGCCGTTTAACCATTTTTTTTTAAACAAAACACATAAAGAGCATTCACCCATAGAAAGTTTACATACATATCCGCATGTCGATATTTGATGTAGTTTATTGGGTACTTAACTCAGACCGATTGCATACTCGTAAAAAGATATTTCGTAATATTTAAGAGTTTTCAGAAATAACTGAACGATTTCGTAGCTTAGTAGGTGCTTAATAATTATTACGAAAATATTTTTGCTGGCGTTTTTATAATCTTTACAGTGTGGTCTACGGGATACAATAAAAAGAGATTCTTATATACAAATTTGTTGCCAGAGGTTTAAAAAATTTGTAATTGGTATTGCATCAATCAGTTATACGGTAAAATTCACACGTTCAAAATATAGTTCGCTCTATTTTATCTGTCAGTTCATTCGTATCATAAAATTGTAAAAATCTGACACTTGAAGTGATTTAAAACTTTTATTTAGAGTGTGGAAAGTAAGCGAGACAGAAGTTACTTATGCTAACACGTCAATAAGGAAGTCGTTTAAACTAAATGGATAAAAAGATGCCTCAGTTCTGAATAAAGTATGAATAAATGTTTATAATACCCAACGCTTTTTTTAAAAAAAAGGGTGGCGGAACTAACATACTGTAAAGCTTTTTTTTTGATCCATGTCCATTCCTAATGTAAAGAATATGGCTTCCTAATGGAGGTATTAAAACAGATTTTTTACGAGAACTGTTTTTTTAGTCAGTTGCTCAACCTCTCTATTTTTTTTAAAGAGAGTAAGGATAGAAGGACAGGGCTAGAGGATAACTAGTGGTAAATCAATCGCTCTCGCTTTGCTTCATTCATTTTAGGATTGGAAGACTGGGAGGAAATATTTTAGATATCACAGACACCTATGCCTTCGAACAGAAATCGATTTAAGAAAATGCTGATCGTACTTCAACATATTTTAAAGGATTTGGAAGTGCTACGATGACAAAAAAAAAACGAATATTAACTTTAAAATACCAAAAAGGTGCGCTGAGAATACCGATATCCACCAGTTAAAAGTCATTTTCTTATGGTAATCTTTGGTTATTTTAGAATGGTAGTGTTTTTTATTCTTCAGATTCAAACTGTGAAAACCTCTGAAAGTTTTAATCATTATTTTGCGGAAAATATATATTTATGTTTTATATAATCCTACAATCTCATTGAAATCTAAAAAAAATCTAAAAAAAGTGTTTTTTGTTAAACTTTTGAACCAAAGTATTGATATTATCGTGTTTGACCACAGCTAGTGGATAATAAATTAAAACAAAAATATATCTTCAAAATAAATATTGCGTGATGGTGATTAATATTTAAATTACAACATAAATTTATGTAATTTATCATTAAATTACGCCCATAATAACAAAAGTGGCTAAAAACGGATTAAAGAAACCGTAAATATTTTTTTATTTTAGAATACTCGTGATTTATTGTGTTTTATGATACTTTTTTGTATATTTTAAAATTAAAATTTCCTACAGAACTTTCAGGCGTTTTAACAAAAAATAGAGTTCTAGTGCTTTTAATTACATGTTAAAAGCAAGACTATGTAGCCCTAAAAAAACGCGACTCCGACTCCGATTTTTAAAAGAACGAGTCTCTCTGTATTTTAACTATTTGTTTTAAATGTGATGTAAATAAATCTTTAATCGACTCCACAGCCTTAGTAATATGACATATTAAATTAAGTCTCCATTACTGAAAATTAAAGTTTTCTGATCATTACAGCTAGTTTGTCCAGGATATATTGTTATCAATTTATAATTATTTTTCTTCATAAAATCGTTTTTTTGCAAAAATATTATATGATATGAAAACTCATGTAAGAAATTAGAATTATAATTTATCTTGATAAAATAGTATGATTTACTATTCGTAAATTAGAAATCGGATTTTACATTATTGAATTAATGTTTTAATGTGCTCATCGAATTGTTTTTTTAGCTTCTAGAACTGTAAATAAATAATGGCATTATAGCTAATGCCAATACGACAAATATTTACAAGTTTTAGGGTGTTCACTGTCAATACTTGGTGGAAAGGCATTATATTAATAAAAACACAATATTCCTATGAACTTCATTCCACTGAACATTGTCATCAGTTGACAATGCTCGCAATGACCGGTCCTGACCTATTAAATAAAATGGAATGAAGTACAAAGAAATATTGTGTTTTTATTCATACTTATAAGTCTTTGAAAGTCACTCGAGATCACAAACACCCACGTCTTAGGTCTCAAATTTAAAATGAAAGATCAAAAATTGAAATTATGGTTCAACTAAGTAATTGAATTTTTCAATCGTTTAACTATTTCGTTCCAAAAACAAGTAATAATTATGAATTGATAATGGTAAAAATAATTTCATAACTGAAGTTTTTTTCAAATTTTTAAAAGTATATATACATAGTGCTATATTTTTAAATAAGTGTGCACTAGTACGACAGTCGACAGTTTTAAAATAATATTTCGTATGTTTAAAATATGGCGGTATAAAAATAAACTGCCTAAATTCAGTACTCGGAACCGAATAAATAAATCAAATCCTTTGTGTAGAGAGAGCCTGCACAAAATTATCATTGCATGCAACAAATCAGAAATACACAAAGAATGAATATTTAAAGTTTTCATTTCAAAACATGTTCTACTTTAATAAAAAAAGCATGTTATTTTATTGACTGCAAAAAATTACGGTACTCAAGCAATAAATTCAAAAATTGTTCAAATGGTGTTACCAGTGTGAAAAATATTTTATTCGTGCGTAAAAGTTTTTCTTTTACTTTCTGTGATGAGCGATACAGATTAAAATTCATATTCACAACTACAGAACTATAAGCTTAATCTAAGTTTACTCTAGCATGCGTCAGAACCACATTATTATTAAGTTTTCATCATTATTTTTCTCTTCACATTTCAACGATTCGCGATTTTTTTTCATCGCGAGATTTCAGGATTATTTTAGATTATATTATCAATATTTTGCAATGACGTAAGAAACGATCCCCGAGTATTTAATATACTTTATTTATAATTTCAAACTCCCATGTCTCGGTTTCTACTAGAATATCCGATAATTTAAATTCGCAAAACTTAATAGTTTTGTTTTTGATCAATAAACTTTGTTGGTATTTTAAGTAGGTTTTTTAAAAATATGTTTACGCAATTAAAATTATAAACATTTCTATTCCATTATTTGTGTGACTAGACAAGGTTTTATTCTTATTTAAGAAGTATTTTTCGTTTGATGTTTAACTACATATAACGTGGACATTTGTTTTAATTGATTAGTTATATTCCATATGAGAAATAAAAACTTATTTATTTTTTATACTAGGAAGAGATAAAAAAAAGCTTAAAAAGCTAATAAAATATTATCAGATGGTAGTGTCCCCTGTCGATACTCACAATGTGATATAAATATATATTTTTTATATCTGAGCATACGCTACAATAACAAATGTGTGTGTGGTACATTACTGATAGACAAATCACTGCCTATAGATAAGTTAAAACAATTAACTAATATTGAATCATTTTAAACATACCACGAAGCTCAACTCTTATATCTTATTTTATTTACAAATTAGTATTCTCATTGTCTTTACCTAACCTTTTTAGTAAAAAAAAACATAAATTTTCTTAACAGTTTAAATATCGAATGATCCAAAAATAATATTATCACATTACAGTCGCCTGTTTATGTTTAACAGTAAAACGAATTCGAAAAAATGTTTTTTTTTTAATCGGTTGTCTGAAATCTACGTTCGGTAAATCCACTTTGGTTGAATTGTACCAGCGTGTGTCAGGTACCTTCTGTTATAGGGAAATTTATGAACACGGGGAAATCTTCGCAGGACTTATCATTGAACGAAATAAAGATAGATACGTCTTCAAGCGACTTTAACTATTTTGTCACGTAAAGTTATTTATACTTTTAAAAAATCCATTATTTACCTACTAAGACTTGCAGATAAAAAACGATGTGTTTTTTGGATTATTTTATCGAATGATTCAAATATTTTTCTATTATCATCATTTATCAGACATTATTTATTAAAATTTCATGATATCATTTGTAGTTTTCTCTGACGTATTGGTTGCACAATTTAGATTTCCCTCTGAGATTCACCAGAATCTTATTCCAATCGGCATCTTAGTGTTCGGAAATGCTGGATTCTCGACAAGGTAACAATATTTTGTTCATTAGAAAATTTTGATCATAAATATATATTTTTGCAAAGTCTTGTCACTTCTTGTTGATATAGGTTAGATCAGTGTTTCTCAACCTTTTTGGGAGCGTGGCCCCTTTTGAGTGTCTTTGTTTTTCTGTGGCCCCCATAACATTGTTTTGTCTTCCCAAGAAAATTATAATTTAAAAAACCCACCTTTTTCTATAACTCTTCCGAGATTTTCGAATCTAGAATGCCAGTAATTTATTTTATTTACAGATTTTATTGACAAAAAATAGCTGCGCGGCGTCCGCCATTATATGCTATTCCCTGTATCGTTTTATCAATACCCGTGGTCCCCGTAACTGTGTTGTGGCTCCCCAAAACAAAAATAAATCTCGGTGGCCCCCTAGGGGACTATGACATTGATTTGATGAATAATATGGTAAAATATTTCGGCATCATATCGTCAGAACTAGGGTATCTAATCCCGGACCTTTTTTGTAATCCTGGAATTTCGGGATTGACAATTTTTCCAATCCACATAAAATCGTGTATAAATTAGGATTCGGGATTGAATTTTTTTTTGTCGATTTCAAAAATCCAGGAATTTCCGGAATTCCCAAAATTACCTTCAATAGAGTTTCTTTTTGTTGATTTTTTCAGGTTTTCCAGAATTTTCAAATTCAAAAATCTAGGAATTTGTGGAATTCTCAAAATATACCAAAATTTGTAACCCTCTTTTTTTAGCTCTCGTTCAAGTTTCTCTGATTTTCTCAATCCCAAAATCCCGGGCTTAGATATTCACAGTCCCAGGATTTCAGGATTCGGGATTCCAGGATTGGAGGAACTATTCAGAACAAATTGTCAACTTTGTTTCAAAATTCTTTCGTAATTATACACATTTTTTAAAATACTTACAACGAAGTTCTGTTAAGTAAATTTTAATTATATCAATGGCTTTGTACTATATATATCGTACTATGGTTTACTATTTTGTGTATGTTTGTGACAGTTTTTTAATAATTATATATTTTTTTTAAATTCTACGAACATTAATATAAAACTAGTAAGCAACTGATAAAAAAACTCATGCTAAAGAGGTAACACATTAAGGGGGAGGTTGTTTTAAAAAGATCTAAGTAATAATTAATCTATTGTAACGAAATTTCCCTACTAATTGCAGTAATCTATTAATTACAAATATATCTATCTTTTTTTGAATTCATTTTCTTTATTGTTATGATTTTACAATTCATAAAAATGAAAAGTATTATTTTATCTCGAAAACGGAGTATTAATTTGATACAAATACAAAAAAAAATCCGCTTTCAATGCGTTATCATTAACACTTTCCACGCGGTAAAATTTTGTTTGTTTTGTTCTTGATTCGACTAAATAGTTTATGCTACGGAACCAAAGAGCAAAAAACCTATGTTTATTAACTAGAAGCATCGACTACAAGCATACTAACCAATGATAGATTACCTGTTGACAAAGGCCTTGTTTATCCTATCGATAGCCTGTTCCCTTCCGCCCTGAATTGGTCTGCCCATTAGTGCAAGTCCTCATTCCATGATTTATTGTCTTCTACTGTCCTCCTAGGACTTCAGAGCTCTCCAAAATTACACCAATCATATTGTTTCTAAAGCTGTCCATTGCGTTGCACTCTGTACCTCTTTATCATTCATTATTTTATATTGACGCTAAATGAATGATGCAGATTTTCGTTCAGCATACATAATTATTATTTTATTATTTATTATGTCGTTTCATTTAAATATTCAACTTGTACATATTTTAAGCAGTCTATGTATTAATCCAAAAGTTAAAAATACATTCAATATTTACTATCTGCATACTTTCGATGGATTCGGCGGTAACTTTGTGGAAGTTCATTTTAATATAAAATAAAAATAACTGTGATTATTCCACGTATTGTGTATCAAAATGTGACACGTGTTTCGCCTCTTTCAGAGGCATCCTCAGATAACTACTTTCGTAAATGTTTGCTTAAGTACGAATGAACGCACGAATGAATACACGTGTTACATTTTGATACACAATACGTGGAATAATCAAAGTTATTTTTATTTTATATTACTATCTGCATTGTTGTTGTTTGGTTTATTTCTGCTACTCATAAAAATAACCGATATTCACATACTAAATGCTATAAAAAATTAAAAAATCATCTCAATCGTTTATATTCTACCACAGTGTATTTCCATATTAAATTCTACGTATGTGCAAAAAGACGATTGCGCATACAGACAAATACGCAAAGCGACAATTGCGCACGTTAACGTTAGTGCACAAAAAACAAGTTTTGAATAGATTTATCTGTTGATTGCAAATTAAAATTATTTATTGGAAAGAGGTCCTAAACATTTTAATCATATATATTTTAGTGACGTTCATTTATAATTTTATCATTATTTATAAATTCTTTTTCCAATTGTTTGTCATATCTTGTTATTAGTTATTGTTAATTTTGTATAAATTACTCTGTATCGATTTTTTCATCGTTTAATAATGCTCGTGATGGGTGAAACCGGTAGTAATATTGTGTGTGTTACAAAAAAATACAACAGGAGGTTTGTTAATCCAACTGTAAAAAGACTTTGTTTTTCTACATTTTTTGTTCCTGACTATGGGAATGTATGTATTTCCATTCCTGAAATGTGCTGTACATACATAGACAACTCACAAAGCTATGTGTTAAAAATTCTACTGTTTTGTTCCATAAAAAATCTCACTCTTTTTATTGTCTATTTTGCTTACGGTATTTTTTTTATTTAAAACTTATTATTACTCATACTTTCAATGTACAATATACGTGAATAATGAATCACGTAGGTGTCTTCAATTTATAATTGGCAATTACTTAACGTTCCCATGCGATAAATAACCTAATTCAATAAACAAAACTAATTTAGTTGGGTTATTTAGAACAATACTATTAAAATAGAACACATGTGATTGCGTCTCATCTATATGCAAAACATTACACAATACGTTGTAAACATATCAATTTAAATGCTATAAAACGTAATCCGCATTTTAAATAAATTCGAGTCATTAAAAGCGAAAAGTATTTTTCATCTAAACGCGCAGACATTATCATTTTCTTTCCGGGCTTATATTCGAACATAATGATCGCCAAATGACACAACAATGAATATATATCACAGGCAGGCCTGCAAGAAATCGTTTATTTTTTAATCAAACGTCTTCCAAAAACAAATACATATGAAACATTCATTTTTTTTCCTCGGATACAAACAAAAGTATCATGGTTTCCATTCAATCAATTGATTCCTTAAGCTACGTTCTAATTTTAAATTTCAAAACATATGTTTTTTTTTTGTGCAGTTTAAAACAAACCAGCTTTAGCATCACATCGGTGTTGCCATTATACAAAAATTTCAATGTCAGCACGCCAAAAATATCTTAAGCAAAACAATAATTTTATGTTTATGTAAAAAACATAGTATTTATTAGCTGAATAACAATCAATTAGTGTTTTAATTAAATACCAATAAACAATACGTAAAGTAATCTAGCTACATATCTCTTTTCAGCAGGGGAGGGGGCATTAAAGATGATTTAACTCAAGTAGTGACTTACAGCGGTATTTCGTTTCTAGGTATTTCTTTTTATTTTAGCTGTATTATAAACTTAAGCATACAATTTTACAATAATTTTACGGTAAAAAAATACTTCAGCTTTTAATCTTATATAATAAATATAAAAATATTCAAAATTTTTTTTTAACAGAATATGCAATAATAATTATAAACATGTATCATACAACAAATATGGTAGTAAAAAATATATTTCGAATAATAGTAAACATGGACGTTTTTTTATTGCATCCGAAAAAGCAATCTGACATCCAAAAATATGTTGAACAACCAAATATTCCGACGACAAACAAAATCACATTCTGATGATAGAAAACTAAATCGTTCTTTTTTCAAATTCGAATATTGTCTATCAATCATTTGAACCTACGTCATAGTATTATATTTAAAATTACTTAAGAAAATAAAACACATGTTTCATTCTAACGTTGCGTCAAAAAATGTCACAGACTTCTCACAGAAAAAAATGTAAAACGATATTTATGTATGACATATGTACGTGTTAAGGAAGATTCTGTTGTCAAGATTTCATAGTCAGTATGTAAACTCATCGTTGAAGGTAAAATGACAACATAAAGGCAAGTCTGTAAAACCAAATCATATATAAACTTACGAGCACACAAATTACCTATTTTTAAAAAAAATAGTATTTTTTTCTGTACTGTGTCAGCCAAAATAATATAATAATATTTTACTATCACTATTATAGTATTTCTTAGTATCGAAGCTTAATTTGATAAACCAAATTTTATCCAAGTAATTACTATAAAACATTCATAAGAAAACCGCAGCAGTAAAATAAAAATATTTTTTTTATGGGTTAAAGGACATAATAAAATATCTATATATTAATACTCGATAATGTCCGTCCGTCTGAATGATTGTCCGCGATTTTCCCTCCCCCTCCTCCGCCCCAGCCCCGCTGTCGCCATTTTTTTATTCATACCAAATACATACTTTTTTCGTTTGTATATGGTCGCGATTTCACCTTTTCGATGACGTCAAGAAAGACGGTCCCCCTCCCCCCCATCCTGCCCCGCTGTCGTCATTAATTCATTTCTTCATTTTTCTCTGACGTCATGAGTGAATTTTTGAAATCATGACATTTTTATTTTATTATGTGTAAAAACAATTAATTTTCAAAAAATATTCTCTCAAGCTGTGGGATTCGATACCATGCCCCAATTTTCATGCGCGACGTTCGGACACCCAACACACTGCTCCACCAGTCCAGTTGATGGTTACGAAAAAAAAACTCTATTTAAAGTTTTAGTTAACTAATAATGACATCTGTGGGTGAAATCTTGCACTAAACGAATTTGACCGTTCTGCAGCGTTTTGAGAGGCTATATAAGGCTGCTCAATTATATATAATAATTTAATATATAATAATTTAATTAACTATTTATTTATATATATACGAAAAATGGTTGTTAGCAAGCTTAAACATTATTCCAAATATTAAATAATTTACGAGGTCTATTTCTGCTAATACGAAAAATAGTTGTTAGCAAACTTAAACATTATTCCAAAAATTAAGTAATTAACAAGGACTATTTTTGCTACTATGAAAAATGGTTGTTAGCAAACTTAAACATTATTCCAAAAATTAAATAATTTACGAGGTCTATTTCTGCTAATAGGAAAATAATTGTTAGCAAACTTAAACATTATTCCAAAAATTAAGTAATTTACAAGGACTATTTTTGCTACTATGAAAAATGGTTGTTAGCAAACTTAAACATTATTCCAAAAATTCAATAATTTACGAGGTCTATTTCTGCTAATACGAAAAATAATTGTTAGCAAACTTAAACATTATTCCAAAAATTAAGTAATTTACAAGGACTATTTTTGCTACTATGAAAAATGGTTGTTAGCAAACTTAAACATTATTCCAAAAATTAAATAATTTACGAGGTCTATTTCTGCTAATAGGAAAAATAATTGTTAGCAAACTTAAACATTATTCCAAAAATTAAGTAATTTACAAGGACTATTTTTGCTACTATGAAAAATGGTTGTTAGCAAACTTAAACATTATTCCAAAAATTAAATAATTTACGAGGTCTATTTCTGCTAATAGGAAAAATAATTGTTAGCAAACTTAAACATTATTCCAAAAATTACGTAATTTACAAGGACTATTTTTGCTACTATGAAAAATGGTTGTTAGCAAACTTAAACATTATTCCAAAAATTAAATAATTTACGAGGTCTATTTCTGCTAATAGGAAATTAATTGTAAGCAAACTTAAACATTATTCCAAAAATTAAGTAATTTACAAGGACTATTTTTGCTACTATGAAAAATAATTGTTAGCAAACTTAAAAATTATACCAAAAATAAAATAATTTACGAAATTTCTACTTCTAAGAAAAATGGTTGTAAGCAAACTTAAACATTATTCCAAAAATTAAATAATTTACGAGGTCTATTTCTGCTAATAGGAAAAATAATTGTTAGCAAACTTAAACATTATTCCAAAAATTAAGTAATTTACAAGGACTATTTTTGCTACTATGAAAAATGGTTGTTAGCAAACTTAAACATTATTCCAAAAATTAAATAATTTACGAGGTCTATTTCTGCTAATAGGAAATTAATTGTTAGCAAACTTAAACATTATTCCAAAAATTAAGTAATTTACAAGGACTATTTTTGCTACTATGAAAAATAATTGTTAGCAAACTTAAAAATTATACCAAAAATAAAATAATTTACGAAATTTCTACTTCTAAGAAAAATGGTTGTTAGCAAACTTAAACATTGTTCCAAAAATTAAGTAATTTACAAGGACTATTTTTGCTACTATGAAAAATGGTTGTTAGCAAACTTAAACATTATTCCAAAAATTCAATAATTTACGAGGTCTATTTCTGCTAATAGGAAAAATAATTGTTAGCAAACTTAAACATTATTCCAAAAATTGAGTAATTTACAAGGACTATTTTTGCTACTATGAAAAATGGTTGTTAGCAAACTTAAACATTATTTCAAAAATTCAATAATTTACGAGGTCTATTTCTGCTAATAGGAAAAATAATTGTTAGCAAACTTAAACATTATTCCAAAAATTAAGTAATTTACAAGGACTATTTTTGCTACTATGAAAAATGGTTGTTAGCAAACTTAAACATTATTCCAAAAATTAAATAATTTACGAGGTCTATTTCTGCTAATAGGAAAAATAATTGTTAGCAAACTTAAACATTATTCCAAAAATTAAGTAATTTACAAGGACTATTTTTGCTACTATGAAAAATGGTTGTTAGCAAACTTAAACATTATTCCAAAAATTCAATAATTTACGAGGTCTATTTCTGCTAATACGAAAAATAATTGTTAGCAAACTTAAACATTATTCCAAAAATTAAGTAATTTACAAGGACTATTTTTGCTACTATGAAAAATGGTTGTTAGCAAACTTAAACATTATTCCAAAAATTCAATAATTTACGAGGTCTATTTCTGCTAATAGGAAAAATAATTGTTAGCAAACTTAAACATTATTCCAAAAATTAAGTAATTTACAAGGACTATTTTTGCTACTATGAAAAATAATTGTTAGCAAACTTAAAAATTATACCAAAAATAAAATAATTTACGAAATTTCTGCTTCTAAGAAAAATGGTTGTTAGCAAACTCAAACATTGTTCCAAAAATTAAGTAATTTACAAGGACTATTTTTGCTACTATGAAAAATGGTTGTTAGCAAACTTAAACATTATTCCAAAAATTCAATAATTTACGAGGTCTATTTCTGCTAATACGAAAAATAATTGTTAGCAAACTTAAACATTATTCCAAAAATTAAGTAATTTACAAGGACTATTTTTGCTACTATGAAAAATGGTTGTTAGCAAACTTAAACATTATTCCAAAAATTCAATAATTTACGAGGTCTATTTCTGCTAATACGAAAAATAATTGTTAGCAAACTTAAACATTATTCCAAAAATTAAGTAATTTTCAAGGACTATTTTTGCTACTATGAAAAATGGTTGTTAGCAAACTTAAACATTATTCCAAAAATTAAATAATTTACGAGGTCTATTTCTGCTTCTACGAAAAATGGTTGTTAGCAAACTTAAATATTATTTCAAAAATTAAGTAATTTACAAGGACTTTTTTTGTTACTACGAAAAATAGTTAACAAACTTAAACATTATTCCAAAAATTCAATAACTTACGAAATTTCTGCTTTTACGAAAAATAGTTGTTGGCAAACTAGAACATGATTCCAAAAATAAATAATTTACAATTTAAATACTGCAGGGCAGGGCTGTCGATATACGCCCCCAGATATATTTCTTTTACTATCAGAATTTCTGGATTATTCAATAAATAGGTTAGTAATTTATTTTTGACGCCTGTAAATTTTCTGACTACTTGAAAATGCAACAAAAATCCCCCCGTTGAGGTCAACGGGCTTACAGCTAGTAAAGTAATAATTCTTGAAACCATACCAGATGCCTTCAGAGATTTTTATGAGTATAATACTCTGGATAAAGAGATTTTATTAGCAGCTAACACGTGTTTTAATCTCGATTGTATTTTATAAATATTATGTAGGTAGAGTTATATAAAAGAAATGCAAAAGTTCATGTAGCCTCTTCTACTGAAAAGCAGGCTTTTCCATCCTATTTTACTTATAAAAAATATAATTTAAGATTTCGACTGAAGGTGCTTGGTGGAATTTCAATATTAAATTTAAATCGTTCAAATTGTGTACATTCACACAGATTATGTCACTAACGACCCGGGTTTCGCCTTTCGGCATCTTCAGGCGTCCAAGTGAAGATGCCTAAAGGCGAAACCCGGGTCGTTAGTGACAAAATCTGTGTGAATTTACATAATTTGAACGATTCAAATTTTATAAAAAATATGACTTTTTATAGCTAGCGACACTGTACTTTAAATAAGATAATTGTATTAAAACTTCTTGAAATAGTAGAACATATTTTGGCGATCCTCAACAGCGTTATAAAAATCAATAGACATTTTTTAAATTGTGTAAGTAGAACAAAATGTTTTAAAAAAAACTATTTTCATATCTGTAAGTGGGAGATAAACTACACTGTCAGTTTTGAAAAAATTGCATCAATAACATCATAAAGAAACTTCGGACAGACAGGAAAAACATACTTTACAACTTAAAACAAGCATACCGAAAAGCTTACCTCCCATGTACAGGTATATAAATCAACTGTACCGCACTACTTTTTATGTGATAAATTGACCTTGTGAGAATTTTAACAAAACATACAAATTTATTCAACTCCAATTCCTTTAATTTCAGTTGAGAAAACACTATTCTCACTTAAAAGCTATGTTGTAATCTCAGTAAGTCGATGTTTAAACATTAATATATATATATATTTTAAATCCTACATAGCTCAATAATTATATTTTATTAACGTAATGATTCACTCAAAAGATGAGGCAAAAATTTACCATCGTCAAGAGTTTTAATAATCGAAAAATATCTGAATCCTTTGGAAAGCTCATTGAAAGGAACATTTTTTGGCTTACAACTAGCTACGTGTGCATTTAACATGGCTGACTACAATTATTATTTATTAATTGAATTAAAATACAAAAAGATATTTAAAAATGTGTCAAGATTTAGAGAGAGAATATTTTTTATAAAATATAAAGATGTAGATTTTCGTACCATTTGAAATACCGGAGTTGGAGTCGAATTTTTTTCGCGCCTTCGCAGTTCAGTATTTACAAAGCATGTGTAGATAGTTTTGTAGTATTAAAAAAATCTTAGTCTGAAGAAATGTATAATCGATAGAAAATCAACAATATAAGATTCTTTTTAGACCTATTTGAGCGAAGTGCTATTAAAATACTTTTGAAGTTTGCACACCAGTGTATATTTTCTTATTTATATATATGTATATATGTATATATTATATAAGACATGTGTAAGTATGCATATTCCCTATCGTGATGAATGACCTATAGCACACCCAAAATAATGCTGACATGAAGAAAATATGTATCTCGTATTAATATATTCAACGTGTTTCGGAAAATGGCGTGTCAGTCATGGAAAACGAATTTAACTTAGCGTTATTCGGAAATCAATACACCGAATGAAAAATGGAAACAAGAACGTCTACTTAATATTATGACGTGAATGTATTATTATAATTTTGTAAATCCTTTTACGGATGACTTGGCTTCAGGGAAAATATACTAAAAAACAAATGCTACAAAAATTGAGATTTTATTTCTGTTTTCAACATTCTTTTATTCTCGATGATTTTTTTTCAATTAGGTGTTGTTCATGTTGACTTTATGCCGTGATTTTTAATGATAGACTTACAAGGGTCCTATAAAATTTGACATTTGGCAGGGGGAAGAGCATTATTATAAACAATCAAAATGTGAAGAGCATTTTTCAAAAAATCGAGTAAATATTTTTATAATCGTTCAATGAAGAATCTTTCAAAAGCCTACTCAAAGCTTATATGTGTATTCGTATTTTATTAGTGAGGCATGAAGTAAGCATCATCATCTCAGAAGTGAAGGCCTTCGCTACAAAGAAAACACACCCTGGGTCTTTGCAATACAAAAAACTGTTTGATATTCTTATGTTCGTAAATTTCATTAAAAGTAGTGATTTGATATGATTTTCTAGGTAATTTTTAATGCATACAGTTGATAACTATTTTTCTTCTATCTTTTGATTCAAAAAAGGTGATATCAATAGTTATAATCAATTAACAACGTATTATTTTATTTATTAGGCGTATAGCTGAGCTAATAGTCGAATGGTTAACGTCGTTAGCATCGATCGCGGTGCTCACGGATTCGACTCTCAATACAAACAGTTTCATGATTTGATTTCGCAATCGATTTATGGATTAATGTTCGAAGACATGGTTGTCTGCAATATCAAATATTCCTTCCTAGATATCCGATCCTAAAAATAAGACTCGGTTAGAGTGATTAATCAACAACTAGTTCTGTTCTAACCCTATTCGTATATCCCTACTTTCTTAGAAAAAAATAAGTTGAACAAATGATCAACAGATATTTCAGTAAATCTTCTTTTAGGTAACTCCAATAAAAGTTTATAAATGAGCCCATGGGAGTAAATACAAACTGCAATAGTGTTATCTCCCTGAAACAAAAATATGCGACCCACCAAAACATCAAGTAAAGTCGTGATTATACTTAAAATTACAATATAAAAGATTTACTATTTTATTACTTGGCTCACTTCACCTCTTGAGGGTTAAATTATGTATTGTACACTGGACGTACATAGTTAAAAATGTACAGATATAAAATTTAATAAAACGATTTTAAAATTGGTTAAACCTACATAATCAAATGAGTTTATAAATTACTTCGGGGGGATTTTCATTGATTTAATAACCTCGTAATTGAATGTTGATCAATATAAATCACGTTGATGTATTTTATTTTTGAAATGTTAGTAATAAATTATCCACTTTCTTGTTGTTCTATTTCTGGGGTCGATCTGGGAATAACCTTGGACCAACTGTCGATGAATTTTATGATTCGAACTATCATCTTAATCAGGAGAGCAGACCACAGACAATGCATAAATAAACAATCTTGGGCACCTTTCAGATGCGAACAATGCAAACGCGTAGTATAAATATTACACATAAATATGAGTTCGTGTTTTTTTAATAAACGCACAACTGTTTCGAGGAAACAGCTCAATATATTCACGTTACATGCAACTGCAAACTTATAATACGTTAGATAAATTAAAATTTGATGTAGTTAGAATCTTGGAGGAATCTTGTGGTGGCCATATGCTCCGACTAGGGAGCGGATATGGACAAAATAAATAGTTAGAATGATACATACTGTTTTTTGTACAGTATAACTTCGATATAACAGACTATAGATACAAGTAAGTTCTCCAGTCCAATTTTGTAATCCCAAAATCCCGGGATTTTGAGATTGAGGAAATTTTGAAAATTCTCATGAGACAGTTAAAAAACAAAAGCCTATTTTTTTTCAAGTTCAAGTCTTGGAAGAGCTGAAAAAGGGTCCCTTATTTGAATTTCGTAAAGTCCTGGGTTTTTGAAATATAAGATTTATTTTATTTAAAAATATATATATTTGGCATTACAGCCAACGTCAATGCGCCAAATATTTAAAAGTTAATGATCATACGAGAAAAACTCGATGAGAATTATTTGTAAGTCACTCGAGATTAACTTGAGGTAAATTGACAACACAAACAGCCTTAGGTCTCAAATTTAAATTGAAAAAATTTAAAATAACTTAGATTGTTCTACGTATTGTGTTACGAACTGTGATACGTGTTTTGCCTCTTTCAGAGGCACCCTCAAACAGTCTTACATTACAAAAGCAAGATGCCTCTGAAGGCGAAACACATGTCACCGTTTTTAGCACAATACGTGGAATAATCTAAGTTATTTTATGTTTTATATTAAAATGAACTTCTACAAAGTTACCACGGAATCCATCGAAAATATTAAATTGAAAAGTCTAAATTTGACATTGACAATACCGGAATCGATCCCAGACCCTCTTGGTCTGTAGAGGAAGCTCTAACCACATACATATACCACAGCGGGCGAATATGTTCAATCTAGGGTATCCAATCCCGAAGCTTTTTTGTGATCCCGGGATTTCGGGAATGACTTATTTTCAATCCCGGTATTGGGCACTCAACATGAAATTCTTTATAAATTGAGAAAACTTTTGGTGTCATGGAAATTTTAAAATTCATTTCCAATTTCAAAAACCCAGGAAATGCCGATCTGCCTGGCTCGTTTTTTTTTATTATTTTAGCTCTTCCAAATCCAAAATCCTATAAATTTACGGATTTGCTAAAAATTTCTCAATCTCAAAATCACAAAATTGGACGAGATCCCGGGATTGGAAAGCCTAGTTCAATCCAAGGATTGAAAAATTGACAATCCCGAAAACTCTATATTACAAAAAGGGTCCGAGATTGGATGCTCTAATACAAGTACAAAACATCTGATCATCCAAAGACGAATACAACCTCATTTCGTTGTTGTTTTCATAATATCTAACTATATGCCTTTGTGCCCGTAAATTACATTATTTTTTATGTTTTCTATTTAATAGCAGAAAACTTATATATCAAATAAAATATATCTACCATTGTTTAAGATCACATTTTTTTCCAATTCATGTATGGAAATTATCTTGCCTTATATAATGGCGTTTATTTTTTTATTTAAAAAAGGCATTTTGAAAACATACTTTTATAAATCGGTTTTAACGGATATCTTTTCATTAGCATTATTAACTTGGTTTGTCAATGTGAAAAATAAACATGGCGGCGCAATTTTGACAGATAGCAGTAATCTTGTGAACTATAATTTTTCAATATTATAGCAACTCTTTTCGTTGCAATATAAATTGACGAAGAAACCAGTTAAATATAACTATCTTAAAATAGATTTTAGCATAAATTCCACAGTTTTAATCGATTAAGAGAACGATTGGTTACGCTTTATATCTGTCACGTTTATTTAGTTAGCCATAAAATTAAATTAATGTTGCGATAATATTCTGAACATTTTTATGTGATGTGACCGTTTCGCACTCTACGTTCGAATGTTTAACATAATTTTGATAAAGGGTGTTAACGTCAACTAAAATAATTTTGCAAAAGTTAGTAATATTAAACTTTTCTATTTCTCAATCGAGGCAAATAAATCTCAATAAATTCCCTGCCAAATGTACAATATAAATCATAATGGAGTCATTTAATAAAAATATTCTAAATTTAGACAAATAACTTAACTAAGTCACTATTTTTCCCAAAGTTTAAATATTTAATATATATAATATTAACCTATAAGACATTCTAACAGCACTATATTCAAAGTGATTATGAAGTGTTATTGTATTTATATATTTATCCGTATTTATATAATTAAATTTTGTAACAAAATGTTTTACACATATTATTAAATTTTATATTGTTTAATGTTTAAAAAAAATATAGGATATTTTAAAAACTTAAATAACGGGCTTAACTTATATTTATTTCATAAATTTTATAATATTTTAAGTTGAATTATTAAGCAGTTTATCTTTTTTTTATTATTTACCAGTGCCTGAGATATATACATCAAGTAATAATATAGTTAATAGTTGCATAAAATATTTACAAGTTTTTTTCTTTAAAGGTTTTAGTATAAATATACAATTAGATTATTATAATTATAATATTATATTCATTATTATATGTAAGGAAGTCATAGTGAGTGGGCTTTCACAGTATTATTTATGTGTTGAAATATAGTTAGTTATTATAAATTAACGAAACATTCATGAATTTGTATCAAACAAAGTATTCGATATTTTTTTTCAGTAATACATAAATATGTTACACTTTCACCAGCGCACAAAAAATATATACATCCAGAAACATGAGTTCAATGAAAGAGTTTGTACCTATACTTTCAGTTCAGCTGTTAAAACTTTCACCCAACGTTCACATGACGTACATTTTTATGTAATCACAGACATGACATATTGTTTAATCGAGTTACGCGGGAAAACGGTGTTTTTCCCGCCCGAGCGACCGACCACAGACAAACTTGTAGCAGACTAATCTACTTCGCTTTTATCGGCCGGAATTCTCGTCTATGCCTCGCCTTTGTCGAGGGTCCTTGACAGAAACGGATTTGGGCAGGGTTGGCCCGGGACCTGATGCGGAAGCAATTCGTCCGCTTCGTCTACATTCTTGTTAGCATTATTAAATGAATACCTGTTAAAAAACGTAAACCTAAAACAGAATAATACATCTTTTAATACAAGATTATTTTATAATACTAATTAATGACTTTTTTAACATCATATATATAAATGGATTTAATCACCGTAAATACTTTCCCATGAAAATCCAATCCAAAATCAAATGTAAAGAATTTGCTAATCTATCGAACGTTACATATTTTAATAAAACTTTATAAAAAAAATACTTATTTATACTAAACTCCAAAACAATTTACATTAAATGTGGAGTATACGGATTTTCCAGTAAACCTTATCTCAGCGTCATTTTTTTTTTACAAAAACTGATTGTTACTCAATTGCTCATCTTTATATTTTGAAGAGAGTATACATCAATGGATAAGGATAAGACAGGACTAGTACTTAGTTAATCGCTCTTGCCAAATCCAATATTTAGAATTGGATGGGTGGGAAATAATTCCGATCAAAAATCCATTAATCGATAGAAAAAATAGTTTTCAAAAACTTTTCTTAGCATAGTTCGATCCCAGAAGCACCGCAATTGAAGCCAACGAAGTGGACCACGGACTCTTATCTTATGAGACGCTTATTCGATAAAGTAAATTTAGTATTTTGACCCTTCTGAAGAGTGGGGGAGCACTGAATAATAGAGAGGGTACAGAAATCAAAACGTCTGTATGTAAATAACAAGTTTTGACTTTGATGTATTCACTATTTACCGATTATCACTGTAAGACTTTTTAAAGATGGTTTTATAAACGCACCTTTATATAATTAAATTTAAACATTTCATTAGGTATCTTAGGTAAATTATTATTTACTGAATATATTTTAGTTCTTCTGTGTAAGTGGGCACTTTTGAATTATAGTAAATCCCAGCCAAACGATATATTAACGACTGCGATAAAATCACGAAAAACCCATTTGTCTTAACTTTATTGGTCTTAATGTACCCATCGGCGGGAATTGACCAACATCAAATGACTACAGCTCACCTCTGCTGAATTATATGCGTCAGTTAATTTATTTGGCCGAGGATTTTTTTATCTTTTTTGATATCTTTGACAGAATTTGATCTGAGGAAATCTTACTTAAAATATACTGTAGTTTAAAAATATACTCAGAACTTATTTTTAAATTAAGAATTAGAATAGCATGTCGAATATTATGTTTTAATCATATTTTAAATTTGTAATTTTATTTTAATGTGACCAGTGTTAAATTTTCATGATTTAACCAAACTGTAAAATATCTACATAATGTTCAATTTAAATCATATAATTTTAAAGGAAAAAATACCAATATTGATGTCTCTGTGAAAATTTTGGATATTCCACTATGTTACAATGATTCTAGTGGAAAGTTGCCGTATTATAATTTCATAGTTGAATGCATCCTTCTTTACGGAATACATAAAATTTCTAAAAAAATACATTCATTAAAATTAACGGTGGCTAAACCAGCGAACCAATTACTTACGATAAATAAAATTGAAGGTCAATTAACAAATTAACTGATGGAATTTAATCAATGTTTTATATTTTAATTTTATTATTCTTTTGAAATATAATAAGTAGCGAATTTAAGTTAATTAACTATTTGTTTCATTTTTGTCACGTTAATGATTTTTGACAAATAAAAAGATGTACATCAATTTAAACACAAAAATGCCATAAATATGGTCAAGTTTCAATTAAGGTATCTTAATAGAAGTTTTTCTACGACAACTGCTTGTCATTCAGTTGCTCAACCATTTATTTTTTCGAAGAGAGCAGGGATTTAAAAGATAAGACTAGGAAAGAATTAGTAGTCAAAAACTCATCGTTTTCGCTACGCCCCGTTATTTAAGGATTGGAAAGTTGGAAGGGACTTTTTGACACCAAAAACACCCATGATTTCGAACAGAAAACTCGTACTGGAACTCGAACCCGTGAGATCAGTTACGGAAACAAACGACGTTGGCCGCTGCGCCATGGGCTCATTACATATAAAACTTATTACATACATGGACATATTACATATAAAACTAATAAACAATGTTTTATTATTATTATTTTGGTATCATACTTTTCAATCTTTCCACGTTCAAAATAATACAATTCCATTAACCAATATACCTGATGTGACCTACAGTTCCATATTTTAAATTGTGTTATAGTATATACTTCGCATAAAAACAATTATAAATATGTATATGCAGTTGTAGCCAACAAACGGCTAATAAGATTAGGCATAACGTATTATTGTTGCCATGTTATTGTACCAGCTTTAAATGTGTCTTCGCGAAGTCGTAGTCAGTCCAAGAGATAATAATTCAAAGTGATGTTTCTAATTCACAATGCATTGCTTTTGCTATAATCCATTCATCGCGAGTGGCCTACATCCTACAACTTTAACTTTGTTTCATTCAACTTCTAAATATAACAAGAAATTTCTTGTGGTAAACCTTTAAATCATCAGAACACGCGTTTAAACCACACAAAAATACGAAATACCCTTTAAAAAATAACGTTTAAAAGTAAACTTAATTCTGATCAATATTTAAGCCTAAAAATCAGGGTGGGCTCGGAGGGGCTCACGCGAGCCCCTTGTTAAAATTTAATAAGGCCGGCGAGCCCCTTGTTAATTTAAAGAGAAAAAATATTCTATGATCAAATTAGTAAATAACTGCAATTTTTGACATATATTATCTATGACAGCTTCAGTATACACATTAGTACATTTTTAGTCATTTACATTGATAAGTTGACGATAAATTGCATGTTGTTACATATTATAAGTGTATCAAGTGACAATCGATTGCTTATTTAAGTATTGCATATAATTGCATAGGAGTAATAAAAAAATACTACTTCCCCAAACATCGAAATTTGTTTTGAGATTTAGCGAGCCCCTTGTTAACTCCATTGGCAGCCCACCGCTGCTAAAAATCATATATTAGAGTCAATCAAAACGATAATTTATTTCGATTACAAAGCTTTATTTATACAACCTTAACATTTTTTTAAACTTGTTGCAATGTTTTGATTTTATTATGATAACTTACTCAGTTTAACTCTAACTGTCAATTCTTGGTGGAAATACATTAAAGTTATGAAAATAAAACAAAACTTTTACTGTTTCTGTATCTTTATAATGATAATGTTTGGTTTTGCTCATTGCAAACATTTTTTAACTGATTAAACTGATTATAGTTGTGTTATACAGTGGAACCTTTCATAACGAGTGATTCGTATAACGAGCAAAACAGATTGTGAAATAAATGCTCCCTTAACGAGTGATATTTTGCATAACGAGTGACGCAGAGTTTTGGAAAGATCACTTTCACATCGTTACTTGCCTTACGATGATTGACAAGGCGTGGGAAAGGGTCACCAAAGAGATGCTCACATCTGCTTTGAAAAAGTTTAAGCCAGAGAGTGTTGTAGAATGTGATTTTGAGGGGTTTCAAACAGTACCTGTAGAGTCTACAGTCAACGAGGTTGTATCTTTGGCCAACATCACGGGACTGGAGATGGATAACAACGATATTGATGAGCTTGTGGAAGAGCACAGTCCAGAGCTGACCTCCGAAGAGCAATTGTCGAAGTCGATTTTTATATTGTTTTTTGCAAATCTAAAAAGCATTCCAAATTGTTACGCTCCTTAACAATTTATAAGTATGTAATTTTATTTGAATATACATACTTTAAAATTATAAAAAAAATGTTTTTTTTTCGGCATGGAACGCATTATTTTATTTTACATTGTTTTATATGGGAAAAATTGTTTAGCTTAACGAGTGTTTCATATAAGATTCTGGAACGAATTAAACTCGTTATGAGAGGTTCCACTGTATTTAAAAAGAAATACTTTTACTTTATTTTTCTTTGATTAGTTTTTAATTTATTTTTACCTGACTTATAAACATTTTGATTATAGTCAATTTAGTGTAATTTCTTCATATTGTGTACCATTATCTGTAAATTTCTTTCATTACTAATTGTCTGTAATACCCTAATCATTTTATTTTATTTTGTATAAATAGCACTGTAATATTGTATTATCTTATCAGTTGACCATGCTCGTCATGAGCGAGACTTGTCCTGATCAGATTAAATAATAGTGGATTTAGTAAAAATGAGTATTTTATATTTTGAATTTGAAAAAAATGTTTAATTTGTATCAATGTAATACATATTATGATATATCTCAGCCTCTAAAATAAGTTTCTTTTATAATAAGGCTATCAACAAGCCAATCTGATCGTGTCTTGAATAACGATCCAGGGGGTGTCAAAATCAGGGAATAGATTCGTCATTCCTGCAACCAATAAAACAAATGTGCAATAATATTCTAAAGCACACCAAGAATTCGTCTCCGTATATTATTATTTTTATTTATTAGTGTTATTGATAGCAAAATATGAGATATGTTTTCTAGTGAAAAACATCGGCGTTGGACATACTGAGAGGTGAAATGGGTCACGTGGTATTTTAAGAAAAAATAGTTGGACGCGTTATGATATTCTATAAGTATTATAAAAGTGAAGTAAAATCAGTAAATACACACTGCCGTGTTATCTCGCTAAAATGAAAAGATGCAATTGGGGCATCCGGGATTGAAAATTAATCAATCCCGAAATCCCAGGATTGGATACCCTAGATGCAATCAACCGAAACACCAAATAAAATGTGATTGTACTTAAAGTTTTACCATTTTACTACTTGGCTCACTTCACCTTTTGAGGGTTCATATTATGTTTACTCGTTATATTTTAAGCCATGTGCGCATTTAATATGTAACATACTATGGTTTATATTTCTCTCTTTCTTAACAGACGTGTTTTTACGAAAACTGATAGTTGCTTAGTTGCTTAACCTCTCTTGTTTTTATGACAGTAGAGATAAAAAGATAGAAATAGTGGTTAGCTAATCAATATAGCTACAATATATTAGACACTTTTAAAAGCATTTTGAACTGGTCTCGATTGTTCTCCAGTTGATAACTCCTACTCCGAGACTATTTTCAATACTAACACGATGGCGACCAAAATCGAATTTTCTTTCATTTGCTCCCTTGCGATGCTATAAAGACCTTGAATTGAACGTGTAATATTATCATTTAACTGCTGATGACATAACTTATTTCATTCGGTATCCATTTTATCCGTTTTAATAAATTTTACAGCATGAATAAACTTCACTTTCGTATAGCTATATCAACATTAAGTAAATATCAAATTTGTAAATAGAGGGGGCGGTTATTTTATATGGGTATAAGTAAAAGCAATACACTCAATTTTCTTGTTTCAAGGTAAGATTGGGTACGAAATAAGATTTTTTTTTAAAACAACTACAGATAATCATGTTAGGAATAAAAAAATATATCGTCATCTAATACTCAATATGTCACAGAACATTTTCCAGCGTTAATTATATACATGCAAACAACTTGTATTTCTAATATGTTTAATTAGTAAAAGGATGTGTTTTTTCTTTTATTCTGTAATATTTATTTACAAATAAGCTATATCGGACTATTTTTATATTTATTCTGTACAATATGCCAAACAATACTTTTTAATTTAAGTGCTACGACCGTTATCAAGTACGAATAATTTTGTACATTCAATTGTTGAGGTTGAGTGAGTCAGTCAATCTACAGTGCCATATATATTTTTTTTTATTGTTAAGTGATTTGTTAACAAGCATTCGTGTAATTGATAAAAGCTAACTTAATTGGGTTTTTAAATCATCCATGTTAAGTGAAGCATTTCTTATTTTTCTAAAATAAATACTATGAACAGGGTGCCAGTGGCGTATTTGAGAAATGATTTCTTATTTTGTTCACTTTTTTTTCATATCGTAACTCCATTTTTTACATTTAAACATTCTCGATTTGACAAGTACTATTTCAACATTTCATTATCTATAAATGTCTAATGAGAGCTAAAATTAATTTTAAAAACTAGTGGTAATTTTATTTGATACTCTTTAATTATCTCAAAACATATAACTTTACAGGAGAGTCAAAAAACGTTTTTTATTTTCTTTTATATTTTTTATGTCAATATTGTATAATATATTATTTATTGTACGCTAATATTGCTTACGGAGATGCCCAAATTTACAAGTATTGTTTTAATTTATAACGAAGAAAAATTTATGTTGTTAACATTAAACTTAACTGTCGATTTAATAAGAAAAGACTGCCATTGCGTTGTATGACTATCTTGTAGCCAAGAATATAAAATGAATCAAATTACATCGCAGTATTGGGCATTTTTTTTAAATTTTCATACCGTACATTAAAAAAAAATATATAATGTAAAATTTGTTTGCTAAATCATTCGTTATTCTGTTTTAAGTAGGCACATAAAGTTGCATCCTTTCAAATCAGAGCAGTTCTTTAGTAGACAGTAACAAACGTCAAAGTAGCTTTGTATCTACGGTCAAATACAGCACTGCGTCAAACGATCCGACTATCACTAGATACTACAGACATTAAAAACCTTTGAAAGAATTTTAGACATTTTTAGTAATTAATTATGGCATAACATAAAACAACAATTACACGTCGTTTTGGAGTACTCAGCTCATTTGTTTTTTTTGTTCACAGCAAGTTTAATTTGCGTTGTCCATTTCGTTACATTTTTTAACAATATTACTTTTTATATCATAAAAAAAACAGGAGACAATGCTCACTTGCTGATAAAATCCAATTTTGATACTATTATAAGTAATACAATATAATTTATAACATTCTAAAAAGACTACAAAATTTAATTGAGAATAACCAGCTTTTAAAAACTTTTAAAAAATAATTAATGAATTGAAATTAGTGCAGAAAAACTTCAAGTCAAAAACATAAAATACTTTTATTACTTTTTACTTTCGACATTTTTTTTTATCCATGTCCGCTCCAATGTGGTGTATGTGGCTTCCGAATGGATGTATCTCAACATAAGTTTTTCTACGAGAACTGTATGTCTGAGTCACTCAACCTCTCTTTTCCAAAGAGAGTAGTAGGGATTTATAGAAGGATATGGATAGGACAGGACTAGTGGTTATTATTTTCATAATAACTCAGTGTTCATTTATATTTAATATAAAATATAATTTTGAAAACTTTGTTATTTAATTAACGTGACATTAGTCAATAAGACGATTGGAATAACAAATAAATCAAAATTTGTAGTTTGCATTAAAAACGAGCAATGATAAGTAATATTTACAAAAGTATATTATTTGTTTTTAAAATCAAATGAAGATTAGCTTTGACTGAGGCCGAAAAGTTAAGCACAGCTGCTATAGATAAAATTTGCAGGACATTGGGCTCGACGTGTCTAAAGTACTCACCTCACATAGGTAAGTTAGGCGGGAAAGAAAAATTCAAAATTACTGTCTGTCTGGCCAGGGGGGTAGTGTTACAGCGGCACCCTATCTATATTGACATCCACTTGAGAGCACATTGCACGTTTTACTGCATTTCACCGCATCTTTGTCCGGTTTATACATTCCCCTCTTTTGCAGTGGGATTATATTTCCAAGTCCATTTGAGAAAGCATCCTGAAATTCTAAAAGGCATGAACCGACGTCGATGTATTATTAGATAAGCATCAGGTCTTACCATATTTTTATGGAGTATATGTAGACTTATCGCGAGCTGAGTACTATAAGGTTCTATGTGCTACAGCTGCATGAAAAAAGATATGGACATTTGAAACTTCGAATGCTTGTATTTTGAAAAATGTAAATGTTTCCAAGCAGTACTGGCGCGAGGTTATTTGACGCCCTAGGCAGCGGTTATTGTCGCGCCCCCTTTTTAACAATCTGTGGAATATTTTTTATACACATGTTCGTTCTCAATGTGGATCATATGGCCTCCTAATGAAGATATCACAATGTAAGTTTTTACGAGAACTGTTACTCAACCTCTCTTTTTCGAAGTATATATAATACGATACACAATTATAACGAACAAATACGCGTATATAAAAACGTTTTATTATTTGTTATTAGATTTAAAATTGATTATAAAAAATAATTTATTTACTAAATTTATGCGCCCCCCTAATGATTAGCGCCCTGGGTGATTGCCTATTTCGCCTGTATGGTGGCGCCGGTCCTGTTTCTAAGTTTTTTTTGATTGTATATATCAATGATAGTACTGGCATGATATACCAATAAATAAAATAATGTTAAAAATAGTTCTTCATAGTTAATTAAAAATACCAAAACTTGATCTGAAATTCAAACAAACCGCACGTGCTACAAGGTTCTAAGTGAAATTTGTATGAAAACACAGGTGATAAAAACTGACTTACGCTTTTTAAATTAAAATAAAACGAATTCTATGGGAGATATCTAATGTAATCATTATTATTGGAAAAAATGTATTAAAAAAATGGAGGATAAATAGGAAAAGGAGGTTTTTTTTTTGAATTTGTATTTGATATCATTTATGTACTAAGTTAATATTGTAAAATGTAAAAATACCACACTGCAATAATACAAAACATCATAATGGTAAAATATAACACCATTATGTTGAAGAATAAAAATGATTGATCAAAATCAAATAATTGAAGAAAAAAAAGGAATAAAATTATCATATCAAAATATAAAAGATATTATTTAGCCTATGTACATCACACAAGTTTTTTCACTAACGACCTGGGTTTTGCCTTTCGGCATCTTCAGGAATTCAAGTTGAAACCTCAGATATCTTGCGACGCGCACCCTAAAACTACCGCTTATTGGAAATTTAAGCAAAATTTCGACTTCATATTAATACAGCATGTAGATAATGCTACGCTTAAGACTGCCTCATTATTACTTTAGTTTGGTCAAAAGTCGACACTTAGAACCTTGTAGTAAGTACTCAGCTCGCGTTATGTTACTTTTTTTATAAGAATATACTTCAATAATATCCACTCATAACGTAGAAATACTCCGTCGAATAAATAATAAAGGATTAAATGTAATTATCTAAAGTTCTTGAAAAGAAAGAGGAGAGTTAATAGAAATTTCTTTTTGCTTCGACTATGTTCGCTGCATGTGTAGAGCATATGTTTCCCTCCCTGTCAGTGGCGGATTAAGAACATTGCAGACCCCGAGCGCAATGGGAGGCCCCATTTTTCGGATAGCATAACTGTCGCAAAATTCTATGAAGAATGAAAATAAATATTGAAAGCTGAACTTTAAACATCGGAGCTTTGCCTCTTCCAATGACATGCCAGCATCTCTCGTTCCCCTGAGTACATCATGTGAATAGTACCTAACGGTCGTCCAGGATGCTGGAATTTTACATGTTGGAAAAATAGGCAAGCAGGATTAAGACTCTCCGGAAGCATCCGCAGAACGTGACCCAGCCAATTCCGAAGTGTCTCCGTGATCACTGACATGACAAGGCGCTGTCTTGTACGAAATGAAACCACCTCTCACCCATTATCCGAAGAAAGCATTTATTATTGAAGCTCTGTATACGGTTTTTTTTAGTCTTCATGAAAAGTCATCTACCGTAAAGCAACACTGGTACAATGCAAGCGTTGAACGAATGACATTTGGTTTTGTTCAATCAGTTTTAATTGATCAGCACTTTGAATAAGATAGTTACCCGCTATTATATTTATTTGCAATATGATTTTATCGGCTAAACAGGAGTTTTCAATTTGAACTATAAAATGAAAAATGTACAATATATCTGAAAGCAATAAGCGCTGTCTATTTAGTAATACTTGGAAGATTGTGGGAAGACTACTAAAAATAAAACATATTAATTAATATTTTCATGCATATGTTTTTAAATTTTGTAGCGGGCAGACAAATAAATTATAGTTGTCGAGGGCTTAGCATTTTCTGTCAACGGTTCTAGGAATGAATTATGGAAAATGGTTAAACAAATTACTGGAAAACAAGCTGTTTTACCAGGACTGTTTCTTTCACAATCGTTCAACCTCTAGTTTTAATAAGAAAAAAGAAAAATGGATTGAGGCTACGATAAACTAGTAGTAAACTAGCTAATCGCTGTTGCCATATTGAGTTTTTGGGAGGAGATATCGTTAAAAATCACCAAAATATATGTAAGTAGGGATCACACATTCTAATGGAGGTAGTTGTGGGTAAAAAACCACTACAAAGATTTCTCTTCTAACAAAAACCATTAATAATCAATTTATACTAAAAATAGACTTCCGTGTTTTTACCCAAAAAATAATTACCATTATTTCTCTTGCTACATGTGTCGTAAATTAATCAATAAATCTTGTCTATGGTAATATACTAACACATACATCACCCACATACAAGTATACATACTTTAATATTGATAAGTGAATAGGGTTAGATTACTCACCTACATGTAACGTATTTTTAAATGTTCGGCCCAA
The DNA here is from genome assembly GCA_031772345.1 of Himalopsyche anomala. Classification (NCBI taxonomy): domain Eukaryota; kingdom Metazoa; phylum Arthropoda; class Insecta; order Trichoptera; family Rhyacophilidae; genus Himalopsyche; species Himalopsyche anomala. The sequence continues at coordinate 7,592,711 of CM062821.1, forward strand.
TTCGTGCTGTATTCTTTTCTTTCCCAGCGCGAAAAACAAAGTAATCTCTTCATCATTTGTTGACCAAGCAGAACTTCCTCATTATCTTCAAATCAATCGATCGCTACTTAACTTATCACAAAAACAATGACTAGGAATTTTTTCAGGATAAATCATCTACAGAATATCACTATAATTCATAGTGGTACTACATTTTAATCATTGCCACTCGCTACATCTTTACCAATTCATTAGCGCTTTCAAATAATTGCCCTGATCATCTCTGGAGAAAATACGTAAGTTAAGACTAAGGTATCTTAGGTAAGTTTCGATATTCAAAACATTGCTTGAAACGTGTGGTATTCTTGGAACTTTTACTGACATGGTCGATAAATAAAAAGATTTTATTTTACTGTAACAAAATATTGTGTATTGAAAACGTTGTAAACATACAGCAAAGCGGTGTTAATTATTTTATTTATTAAGGCAAAAATGAACGGTAATAATTTAAATTGTCATAACCTTCGTATTCGTCATGATATATGTTAAACTTTTATGGTGTTCAGTGTCAATAATTTAAAAAATACAATATTCATTTGTACTTATTTCCACTTTTATTTACCAAATGTAAATATAGGAATATTGTGTTTTTCTTAATATAAGTTAAAGCTTATAAATTCAAAAATACAACACCATTAAATAAATAACCATCCTAACTATTTCGGACGAAGTTTGTACAAAAAAAAGAAAATTTACTTATCTCAAGGAAACTTACACTGATAAATTTAAACTAGACACTCTTTTTCGTACTAAAGTACACAAAAAATTGAATTCTAAAAATATATTATAATGAGTTTCATTATTAATAACGATGGAAATAAATTACAGTTACTTACAAAATAATGTTGTTTGTGACTGTTAAATATGTCTTATTTATATAACAGATTAAAATATCAAGTACCTGTTTATTTTCACGTACAAGACGGGACAGAACCCTACTCAAGACGTGGTCTCTATGCAATGATTTGTACTGATACGAATAACAGGGTCAAATTTAAAATTTCCATCAGTTAAAATTTGTTGAATATTGGAACATAATTTTAGTCGTCGATAAAAGTGTCCATTATTACAAAATGTATTTTAGAAATAATCAATTCTAATGTTTTTTTATTTCAGTAATTGGCAGTTCACATACTATACGTTTTTGGCGAATTATAATTTAATTCTTGAATTTTAGAAACTTCTTATAAAAATTAAATATGTGTAATCAATGTATAAGTTATATTAAAAATCAATGTGCAACCAATGGAGAAGTTATCGATTTTTGTATTATATTTTAACACTTTTTTATAGTTAACTAGAAAGCGAAAAAAATGTGCTTTATTTTCAAGTAATGTAGACTAGCGTTTTAGTAGTATTATGCATTAATGCTGACATCCGATAACTTCAGGAAGGAAAACAGTAGTCTCGAAAACTATCATATTTATTTCATAAATTACTTTCGATGTAAAATACACGGCACTTACTTTTCTGTAATAACAATAAGTTAAGCAACTTTCGAATCAATTTTTAAAGTGACACATCCGTATCTCGTAAAACACTAAAAATACTTTTAAACAGTATAACTGAATTTAAGTGGGAAATTTTCCAAAGTGACATTTTAAATGTGAAAAGACATTAAAAAGTATTCAAAGCTATCAATTTGTGCGCGTAAAGATTTGTCTTATTTTTTATTTAAAGTTATTTTATCACGTGCTGCGGATGCCTCCGGAAAGCCTCAATCCTGCCTGCCTTTTCTTTCGACCGGTGGGATTCCGGCGTCCCGGACGTCCGTCGGGTACTATCCATAGGATGTACTCGGCGGAACTGAGGGATGCTGGCATGTCATGGGAGGAAGCAAAGCAATTGGCAGGAGACAGGGAAACATGGAGGTGCCGCGTGGCGGCCATATGCTCCACATAGGGAGCGAACATGGCCAAAGAAGAAGAAGTGCGGTTTTGGGTATGTAGCACAGTGGTCAACGTCGTTAGCTTCCCCGGCGGATTTCACGTGCTCTAATCTCAGTAACAGACAGCGATTCACTATCCACTAGCTCTGTTTTAGACCTATCGTTTGTATCTCTAGTATCTTCAAAAAAAGAAAGATTGAGCAACTGAGTAACAAGCAGCTCTCGTAGAAAAACTTTTTTTGGGATACATCCATTTAGTATCTTATACTTCACGTTGGAAGGGTACATATATTAAAAGAAACATAATAATATATTTTTTGTTTTTTTTATCCTGTATTTTGTATATTTTAATTTATCCATTATCTACCGAAAATCTATTTTAATTATTCCACAAATTAACTTTTATAAAAATCTACTACCGTAAAATGAGTAAAAACCTCTAGCGGTGGAAAATGAAACATTTTTAATCATTAACCTTAGACGCAATCCAAAATAAAATTTTCCGGAAACTACATTTTCACTAGTATTTGTGAAAGTGAACAATAGATGTCGCAAAGAATATTATTTTCGACTCGTTTATTTATTGATTTATTTAAATTATGGAATTTTATATATAACTTGAAGCAAATGAACTTCTCATAGAGATTATCTCAAAAGAAATTTTTCTACGAAAACTGCCTGTTACCGATTGCTTATTTTTTTAAGTGAGTACGTATGAATATGACTAGGATAGGGCTAGTTGTTAACTTATTTTATTCGCTAAGCCCCGTTATTAGGATTGATGGGCAGGAGGGAATTTCAGACACCAAAAACGTAAATCCATGTATTGATTGAAAAATCAATCTATGAATCTGTCTGTACAATGATTTGAGTACCGCGATGATTTGAAACCCATGAGTATCAATAACTAATAGAATTTAAATGAACGAATTAAAAAATATTTTTTTAACATACGATTAAGTCAGTTAATAATCAACGTATTCTTTTCTTTCTTCACAAATCGTCTGGAAACGTACCGGAAGATTTTGTATATCTTTGCTGAGTAAAAGGAAAAACAAGATTATACTGAAATTTCAAAAAATTCGGCCCCAGGGTTATCATTGAAATGAAGGAAATCGCTGAGGCGGATCGTCGTCATCTATTCGTCTATTATGTTGACTGATACTCAAAAAGCAAGCTGAAGAGTCGATGCATGGGCGTGCAATGGTGATAAAAAATAATACTGATATATTGATTAATTATTATTATTAAAGTTTCACTTTATTTAAAAGAATACATTACCTTACACGGAAAATAAATCTATTATATATAAACGTTCCGGTCCATTGTCGAGTGGTCAACGTCGTTGGCTGCAGTTACGGTGCTAACGGAGTCAAATCCCAGTACGGACAGTTTTTATAAATTCTTTTTTCAACTGAATTATGGATCTTCGTTTGAAAGCATAGATGTCTGTGATGTCTTAAATTCTTTACTTCCCATCCGACCCCTAAAAACGGGACGTAGTGAGAGCGATTACGTTAACACAATTCTTGTTCTATATTTTTTTTCTCTACTCTCTTTGAAAATGAAGGGTTGAGTAACTGATCAAGGGTGGGCTAAAGGGGGCTCGGGGGGCTCACTCGAGCCCCTTTTCAAATTTAGGCACGGCCGGCGAGCCCCTTGTTAAGATAAGAAAATCATTCGTCTTAGATCAAATTACCACATAACTGCAATTTCTTTAGATGGTTAAATTTTATAATGAAACAAGACTTAGTCGCCCCTTCATTATTTCATGCAGCGTTGTGGGCTACCGTGCCGGGCCTGACGAGTTCGAATCCCAGTACGAAACAGCATATTTTCGATCGATTTATCGATTTTCTGTTCGAAGGCATGGGTGTTTGTGACTTCTGAAAATTCCCCGCCATTCTTTCGATCCTTTAATTTATCTGTGCGTTACGCGAGCGATTAGTTAATTAGTCCTGTTTTAGCCTTCTCTCTTTAGAAAATAGAGGTTGAACGACTAAGTAAAAAACAGTTCTCGTAGAAAAAAAGCTTTTGTTGAGAAACCTTCGTTATTACGTCATATGCTCGGCATTGGCAGCGGACATGGATAAACAAAAAAAAATGGATAAGATTTACCGAGCCTCTTGTTAAGATATTGGCAGCCCACCGCTGCAACTGATTAACAAGCAGCTCTCACAGAAAACTTTAGTTGAGACATGTTCAATACGGAGTCATAATATTTTTGTTCAACATACCTTCCATCCAGAAAGCATTATCTGAAAACTGTCAAATAACAAGTTATTCTTTGATGTGCAGAAATTATCAAGTTATTACCGGTATTACAATCATTAGCACCAACATATAGGTAAAATGCATCCCGTTGTCGCGTAAATATTATTATTTTATAATGTAAAATATATTTTGATACTCCAATGAATTGATGAGATTGTGACGAGAGAAGGGGGCGGTCGTATTCATAATAATTGCACGGTTATTCAATCGACTTGGTCGGGAATTCTATACATGCTTACATCAAACATGTCAAGACAGTTTGTGAAATAGACAGGAAAATATTAGAGTTAAAAATAACTATTTGCAGACAAATAAAATAAAAACACCGCTAACTTTCAGTGGAAATAAGGGCTCATTTTTGAATTCCAATATTTTCTTAGTCTCGGTTTAGCCCAGTTTTCAAATTTTCACAAACAATGTATAATTCAATAAAAAACGTAATAAAAAGTTTTATTTTTATTTTTATAAAGTGTACTTTTTATTTTAGTATAACACAATGATATATTGTTATAAATACGAACAAAATATACCATTTTTCTTCGGTGAAAACATAAAACGTCTACATCTACTACTCTGTTTAAGAAAGAGAGGTTTAGTGGGTGAGTAACAAACAGTTCTCGTAGAAAAACCTTTTCTTGACATACGAATACATAACGAAGCCATATGTTCTACATTGGAAGTAGATATTTATAGAAATCTTTCATCAAACAATTGATAATTGAAGAACATTATTTTTTACAAATCGATTTCATTTAACTTAATTATAATATTAACTTAACTAAGTTAAGTTTAATCAAATAATATCCTTGATATTGTTTTTTTTTCAGTACATGATGGAATGTTTTAACTATAAAAAAGCAAGCTAAAATCTTTAGTTTAAATAAAATCATTTTTACCATTTAAGTAGCTTATCGACTAGCATTTAGTAATGTAAAAGTCTAACAACATAATAAAAAATATATTCATTGTGATGAATAATAATTAAAAATGTAAAACTGCAGCATTTAAGAGATGGGTTCTAGATATCGTCTTGACGGTTGAAGTGTTCTTCAAAAAACCAGACACCTTTTATAAAATAATGATGTATGCTTTTGTGGGGACAAATAATCCATCCGTGGTGGGAGAAATTAATCTTCAGAAAACCATTTTCCAGACACGCAAAATGATACAGCTTTATATTGTATAAAATTTAACAATGAATTTTTCATTATTAATTGCTGAGTTATAATTTTACTTGGCACTGAAAAAATAATAATATTTAAAATGTACGTATCAATGGCTCCAAATTTGAAAAATCTTTGTTTTTCAATTGTTTTTGAGAAGCACGCAAAAACTTCAAAATAATATTTTTATTCCAAAGCATGTTGGTTTTCGCTTAATTGGAATACATATTATGGATATGGGAATTTTTGACACCCATGTACCCATAAATCGATTGAAAATAATTATGTTTGTACTGGGATTCGAGCCCGTAAGATCCGTCTGTTTTTTCCTCTTATTTAGTTAAATGAATATTATTTTTAATTTGTAATCTTATTACTAGTTCACTTTCATTCGTTGATTGACAGTTATTGTTGTTTTAATATTTTAGAAAAATCTACTTATACTGTTGTGATTATGCACACAAATACTCAAAATTGGTTTAATTAAAACTGGCATTTTTAAATAAAAGTTGTTTTTTCTTTATTATAAATTCAAATTACGATAAACGGATTATGAGACCAAATTTTCCTAACAGAAAAAAGTAAATCTCTTCGACAATATGTTTACTAAGGTGCCAAGCCATTTATGTTGATTATATCGACAATTATCGTTCTGAATAATATCAGTATGATTTTGATTGAGCAAAATTGCGCAATTGATAATCCTAATCGTCTATTTCACCCCATACTGTGTTGTTTGAAAAGCAGTGCCAAATGCGATGACAACGGGCAATAAACAGTTTGTATGAACATTGTCGGTACATAATATTTTCTGGATAAATTTTTCAATACGTCTTGCAATCAAATATGTTGTTGTTCTACGCACTTCTGTCGGGTTTTTGACCATTCATTATGTTCATTTTCTTGAATTATTGTGGTTAGGTTTTATTTTGTAAACATACTGTGGTATTTTAAACATGGATTGAAATCAGTTCAAATCTTATAACTTTAAACCAGTTTACGTCAAATGTTAATTTATAAAATGTGGGGCAATAATGCAAAACGTACTATTTCTAAAATGAGCGATATTGAGTTAGGTATGCAGATTAGATAATTCAAGCCTAAGGGATCGACTGATCATATTAGTTTTAATATAAAATGTCTACAGCACTGTCGTTTTCAAATTGCAAATCATATTTTTATGCAAATTTTATTTTGTTTGTGTTATTCGTTATAGTATTTGACTCTACTATAATGTTCGAGTTTTTGAAATAGTACGTTTTGCATTATAACTCCACAAATAGGCTGCCGAATATGTGAACCTTATTGATAAAATGGCATTTAAGTTCATATTTGACATATGGTAAGGATAGAATAGGACTAGTGGTCAACTAATCACTCTCGCTACTACTACCTAATTTTAGGAGTGGAAGGATGGGAGGGAATTGTTGAATATCCCAAACTCCCATTTCCCCGAACATAAATCGATATATTGCTGTTTGCACTAGTACTTGAACCCGTTAGATCCGTCACGGAAGCTAACAACGTTGACCAATGTGCCACGGATCCTGCATAGATGAAATAATATTATAAATTTCATATTTTCAAACGTTTTCCAAACCGTATGAATTTAACTTTTAGTTTTAATATGTGTGTATTTTATAAAAAAAAAAAGATTTTATGTTTTTCAAGGCGAGAAACCTTATACATATATTTAATATTATCTGATTTAAAGATATTCAACGACTAAAGTGCGTATTTTTTTAAAATAAAAAATACAAGAAAATATTTTATTTTAGCTCTTATTAATAAAATGAATATATTTTTTAAATACATATTTTGTCTACCATTATTTACGTGTACGATAAAACCGTCTCACTAAATCGTATTTAATTTAACAAATTAAACCTTATATACTCACCGAATTATATCAGAGCTACGATTCCACCCCTGAGTTTTGTATTCGCATTTTGAATATATTATCATTAAGTGGTTTGTATTTTGGCTCGCTTATTATTCATTCTGTGAACTTTTCGATGTCAGCGCCATTTCGTATAATGCGCCGCTAAATAGAAGCTTGATGAAAATTACAGGCCATGTTTAAATTATCTATTTGCGATCTTCCTTTGATAGAGCGATTTATTTTTGTTTCCGCTTAATTCAAAACTGGCCCGATATATTTTTAGACATCCAGTTCTAAAACACTTTTGTTTTCTTATTGAACATGATCATATTTAGTTAAAAAGTCAAATGTTTATTTTTACCACATAAGTTTAAATCAGTTATTGCAATACTGAGTGGATATATCAATACTGGAATTGCAAATATCGCTACCAGCATAACAACAATCAGCTTAAGTAATGCAACAAAAAAATACAGCCAGTTAGGATGACAATAGTGGTCGAGTAAAATTGACATTTTATATAAAACTATGTCATTAATATGTATATTTTACAATCGTAAACGGGTGATTTTTATAATCAATAAAATAGTAATACATCATTGAAAGACTCATGTACTCTGGATCTTGTTAAGAATAAATACAACTCTAAGCAAATTTAAACTATTTATAATATTCTAAATACAGATATTCAGTGAAAAAGAATCTCGTCCATCTTCTTAACATTTTTCATATCCGTAGATACATATTTTGTTAGCTTAGTTAACCCATAACATGCCATCCTAAAAAATCACGTTCCCTGCCATGATGGCATCTCAGTTTCACTGTTTATTGACAGTATTTGAACCTAAGATAGAAGTTAAAAAATAATTATAAAAATGTATATATTCTAGAATAACTCAAATGATAAATACTTATAGACAATATTAAGAGAAATATTGAATGATTTAATGGCTCAACTATTTACGATTGCATCATGGGTATGGAGGTGTTAATAATACTATAAAATAGTGATACATTTGATTTTCAAGCTCTAAATTCTGCAATAAGGATCAATTAAGTCTTGTTCCAAACGATCAATAGAAAAAAAAACTACAAATCAAAAACGGTTTAATATCATTATACGATTAATAATAAGTATCGTGAGCGTTCAATAGATCAAATATAAATATAGTATTATGAGTATCGACAACTTTACTGTTAACTTTGTCTTGTCTCAAATTTAGACACCCCTGTGTTAAAATATCTCAGAGTTATGGCAACTTTTAACCAGCTGTAATGAAACAGCTTGCAAATGTTTACCCGCCAATTTTCACCCGCCGGATCCGGATGTAGCTCCGTCGCTTTGTCGCCATTTTGCTCGTAACGAGCGCCATCATAATATTATACAAATAATACGTACCTATTTTGTCTCATTATCTTCTGTGCTTTGAATTCACAAGAGTGAGATGTAAACATAAAGCAGTTCCGTTCATTTTCACCGTTGTAAAAAGTAATTTAATTAACTTAAAGCTTTTCGTGTCTATAACAATTAAACAACTCTCTTTACGCATACTGACTATGTAAGTTCAATTGACAAAAAGTGTTCAGAATAATGTGATTATTTTAATCTTTTAGATTTCACCAATTCCTAAAACACGAATAGAACACTAGACTTTTTAAATGAAATGAAATTATTCTAAATACATGATTTTTGTTTCAAGTCGTCCATCATCAAAATATGTATTAAATGAAAAAATGTTAATATTTTCAAATTTGAATCGTTCAAATTATGTACACTCCCACAGATTTTGTCACTAACGACCCGGGTTTCGCCTTTCGGCATCTTCAGGCGTTCAAGCGCACGGAAGACGCTTAGTAAATGGATGTTTCGTGTTTATATATTAAATAAATGTATCACTGAGTCTAAAGCCATCGCTGGCGAAAAGGATAAGCTCATGGGAATTCCCAAAGATTTGAGTAGTGAGTGGTTTTAAGAATTATATTTATTTGTTTGTCGGCAAAGGTTTTATGATATTATTTATGATATTAATTATATAGGGTATAGAAATGGAAAGCCTGGAAGGTTTAATGTCATTTAAAATCGGAAGACTATGCAACTGTGCAATATTAATTTCTAAAATTACCTGGAAAAAGAGCTTATGACTGTCTGTATTTGGGTCCGTATTAATGCCCCAACTCTCTCATAACCATAGTGAATTCAACCCGACATATAACTTAAAAAATTCTTTAGGATCAGTTGAAAAACTTAAAAATTAAATCATTCCTTGCAACTCAAAATTAATTTCATTTGACGTGGTCAGTTTATTTACTAATGTACCAGTCAACAAATGCAAAAGGATTATCGAAGATACCTTAAATGCAAGTAGAGTCAACCCAATAGTAACAAAAGAGTTATTAAATATATTAGATGTTTGCGTTGACCAGAATTATTTCCAATTTAACAATACAATTTATAAACAAACAGAAGGCCTTGCGATGGGAAATTGCCTATCACCGTTGTTAACTGAGTTTATATGAACTATTTAGAAGGTAAAATTTTTAGAAACAAAACAGAAGCCAAACCTATAGTCTATTGGTTACTAAACTGGAAACTAAATTCAAAATCGTGCTGGTGACAGTTTTCCTAAAACAAATTGCCATTCGATGTAAAATTTGTTTTTCCTTTACATTTTTTTTGGATAAGCTGTAACACCATTGTAATTATACTTCATTCAGATATTTAAAACAAACCACTTGTATCTCTTCTGCATATCTACCGTGGAAAGGAAAAGGGACGAAAACCACATATAACAAATTTTACAGGAGAACACAAATTTTACACAAAAAACGTTTTTTTGATCATTTTGGGCCAAAGAAAAATTTTGAAATATACACAAACTTGAAGTACATGGAGACTGATAAAATTGTTTTTAATTGACTTTGTTTAATATTTTTTTAAGTCCTTTTTCTTCGTCGCAATTTACACATGCCCTTATTTTTTAAAACTTAAAAGCTAAATTTAGATACTTTGTTGGCATTTTCAGCTTACGTCTTTTTCATAGAACGTGAATCAAGTATAATACATTGTGATTATCAAAAAAAAAAAACTGTTGATTACCTTTTCACAAACGACATTTTTTGTGTTTCTAACGCAGTATTGCATGCTAAACGTTTTTTAACATGGCTAATCGTAATGCATATTTTTCTCAAATTGATTGCAAGAGACTTTGCTTAATTATTTTCATATTCACCCAAAATCTAACATGTCCTTTAACGTTTATTTTAAATTGCTTTACACACATCTTTGATATATCTATAAATAACTATAGCCATCATAATATACTTTTTAAATCCCTAAGAGAGCTTGCACGGTAGCTTACATGGGCCCCGACCCCTAATTGAGCACTCCATTCACAAGCGACCGCTGATTGGCTCCCTAATTTGTGAAAATTACCACAGCGGCAGTCTGCTCAACTAAAGAGAGTTGACAATGTAAACACACTTTGTAGAAAACGAGCGTGGTCTTTGTTAACCACGCACATAATGTTTTATATGAGAATAATTTTTCTTATTAAATAAAAGTACACTTGGGCCTCGTATAACACGGTTTTATACAACGCGGTTGTATAAATTGTGGCATATTTTTTATACGACACGCTTTATATAACACGGCTTCAATTTAAAATAATAAAAATAATAATTAACATGTTTCAATCGATGGGTTTTTTGTGATGTCTAAAAATTCTCTCTCATTCTTCCAATCGTAACTAATGAAGCGTAGCAGTAGAGATAAGTTAACCAATAGTCCTGTCCCAGCCCTATTATTATATCTCTATTCTCTTCAAAATGGAGGGGTTGAGCAACTGAATACCTTCATTAGGATACCATATGCTCTACATTGGGAGCGGACTAGGATATCGATATAAAGTAATACAATATGAAGAGCAACATACATGCATCAAGTCCGCATTAAATATATTGTTTGGTAATAAAAACTTAAAACTTCACACCTAATTCACTTTCAAAACTGTATTTTTGTATAATATTATCAATAAAATTATTAGTTAGTTCAGAAACACTTTATTGCACGTTTTTAAAGGCCCACAGATATTTTTCATACAGGTTTGGATGAATTCAACGCAAGTTGAGAAGATTAATATAAAACACAGAGTATCAATTAATATAAATACACTTTTTACAAATAATTTACATAAAATAAACAAAACGATTTTTTATTCCCACATTATATATTTTGCAATTATCAATTGACACAATAATGAGAGATCAAATTATTTTATTTTGTAATCTTTGTGATGATCTAGGAAGATATAAATGGCTTATTTAATAACTGTTTCAAATTTCTTTTTACAAAAGTGACTCGGATGACGTGTTTACTTCCCTTTAATAATATTTATAATTGTCGAACAACCTTCAATGCAGATAATATAAACGCCTAATGGAGCTTATTTTAACAGAAATCGTTCTACGAAAACTGCTTGTTACTCAGGCGTTTGTTACTTCTTTTTTGAAGAGAGTAAAGGCAAAAAGATAGGACCAGGGTATGACTAGCGGTTAAGAAAGAATAAAAGGAATAGAAAAAGTGCCTTAGCTGAAAACACTGAAGCTGGAAAACTATAGATATGATTAGATATGTTTTAAACGTGAATACTTATTTTTCTACATACGGGTTTTATCTTTGTACGCTTTTATGCTGTCCGATTTTGTCAGTCTACCGCCTTTTTCCCATTTTCCATAATATATACTACAAAATGATCACGTTTTTTTTAAAATAAATTCACGAAATAATATCAATTTAACCATAATTTTCGAAAAACACGTATCACACATTTATTAAAATATTTAGCGTTTATTTCCACTGTTGTACAGTCGTAAGTAGTAACTAACGATAAATTAATTCTTTCGCGTCATTAAAATTTCGCTTGTTATGATTATCACTCATTTTTATATAATCGCAATCAAACGATGACAAGACTGCTAATATGAACCGTCACTTTACCTAAATGCACCAGACAGGTCTTTGTTATGGTGAGTATAAACTCAGAACATACATCCTACGCTAGACATTTTTTATTAGTCTCCAATTGTTACGTTAATTTATATATTATAATTGGATATTAATACACTGTGCACCTCACGAAAGAAAGCACTCACAGATCGTGTCTACAATAAAGCGTAATGATTGTTTTGCACCCCCATTGTGGTGCGCCCGCGGGCGGTCGACTTCATTGTTTGATATTGCTTTTTATTTGAGTAATTTAAGAGGTGACCGACGTTGCCTCCGGCGCATTCAAAAGGGGAGCTGCGTTTTTAAAACTTTTTTTCACTGTTTTATTTTTCATTCATATCGCTGATAAAGCGGTTTACGCAATATTATTGCGAGTTGGTGCAGATGATGCTTCGATATCTTTATATAGAACGAATAACAATTTGGATGAAGGCAGAGGTGAGCTGAAGGGGGCTCGGAAAGGTCACGCGAGCCCCTTGTTAAAGTAAAAAAATATTGTCAGTAATTTCTGTAGATGTTTTATTTGTAATATGAAAAAAAAAAGATTTTTTGGAAATTTGGAAATTTCTCATAAAATACATTTATTTCGGGGGCATACTAAAAGATATCATGAGTTTTTTTAAATTTATGTAGCAGTTTATTTTTACACAATACAATCATTTTAAATAACATTCGATTGAATTCATAATTATTATGAATCATCCTATAAGAGTGATAAAAAAAATATAAGACCGCGAATATCTCTCAGATTAACCGAACCTCTTTTAAACATGTTGGCAGCCCACCGCTGGATGGATGGGTTAAAATGCTACAGCCAAACACGGGTGGGCATAAATTATTTTTCCAGGAAATTTTAGAAATTAATAGGTTACAGTTAAATGGTTTACCAATTTTAAATAAGTAAGTAAATCTGCCAAATTCGCTACTCTTGTATCATATATGTCAGTAAATATAATTATAAATTTTACAGCAAACAAAAAAAACATAATTCTTGAAATTACTCACCATTCAAATATGTAGACATTCTCATGGGTAAATCCATTTTGACAGCAATATAATTTCTTATGCACGATACGTTTCTTTACTAAGCATCACTTCTATATACCATCTCATATAACTCTCATATCCACTGTAAATATCATTTTTAACCTTGTATCACCTATGTAATCTCTAAAATATATATATTTCAGACTATACTGTCTCATCCATAATTATTTTTTTTTGTAAATACAAAACGAGACAGGATAAATCACAACAAAGGGGAAAAAAGCAACCTCCCAACTTGATGACGAAAGGGAAATTGGAGAAATCCATAATGCCCTAACACCAAAATGTGAAGACACCATCTCTCTTACTAAGCGTCAGTTCAAGATTATCCGTGCACTTGAACGCATGAAGATGCCGAAAGGTGAAACCCGGGTCGTCAGTGACAAAACTTGTGTGAACGTACATAATTTGAACGATTCAAAATTGAATAACAGCTTATTCTTTATTTATTCTCTACAAAATGATGCAAAATTCTAACAAAATGCATGTCGTTTTATGATTGGTTTCTACATATTGTGGAGAAGGTTGGTTTTTACAAACAAAACCAGGTGAAAGAAAAACAACATTTTTTCAAATTTTGTCATAATTTATTCATTATTGATATGAAACAAAAAATACTTACTAAAATAAAATAAAATTTGAGTCTTCTACAGGTTTACATTTTAAGCAAATAAATTTCCTTTTTAATAACATAACGTAATGTAGCAAACGTTCAATTTTTAAATATTAACTACAATAATAAATAAAAACGACAAATTTAGGAGAATAAATGTTTAATTTTAAAGTCTTGATCTTATATAAACTGTGAAATTTACAATATTTACGTGTTTCCATCACATTTCATTGTATCGTTAATTCACAGTACAAATGATTTTATTTGTGAATTTCTAAGTTAATTTTTATGAATCTATTAAGAAACGTTGTTCCGTTTTAAATACACATAGGTGCTAGTTTTTCAAACAATATTGACAGATATTCCAAATAGCTTATTTCATTAATACAATTAAAATATTTGTTAAAAATTAAGTAATGATACATATCTAAGTGATTATTTCCTCAAGACATTCGTAAGTTAGTTGATTATGCTTAGTGTCCAACAATTGTTACTGTCAAGCTTTCCACTTAAGCTTATAACGTGAAATGGGTGTAAGTGTGAGTTCAGTTGCGGGACTTGGAACAACAAGTCCCGACTGTTCCAAAAAATACGCGGCCGATTATCAACTTTAGTGAAAATCGCAAGAGTCAACCCCACCAAAGTGCAAGGGTGGAGCCTCGTTCTCAAGGAGCCGTCTTTATCGCTAAGTAAGTGCACCGTATCGGTTAATTAGATACTTTTTATTCCATTAGGTAAACGTTGCAACTTCGCCTATTATGCACAGCTGCAGCTCCATCTGTGAACGTGATCATTAGATGTATGTATTTAATACAATTAGTTAGAATTGTTTTAGTGCTAAGGAAAATCATTGAGATTGCTTGACACATTTCACAGTAAAACAACTTTTTTATTTAAAATGAAATATTTAATTTCTTCCAAATATTAGATTCAATTCAAATATCGAGAATGGCAGAAATGATCTGGAAAAATATATATTATATTTATAAGAAGGAAAGGCTTATGATGTATATAATGTATATTTATGAATAATATAAGGTTTATGATGGTTATAATATCGGTTCCTATGGCGCAGCGGTTACCGTTGTGAACTTCCGTGCCGGATCTCACGGGTTCGAGTCCCAGTACGAACAGGATTTTGCGATCGATTTACCGATTTCTTTTCGAATGCATGGGTGTTTGTGATGTCTTCAAATTCACTCCCACCCTTTTTGGTCCTTCAATAACAGGGTGCAGCGACAGCGATTAGATAACAACTAGTCATGTTCTAGTCTTATCCTTCTATCCCTACTACTCTCTTTGAAAATAGAAAGGTTGAGCGACTGAGTAACAAACAGTTCTCGTAGAAAAACTTCTGTTTAGATACCTCCATTAGGAGGTCATATGCTTCACATTGGGAGCGGACATGGTTAAAAAAAGGTGTATCCAAATTTATTTTATTCATTAGAAAATTTTAAGTATTGAATTGCTTTAAAAACTCTCGTCTTGTACTACAACTTGTGTGCAAAATATTCCACTGCTATTTGAATGATAACTTTTTTTTAATTCTGTGAGAAAATATAATATATATAGTCTATCTATTCAACGCTATTACATACAGCAAAATTGTGTTTATATGTAGTTCTAAAGATGATTTGATTCCGAAATACATATCAACTAACTTATGTAATTCTTGCGAAACTTAATACTTATACCTTACATATGTTCAATGGATTACCTGGTAAATTCTAACACTTTCAATGTATTTTTTTTTTATATTTAATAGATATTTATTTATTTCACAGTTGTCAGAATATTCAATGACACACATACCTTATGTTAATTTTTTTTTCCTACAATCCACTAAACAAAATCTAATAATATAACAAATAAACCATAATAAACACGACTTTATTTGAATTACGAATCATCGACGAAATTATAATATTTTACAGTTCTCTTCACTACCAAGATAATCTTACTACACACTTCTAACTATTGCACTTTATGATTACTATTGAAAGTTCGCGTAATCATTTTCACTTACTATATTTTACACATACAAAACTAACTGAAATTATAACTATTTACAGGATACTAAATAACTTGTCTACATTGGGCACCCGTGTCCAATATATGCCACATTTCTAAAGATGGCGGCAGCTTGAGAGAGCAGTGGACAACACGGAGGCGCGGAGCTCCCCATCATTCCTTTTTCTGGGGAACCTCCAGCGCCACTGTTGGCACCAGCCTGCTGACGAAGTTGTTCCAAACGAAGCTGGTTTTGTCTCTTCCATTTAGTTCTGAGAAAAGAATTTAAATCAAATAAATTATAACTTAAATTTACAGTTTTAATCATAATATGTAGTTAATACACTACGAAGAACTTTATACTGGAGTGCTTTATTTTTTATGAATTCAATTAAATATTTAGTTTTTAATGGAGTTGGCTACTATTGCCTCTGCGAAAGACATGTTTTAAAATATGAAACACAATATGATATTGTTTATATTCCACAATTATTTGATTCTATCGCCAGGTATGTGGGTCGGGTAAAAAAAACGACTCTGACTTTAAATAAAAATCTGAAATAAATATATTTTTAAATAATTTCCGTTTAACTTATTGTACGAATGTCATCCTTTCATCTTTATTCAGCCTGGCGTACATTGGCGAAACTATGGACTCCTGTGGTATGAATACACATCATTAAATAGATTTTTTTTAATGGATCAGAGACCAGAGACGTGAGATTTTTCCGACATTGACTCCACAGCCTTGAATATCACAAACGTTTTAATCTGAGCGGGTGACCATTTTCAAGAGACAAAGGTAATGTTTACTCACTGAGTGGACCTAGATATATTAAAAAGGTTTAAAATGAAGTATAAAGTTTTTTTTAATTATGTCACTGTGTTCATTTAAAAAAAAAAAATTGAGTCGTCTGGTATCAAAAGCAGAACTGTTTCATACATGATGTATGGAACAATTCTGCTTTTGATACCAGACGACTCATTTGTTTTTAAACGAATGCAACTCTCCATTTATCAACGTCGGATGATTCCCATGGACATCATATTTTTCTGATCGAACAGCTTCCAAGTAATATAAGTAGTATTAATTGTTTCTTTTGTTACGAGAAAAATCTACTCTTAGAAAATTGTAATTCTTGAGTTGCGACAGGTTATAGAGCAAAGGCGACAATCCAAGTTCATGTGTAAACTTAAATCTTAAGACTCCAGCGGTGCTATTTTCGCGTGCATAACACTTATTTTGAACGGTTTGAAATACTCAACACCATCACGTTTTGATTATACCGACCGCCCAACACAATCAAATGTATGTACACGGGAATACCACCGAAAGGCGGTCTATGAAACCAGCTAGAGAAGTGTGTCATATGGCGAAAAAGAAAGGTTGTCGGGTCAGCGCTGATGATTGCCCAATATAACAACTTAATTCAATATTAAAAAGTACATAAGTAATCATATTTTTCTAACCTTCTATTCTGGTACCAGGTCTTAACCTGAGTTTCACTAAGGTTAAGAGCATCGGCGACATCTCCTCTGTCGGCCACTGACAAGTACTTTTGACACCGGAATTTCCTCTCGAGGTAAGCCAGCTGAGCGTGTGTAAATGCTGTCCGCCGCCGTCGGGGCTTTCGACCTCTGCCGTTTCCTAAAAGAATCACATTTAATACATTATAAATTAAATTTTATTTTGTACTTAATTTCATTTTATCGCTGTTATAATATGTCTACAATAAATCATTCTTCTTCGTCAAGTGAGAAATGTGGTGCAGCTAAGAATTGCAATCGCTTGATCTTGGCGTATTTTCTTGTCGCACAATTCCAAGAAACTTAATGATTTTTAATTATACAGCTTTATTGTAATTCTATTTCAAAAATCTGCGTTAAGAATCATTTAATAGATAAATTAATAGTCAACGTATAAGCTATATTGACACAAAGTTTTCTACAAGACATGGCATTGCGTTTGCCTACAATGAATACAAAACATAATTTATGGTATTAACACTTTCGGCACTTGTCTTATCAGTACTGATCACATTACCAAGTTATGTCAATTTATAAGCACCTTTTTTCCGTTATTATCATTTCCCCGACCAATTTTGCATCGGCTTCAATCATATAAAAGTGTTTAGTGTAAATCTCAACTCATTGAATTGTGATTGAAAATATGCAAGCAGCATTTTTTATACAAACGTCGACAATATAATTAATATGTCTTTAAATATTGTGTGTATCTATATACATTTAATAATAATCAATTTGTTTCACCTTCGCTATCAGTAGTATTCTGTTGTACAGGAGAATTCAATCCAGCACTACTGAACCCTAGTAAATGGCTTTGAATTGATCCTTTTGTAGCCAAATCTAAAGAATGGCCATAAACTGAATCTGAGATGCTCCGAACATGATTCAGATGATGTATTCTGGCACTAGTTTCATAAGACCTTCTCGCTATTTCTTCTATATCGTCATTTGAATTCATATAAGCTTCGAATGAGCTGCCATTTTGTTCTTGCTGTTGATGTTTTAAGCGTTCATTTTGATAAGCTTCGTCGATTCGCGTTCGGTAATCTTCGGCTCCGCTCTGACAGTCGTCTTGCCTGGTACGAAAGCTTTCCGGTGGATTCAGAGAAGTGGATATACTGCTGTTTTCTCCAACGGAAATTTCATCTTCCATGGAAGTCTCGCTGTTGGGTGTCGAAGTTGTGAGGCGGTTTCTTGGTTCATCTTTTTCGTCATCTTGTGATATGGTCGTTTCTGTGACTGAATTTCGTCTCCCTATAAATAAAATAAATATATGTTTTATATTTGAATGAAAAATACCAGCCAAAGTATTGTTGGCGTAGCACAGGAATGAGGAGTTTCCGTTCTTCTGGCTTGTTAGCGACGGCCTTTTGAGTGAATATAGGTGTTTAATACAAAATCAATATTAATTAGGATGTTAGAGTAAATGAAAGAATGCTATATAGCTGAGTAAATGTAGGCCTAAACATAGTATGTACTGATGGAAGGATACGCTGAAATAGCTATCAACTGATTTTTTTTTAATGTAGAATTAAATACTTTGCAATTTTTTTACCGTATTAAAATAGAGTTCTATCAAGTAAATGCCAATTCGATCAATGTAAATGTCGCATTAAATCACAAGAGTAAATGTATGCTTACAGATAATATTACGCGACTTTTCAATATAAAAAAAATCCTCATTCCTGGTCTAGAATTTTTGTGAGCATGGAGACAAATTAATAGAGTAATCTATAATATAGTAAACTTTCTTAATATATTATGTTTGAACCGTCGCTAAATATCGCACAAAAACACTTTTATTTCATTGTAAATAACATGCTACATATTGTAAATATAGCTACGCTATAAAGTGTCGGTATCAAAGAACAAAATTATACTACAATATTGCAATGTCTACCTGTAATAATATTCATATTGAAATGCAGTACGTTTTTCATATTTAAAAAAAACTAATTGGTATACTAAAAAGTGTGCTCCAGTCACGTTTCCGACTGTAAAGCAGAATAAAATTAAGAAAAAAATTAAACTTGCAAGCTCTAGTGTTGCAAACTTGATGTGCCACAATTAACTTGCACATTTTCACTTGACATATCAGGCCGGTTAATTACTTTTAGACAGGAAAGGAGTATTTTTTTCGCGAATACATTATTACTGATAGCGACGTAGAAAAAGTCAGATTGCTAAATATATTTAATTAACCTTAAATGAGTATCTTTAAATTCTTGACAAATAAATTCGAATCTCATATTCAATTTGTTGATTTGAAGTTAGTGAAAAAATTACAAATTTAATTAAACATTTTCTTTGAAAACAGATGCCTGCGGCGAATACTAGAAGTATGGTGATCTGAGTTTTTCAGGAACATGGAGGTAAGAGAGCGGACTAACCAGTCTCATATGATGAGTCCCGCATGTCTCTTCTAACAACCAGATGGATCCTGACATTGTGGAAGGCCACTGATGAGTGTCCACAGGATGTACTCAGTGGAGCTACGGGACGCTGGGATTACATAGGAGAAAGAAAAGAGACTGGTAGGGGATTTTGGAAGAACCATGTGGTAAAATAGCTTGTTAATAATTAAATGTTACATAAATTTCGCCTCTTCTTAAGGCGTAGCAAAACTCAAAACGTTATATCACAGTATATAATCACAACGTTAACAATGTTTAAGTTGTTGTTTATTCGTTACTTATATTATAAATGAAAAGTTAAGAATGAAATGTTTGTGTTTTAATGTGTAAGGAGACTGAATTCATCAAAAATATCGAATATTAACACATGAAGAGCAAAAATGAAATCAAGAGCTATTCTTTTATTTTCTATAGTCCTTAAAAAATAAAGACTTCAAAAAATCATTATAACTGTTCTCGAGAATAACTTAAGCACTTTACTGTAACGAATTATTTTAATATTATCATAATGAATTAGTTTTACCAATCAGATTTCAATTCAATCAATTAAACAATATATATAAAAAAAAAACTACACTCGTGCTACACCTCTGATACTATTTGCATATTCAACTAATTATCATATCAAGGTATACTATGATGAGTTGACAAGTTAATCAAGGGTAAAACAAAATGAAGAGAATGTTCATTAGCTAACCAAACCCTATCAACGTATAAACGAACCTAATGACCGTCTGGTATGCCAGCACACATCATTGTGCACAGTGCAGAATTTTTTTTGGGGTTCAAAAATAGTAGAAACTATATTTCAAGTTGGTTCTAGCGGTCTGTCATATTTTTTTGTATTTTGCTCTGGAATAAAATGTAAGTATTTTTAATTTTGTCAATAAATTTATGGCAAAATAATACAATTATTATCTTTGTATCTAATTGAAGTATGCATGGAATATATATTCCTTTCAAATTTTAATCCTAACAACTAGTATCGAAAGTAAGAATAAAAAATAATTTATTAACGAAAATTTTTAAGTTACATGAATACCGAATTTTCTGTATAATAACAACCTGTCTTATTACTAATTACCTGTCCTTTCTCAGCATCATCTTTATATCTCTTTGAAAAAAATGTTCGGCGGCTTAATAACAATCAGTTCTCTTGAAAAAAATTATACCGCGATTTCCCATTGGAATTACATATCCCACGTCTAGTTTTAAACTGTCAATTAGAAAATGGCATTCTGAGATAATTGGATTGATTTTTACTTTCTGCTGTTATCTTAGTATTTTTTTATTTAACCAAATATGCACATGCTTATTTAGACACTCCTTTTTAAGAAAAATGTACTTCATAACTTCTTTTCCCAGTCATTCATTTAGAATGTGAAAGTCTTTGGCAAGGCAAAGTTAACCTTTCTGCATTATGTATCAACTCAAAATGTTTTTTTTTTACTTGTAATAGTACTAGACTAGGGTTACGATATTAT
Organism: Himalopsyche anomala; assembly: GCA_031772345.1. Lineage (NCBI taxonomy): Eukaryota > Metazoa > Arthropoda > Insecta > Trichoptera > Rhyacophilidae > Himalopsyche > Himalopsyche anomala. Next base: position 7,614,057 of record CM062821.1, read on the forward strand.
CCACTTCCGAAGGTTGGAAAAAGGTATATTCATTCTTTAGTATAAAAAAACTGTGTCAAATTGTATGTATTTTATTAGACAGTGTGTAACCCGTTTATTTCTAATTAGCAGAACGTCACTGCTATATCACTTTGTTTCACAAAGCGGCTTGAATATGTGTGGAGAATTACAATACTAATTACTCACTTTTATATGGAAAATAGTGTGATTGCCTACTAAATCTAAAACAGTAACCTGCAACGATGAAATGCAGTGCTGGATTTTGGTGATATAAACTTCTATATGTTTAGTATTTTTTTTTAAATCCATGTCCGCTCCCAATGTGGAGCATATGGCCTCCTAATGGAGGTATCTCAACAGTAGTTTTTTTACGAGAACTGTTTGTAACTCAGTCCCTCAACCTCACTTTTTTTCAAAGTGAGTAGTAGGAAAAGAAGGATAAGGCTAGAACAGGACCAGTGGTTGGCTAATCGCAATTGCTACGCCCAGTTATTAAAGGATCAGAAGGATGGGAGGAGAGGAAATGATTGTGAATTGACATTGCAAACACCCAGTCTTCGATCACAACTTTGAATTGAACAATTCTCAATTTCACTGTGATCTGACCGGGAATCGAACCCAGACCTGCGTGATCGGTAGAGCAAGCTCTAACCAACTGGGCCACAGCAGGCGACTAAATTAGTATTATATAACTACTAGCTTAATAATAATTAGAACAAAACAATAATTAGAATGATACATTATTTCATATTTTTTAAAACAGTGGCTGTCTATCAGTCAATCATCGATTAATTTGAAACTATTTTAATCAAATAACCAATATTCATAACAAAAATAATAAAAGATTTTTAGTACTTTTTCCACTTAAAATTTATTTTATCAGGACCGGTTTCGCTCCTCGCGAGCATTATCAACTGATAAGAAAAATAAATTAATCAGTGCTATTTATACAAGTTAAATTGATTATATAGTACATAGTTAAATTGATATACAAGTTAAACAGTGCTATTTATACAAATTATTTTGTAAATTAATAATTAATTTACAAAATAATTTGTAAATCCTTTTCATTGTTAGTAGTTGCTGACACCTTTTTATTTCAATTTAACTTATATAAATAGCGAAACCGGCCCTGATCAAATAAATTTTAAGTGGGAAAAGTACTAAAAATCTTTTATTATTTTTATTATAATGCCATTTCACCAAGTATTGACAGTGAACACCTTAAAAGTGATTAACCAATATTCATTTAGTTTTATTTTTCTCTAGCAAAACAATAAAGACGAAGATGAAAACGGAGTTTAAGTTCACCAAAAAATCTCTAAAAAAGCTGAACATTCAGTTCTGATGGTATTATGTTATCAATAGTTTTTAAACATATATTATTGGTACTACTAAAAACAGTAAAAATACTTTGAAGCCATGTTTCTTACCCGGTGGTCTGCGGACAATTTTCTGCAGTTCAAAAATAGTTAGTATCGATTTATAAAGCTTATATTGGTGGTCCGCAAAATATTTATTTGATTATTTGGTGTTTCATGGATGTAAAAAGGTTAAGAAACATTGCTCTAACTTAGTGTGATATTATAGCACTACGATAAGCTATATACAATTACCTAAAATCAATAATGGATTTATACCAACAATCGAGTCATAATATATTAAACAGTAAAAGCAAAGTAGTGTATGTTTTGATTTATTAGACAAAGACAATTTAATGTCAACTAAAGATGATTCCAATAATGGATAGTCGTCTAACGATGGCTTCCTATTTTTAATACCGTAGTTCATGTTTACAGCTCATCTGTATATACAACTATACAAGATATTATAAAAGTACTTTAAATATTTGTGGTATAAAATTGTACATTGTTTGTAAAGAAACGTTAGCAATCTCGTTAGTGATATATAAAAGAGAGAGAAATATAAAGTTAACATAGATGAATGACAAGTTTTTACCAACATAGCAAGTAAGATTGCATCTTCTGTCACATGTTCTTTATTCAAAACGACATAAAAATTATATTTTGAAACATTTCAGAATAAAGATGCAGCTACACGGTACTATTTGTTTGCTTCCACAAATATGTACATATACCTAACAAAAATTGATTTAATTTTCCAAAATGGAGGCATCGTAACACATATTTTTCACTTATATAATTAGAAAATTTTGAGTGTTTTTCAACCAATTAAGCACAAATAATTTAACTTGAAAATACTCATGTTAATTTCATAAACATCACTGACTCGATTCAAATCGTAATAAATTCTATAATTCTGTAGAACAATATATATTTACAATCCATTAGAGGTACGTATAAATAAATTTCTAAGACTAAGTGGCTGGCATAAAAGGCATTATTTTTCTGTCACATTTATTTTTTAACAAATTATTGATTCAAATGAGTTAAAAGTTAGTAGGACTATTCCGAGTCAAGTACTACAAGGTTCTATGTGGACAGCTGCATGAAAAAAGATATGGGTATTTGAAATTTTCAATGCTTGTATTTTGAAAATTGTAAATATTTCCAAGTTTCGTTTTGATTGTATATATCAATGATAGTACTGGCATGATATAACTATTAATAAAATATTGTTAAAAATAGTTTTTCATAGATAATTAGAAATACCGAAACTTCTATTAAAACCTTGTCCATCTGAAATTTAAACAAACTGCCAGTACTACAAGGTTCTAACTGAATTTTGTATGAAAACACAGGTGATTCAAAAAACAGACTTACGCTTTTTATATTTAAATAAAAAGAATTCTATGGAAGATATCTAATGTGATCATTATTATAGAAGAAAATATATTTTTAAAAATGGAGGATAAATTTGAAAAGGAGTTTTTTTTTCGTCATTTGTGTTTGATATCATTAAGTACTAAGTTAATATTGTAAAATATAATAATACCACACTGCAAAAATACAAAACATCATAATGGTAAAAAATAACACCATTGTGCTGAACAATAAAAATAATTGATCAAAATTAGATAATTGAAAAAAAAATACAGGAATAAAATTATCAAAATAAAAAAGATATTATTAAACCTTTGTACATTGACACAAGTTTTGTCACTAACGACCCGGGTTTCGCCTTTCGGCATCTTCATGCGATCAAGTTGAAACCACAGATATCTTGCGACGCGCTCATAAACTACGGCTTATTGGAAATTTAAGCAAAATTTCAACTTCAAATTAATACAGCATGTAGATAATGCTACGCTTAAGACTGCCTCATTATTACTTTAGTTTGACCAAAAGTCGACACTTATAACCTTGTAGTACTCAGCTCCCGCATTTTCGCCTGCTGTGGCCCAGTTGGTGAGAGCTTGCTCTACCGATCACGCAAGTCTGGGTTCGATTTCCGGTAAGATCACAGTGAATTTGAAAACTATTCAATTCAAATTTGTGATCAAAGACTGGGTGTTTGTGATTTAAATTTACATTATTTTATCTCCTCCCATCCTTCTGATCCTTTAATAACTGGATATAGCAATAACGATTAATTAACCACTAGTCCTGTTCTAGCCTTATCCTTCTTTCCTACTACTCACTTTGAAAAAAAAATGAGGTTGAGCGACGTACTTTACTATGATGGATGCTTTATTCTTCAATATGGAATTGGTAATATACGTTAATAATTAAATATTGTTAAAAAAAAAACAGATTGTCATGTAGGTACACCTTAACAATTATTGTCAAGGACTGAGCAAACCGCGCAAAGTTAAATATAAAAGCTTGCTGGCAACACACAACAAAAGAAAACGACGAAGAAGTGGTTTTCCCGCGGAAATAACTGTCATCTAATTAATGCCGCGGGGCAACCCGACCGCCATCTTGTTTTATCTTATGTCAAACACAATGAGAAAAAATGTATTTTAGTCTTACTGTATTCTAACAATTAACTAAAATGACAATAATCTCTCGAGTTTCGGGAAAAAATCATCGGTTCATCTTAAGTATTAGGGCTTCAGAAGTCAATGAAACTTCGGAAAATACAATTTTCAGTTGATGGAAAAAAACATACTCCGATAGTTAACTTATAATACGTGTGTTAAGCAACCTAGTCCGGTTTAAAAAAAATAAACCGCTTTGTGCTTTCCCAAAAAAAGATTTTCTAAGTTTGCATATAGACCACGTACCAAAACAAAAAATTCCGCTATTGTCCGAATAGAAAACGTTTTTAAAACACGTCCAACAGGTTTAACCATTATAATTTTGTGAAATTCGGTAAAAAAATATATTAACTAGAAAATTTTAATAATAACTTCAACTACTACGCCTCATTCCCTATGTGTGAGCGTTGTAATTGTAACTTATATACTTAAAAAAATATTAATAGAAAAATAAATAATCGCAATTCATTTGCCAATTCAGTATAAATTAATTATTTAACATAGATAAAATGCGTTTATTATACATTTCAGTATTTATTATAATAATTGCAAGACATTTGAATTCAATTATTCTTACTATATATTATACAGCACGTACATAAATCATCTTCTTTTTTTTACTCAATTCGAAGTTTGAATTTCTTCGTATCAAATTGGCCATAAATATCGGTAATTTGTCCGATGAAAAATTGAGTCCTTGAGCACGCACTGTCTCTGAGGGGGGTCCCTCTAACTGCTCGCCACCACTGCACTTGATTTTTTACCCTTTATAATCATAATTGATACACCACTATTCAACTTAGATAGAGAATTCTATGGCTTTTCAAAATTCAAATTAATGTTAAGAATCAGCAAAATGAATAAATTAATAGAAATCAATAAATACGGTAAAATATCTATTTCTTATAATCTATTTTATGTATTGAAATACATATCGACTGAGGAAAGGAAAAAGAACGTAACCCACAGTTTTTTCAAAACAGCTTTTTTTCGATAATCACAATGTATCAAACTTGATATACGTTCTATCAAAAGGATGTATGCTCCAAATGCCGAATTAGTATCTTAATTTAGTTTTTGAGTTTGAAAAAATGAGCTTGTGAAGATTGAAATCAAGAAGAAAGTCTGAAAAAAAAGGTTTTCCCTAGACAATTTCTTAAATTAATATTAGATTATGTTAATTAAACGTCAGTTTAGAAGTCTCCGTGCACTTCAAGGTTCTGGATATTTCATAATTTGCATATTGGCCAAAATCATCAAAACACGTTTTTTGTGCCTCCTGTAAAATTTTATATGTGTGGGTTACGTCCTTTTTCCTTTCGACAGTCGATATATGTATGCATAAATATTTATATATAAAACAATAACACGATATCAATTTCGAAAAAAAGTGAATAGCGTCTTTAGGTTATTTAAATAATCGATAAAATGATTATATTGTGATAATTAAATTTAATAATCAATAGGTGTGTATTCAAATATGATGGCACTAAAGGTATTTTTAATATTAAATAAAATTTTAGCCAATTTTCTTAAAATAGCAAAGTTCAAACCAGCTTAAATTTGAAATATTAATTTTCATTTATTACGAATTTATTAGCTTAATCGTCATGAACTAATATGCGTATCAGTTTTTTTTCCCTTGATGTTGAAATAATCCGATTGTAACTCTATGCGTTTAATACATGCTATTTGATGAATTAAATTAATTAGCCATTAAATTATGTTGATCAAATTTTTGGCAACAACGTTTTTCGCATTGCTCCAAATACAAGTTCCTATGACAAGCCAAGAAAATAATTTGACCGAATTCATTGGCAACAATGTATTTCTAATCGTTCCAAATACAAAATTCTTCCAAATGCGAATTTTCACGAATCTCTTTGGTGTTGCCACTTTGCTAATAATTCACCCCTTGATTTGTGAAAATTCACAACAAAAGGCCGAATCAAAACCACCCCTCTTGTATATCTTTGCATTAAGTAGCGACTTCCATACTGATTGATATTATCTCATGGCATGGGTGAATAACGTTTCAAATAAACAACAAGTAAGCACTTAATTTGTATACTTTTCGGGGGAGGGAAATAGCGACCAATAAATTGTATGTATGTAGGTTCACGGGCAATATTATCTAGCGTTTTAGTTTTTATCAGTAATGAGTGTCTCTTGTAAGAATTATTTGTATGAGTAATCAAAAAAAAATGTGTACACAATTTTCGTTAAATTTCTATTTTATAAATAATGTATTAGTAGTAAAATAATCTTACGAATTTAATGATGAATCTACTTTTATTACAAGTAAAATTAAAATGATCACCTACATGTATGTATGTGTCACTTAGAAAAATAGCGTTGTAATCAAAGTTTTTTTCTAGACAAGAATTAATTACGGCCTATTATTAATACTTAGAAAATGCCTTGTTGTCTTACAAATGATGCATATATTATAATAACCTATTAAATAATGCACATGGAGTTCCCGTGAACTTCTTATCTCTGTAGTGATCGCACCCTTCCGTCTGCAAACGATGGTAAGGGGATGCAATTTATATTTTTTCAAAATCTTTATCGATGAAGGAGACTGGAAGAACCTTGACGCTGGCGCGCCCTGGTACTTGAAGCTCCATAAATTTGATATCCAAAAAAAACATTTTTTAAGGAACAATAATTCAATTGTTTATTGGACCTGCACTGAGTGGATAAAACATTTCAGTTGTGGATTGTGTATGTATCAATTATTCTACGAACCATTTGGTTAATTTGAATTTGAAAACTTTTTACGGATTGGCCTCAGCGGTGGGCTGCCAATACATTAACAAGGGGCTCTCTTCATCTCAATCATTCTTGGTGTTCTGGGGTAGGAGTGATTTTTTTTATCTTTTCTATGAAATAATATGCAATACTTAAAAGTGCTATCAATTGTTACTTAATACACTTATAATATGTAAAAATATGAAATTTACCGTAAACTTATCAATCTAAATTGCTAAAAATGTACTACTGTAGCTTTCTTAGTTATTATAAGTCAGAAATTGCAGTTATATACGTATTTGATCTGAGAATATTGTATTTTTTTAATTAATAAGGGGCTCGCCGGCCTTAACGAAATTTAATAAGCTGAGCCCCTTCCAGCACACCTCTGATTAGTGTTTATATAAAGGTATAGCAAAAACTATAAAATAACTTCGATTCCATTAATTCCTTCATCATTGTTCTGTTCTGTCCTGTTCTCACCTTTTCCGAAAACGAGAAGCTTAGCACCATTCAATTATTAAAAATAAATTCCATTAAGGTGATCTATTAAGGATCCATGTATTTTAATTTGTGACCGGATATAGTTGCAAACATAATATTACTCACAGTACAAAACAAACGAATACGATATTACTATAAAATTCTCCAAAGCCCTGTTCAAATGTTTTTAATTTGGTAATCGTATCATAAAGCACATCAGACCTTTTATACCTTTTCTATTCAGATGCATATATGCACAAGTGCATCTCCAGTCTCTCAAAAAACTACAGTGATAATAATTATTATCTGCATTTCTTTTTCAATATCACTCAATTGGTTAAGGAATCAAAAAGGTCACGCGTTGTGCACGTGTCAACAAACACGCCTCATTGATTCACAAACCCCGATCATTATCAGCTACGCACTACTATTGGAAAAGTATTAAAAAAACAGACATATGCAAGCCTGCAAATCTTTTTCATCGAATCGTACTTTACTCAAGGGGAAGTGTAACACTTGAGGTTCTATGATGACGAAAAAGAAATGATATCTATGAGAATAATAAGTTATTTAATTTATATTTGATGATTATACACAATTGATATAGCTTTTTTGAATTATTTTGATTATGTACTCTTCGATAAGTTTTGTCAATAACGACCCGGGTTTCACTTTTCGGCATCTTCGTGTGTTTTCAAGTGCACGAATGTACTTGAACTGACGAGCAGCAAACAGTTTGTATCTTTTATATGCAAACATAAAAGTGAATCGCTCAGTATAATTATTGTTAACCTAATAGATGTGACTTTGCGAGAATTTTTGACATTAATTTATTTCATATCACCAGAATGTAGACAAAACTGTATTTTATTGAAACATGTCATAAAAAAACTTATAATGCAATCGTATGCTGCAAACAAACTGCAGATGTCACTACCATAAAGCAACAGTGAGATAAAGTGAAAATGTCGATTTTAAGATAAGTATGCCAATCGATTGCATAAAGGTAAACCTTTATAATGAAACACTGAAATATTTTAATTAAAAATAGCAATGCCCTATTTCAGAGAAAAATCTTACTTTGACAGTTATTGATATTTCCTTGTATCTTTAAAGCATCAGCGAGATTAGAAGAATCACTGGACACAAATAATAGTACACAAAAAATCTTATATTATCTTTTAATACAATCAGTAAAAGAAACTTAATAAAATCATTATTTACTATTTTAAAAGTACAACACAAACTTTAAAGTTCTGAGGTAATTTAGATTTATCTCAGTGTTGCTTTGAGGTAACGATGTGTGAATTTTTAAAAAATCTACTTAATTCGAAGGTAAAATACGGAGGTTTATTGAAATACTATTGCCTCAATCGTCTGTCTCTTGGATATGTAAATGGTGCCATAGTAGGAACAGTGACTTATTATTTTTGGCAATATTGGCTTTTTCAAAATGAAACGCTAATGTCCAAATAAATATTTTGTGACGTGAAATATAACAAATTATATACAACCAATTTACCTATCGTGACGGACAATGCTAAAAGTATGTGTATAATTGTAGCATCATCATACTCAGGGCCGGCGCTACCATACAGGCGAAATAGGCAATCGCCTAGGGCGCAAATCAGTAGGGGGCGCAAAAAATTTAGTAATCAAATTATTTTTTTATAATCTAATAACAAATAATAGTACGGTTTTTAATGCTTGTATCTGTTCGTTATAATTATGTATCTTATTCTATATGCTTGGAAAAATAGAGGTTGCGCGATTGAGTAACAAACAGTTCTCGTAAAAAAACTTCTGTTGAGATACATACATATACACAGACATGCATATAAAAAAATATTCCACAGTTTGTGAAAAAGGGGGCGCGCCAATATACGTTGCCTAGGGCGCCAAATAACCTCACGCCGGTACTGATCATACTCAATATTATATTTGTATAAGTTAAATAAAAAAACATTCGGTTTAAATAGTTATTATTTAGGTTTAGATTCTATATTATGACGGGTGCTATACGTTTCGAAACCATCATAGGTTTTATTCTAAAAGGCTGTCATAAAAATTAAATATATAGTAATTTCTTAAATACATAGTAATAAAGCCACAATTTTTTTCATGTAGGCTTCCGTTGAATTGGCACAACTCTTTTCGTGATCTGACCTGCAAATAGACCTGCATATATTTTTTTGCTAGGGTAGATGTCTATAAAATAAAGGGATGTCCAAGTGGTCTTTGAAAATCTCTGAAGGGTTTTTATTTTATCGCTAACAATCATCGCCATCTTTATGCACCCCTTTATTTTTTACCAAATCACCACTTATGCAAAGGCCGGTGAAAAATCTTTTACATGAAAAAATCTGCCCTTCTTTTTAAGCGATTGGTTAATTAAATTTATAGTAATTCTTGTAATCTTAGATAAATGAATATCTGTAAAGTACAGTCTGTATTTATATGTTTATAATACATCACTATACAACTTTATATTCTACGTATCGTACAGAGGTGTAAATACTGTAAAGCACTGGATATATAATAATATATTAAATTTAAACATGAGAAACCTGCAAACAGATTTTTGGGTATATGTATGCATTGTACATGATTTTGTATTACCCGTGTTAATGGGTCAATAATGTGCCTAGCGTCATTTAATAGTTGGCAAAGCTATTCGTTTAGTTAACGATATATTGTAATGCAAAATTAAATATATTGAGAAACTAACGTATTTTTATAAATATCGAATAAAATAAACCTTCAATATATTTTTTTTAATTATCATGAATAGAAACTATCTGAATTATATACACCGTCTACCGACGTTTGTTAGTTTTCATTTTGAGATAGTATTTTGTTTCAACGCGGTTATAAAAATTATAACACTTAATTATAAAATCTATTTAATTTAAGATATTGAAATTGAAAAAAAATAAAGTCCAAAAGCATTTAAACTTCTAATTCAATTAATGTTAGTATATTTCTATAGTAAAAGTATGAAGAAATAAAAAACTGAAATACGCTTAAATTAAAACTTTTATATACTCACTTTATCGTTTTAATATATGTATTTAGATAATTATTCGTCTTTTTGAGAGAGACTTATGTGCATTTATAAGGGTAACCAATATTTCTTTTAATCAATTTAATTTTACTAATGATGGGGAAAACTGTTTTTATTGAATGTAAATGCATGCAAATACATATGTGTACATCCATAAATAAACCCCTGACAGGTGAAATGATATTTTAGGAAAAAAATAGTAAAATGCGTTATAATATTCTACATTTTTTAAGATATCGTAAAAGTTAAGTATTGTCAATAAATTTACGTTGCAATAATGTTATCTCCGTAAAAAATGGATTCCATTAAAATACCAAGTAAAAACATGATTGTGCAAAAAAGTTCAATAGAAAAGTTTTAGTATTTTACAACTTGGCTTTCTTCACTTCTCGAGGGCTCAAATATTATAACAAAAATGTCAATGAAATTAATTAAGACATTTACTGATTTACATTTAAAGTTTTAAATTTGATGTCGTTATTAAATCGTTTATTTCTAATGTGTTCAGTATTTTTTATCTTTTATAGCTAATTATTTATTTAAAGCAAAACATATTATAAAATTTACATCGATCATTTAGAAACAATAACTATACGTTGATTGTCACAAATAAAAATCCTATTAACAAAAGAGCGTATTTCCAATATCGTAAATCAAATATTTACCTTGGGTCTTTCTCTGCAAAACATCTCCAAGCAAATCTCTTATTAAAAAAGATTTATGGCCGTCTTGGTGCATTTTTAAATTGTTTTTGAACAATTTTTATGTTCGGCTAAAAATATAAACAATTATTCACGAATATTTTAATCCATCTTCTGCAGCATAGTTACACACTTTTATTAATTTAATGATCTTATTTCACAAAAACATTTAGATCTGATATTTATGCCAGATAATCCAATATACAAAATAATTTAAGTACGTTTAATTTATTACTGAATACGTATACTGTTTTTTTACGAATATCACTGGATTGTTTTTAAATTTGTTTCAACATGAACTGACTATTTACCGAATCGTACTAATTCAGTTTTCCGACGGGAAAATTTCAAAGAATAATATCATGCATATTTTTTAACATACTTTGTATCTCAATTTTATTTATAAAATTTAAATAAACGGTTATTTAAATAATGAAAAAAAACGAAGATTTTTGAATGATTATTTACGATCTTTTAAGTAAAAATTGACGACCCGTTTTAACAACCCAGCCGACTTCACGTGGAAGCTCGCTTTCCCGCGTTAAATTGACAACTAACCTCCAAATAATCGCTGTCAGTTGACAGATCTGTAGAACGAGCCATCTCTATGCATGAAAATGATATAGGGTGGCTATAATCACTGCCTTCAACATTTAATTGATGTTTTTTTGATTTTTAATCGTATATAAATAAATCAATACTTTTATTTTCTATATCTATAAATCATATTCTTCTCCTCATCTAGTTGCGATTTCATCATCAATATCGACAGTATTATACTAAAACTTTATGTTTTTTGCAATCATATATATGTCAGAACAGAACATAAAACAAATTATACCTGAGATCTGGTCTTTACGCTGTAATGTTTGTTTGTTCACGGATTTTATTATTTACGTCTATTTACGTCTGACCCTATTATTTCTAACCTTATCCATCTATAATAAAAATAATAATAAAGATTTTTAGTACTTTTTCCACTTAAAATTTATTTGATCAGGACCGGTTTCGCTCCTCACGAGCATTATCAACTGATAAGGATAACTGATAAATTAAACAGTGCTATTTATACAAGTTAAATTAAAATAAAAAGGTGTAAGCAATTACTAACAAAGAAAAGGATTTACAAATTACATCATAATTACACAGAATTAAAATGCTTAACACCTATAACATATAATTAAAAAATCATCAATAAATATAAGTGGCAAATGATGTCAATTATACAATTAAAATTTGGGAAATTTTTAAACAAAATGAAACTCTACATTACTAAAGTAAATAACTTAATGATTTTGTGTTTTTCCCGCTTCCATTACTTCAACAAAATCAGCAACAATGAAGATTTTGAAAAAGACATTTTTGAAAACCATATCAATTCTTACAAAATATATATATATATAATATAAAAGAGCAGTTAGCATAGGCTAGAAGTAGGTTAATGAAACGGATATAACAAAGGAGATGATGCAAATACAACCTGTTCGTTTAATAAATTACAGTTAGGTAAGAATTTATGTATATTTATTTCTAAGATCTCTTGTTTATCAAGTTTTAAAGATTTGTTGTTAACATGCAGGATTTTAAAGTTTTTAGAGATATCAAACGTTTGCTTATTTAGGAACAAATGGTTCCCAAATGAAGAAATTCATTCCCTTTACGTGAGCAGGCTAGATGTTCTTTAAATCTGATATTAAAAGCTCGTCCCGTTTGACCGATTTTGTGTAATTATAATGTAATTTGTAAATCCTTTTCTTTGTAAGTAATTGCTTACACCATTTTATTTCAATTTAACTTGTATAAATAGCACTGTTTAATTTATTTTCTTTATCAGTTGATAATGCTCGTGAGGAGCGAAACCGGTCCTGATCAAATAAATTTTAAGTGGAAAAAGTACTAAAAATCTTTTATTATTATTTTTATTATAATGCCATTCCATCAAGTATTGACAGTGAACACCTTAAAAGTTATCCATCTATCTTAACCTTCCCCTAAAAAGTGAAGTGGGTTGACTGAACAGTGACCAGATCTTTCAAACTAACATTTACTGAGTTGCTTCACGTTTAGAGTGGGAAATTCAAAATATTTACGGCAGATATAGAAGTTTTGGAATGTTTGCAAGATTGATTCTAAAGTGGGATACGTGATAATGATAATATTTTACTCGTAATTAGAAGACCACTCGACATAAAAAAATTGTTCATAGTACAGATAGGCAACGTGTCTAAATAATAAAGCATCTTATTCACTCTATGTGACAGTTAATTGCCGGTTTTTGAAATACAGGCGTAACGAGTTTGTACAAAAAGTTTTGCAATCAAATTATTATGTAAAAGAACATAAAATTCGTTCCTTTACTTTCAATTCAGCAAAAAATGTAACCTTGGGTAATGAAGATGAAAAACCAATTGACTTTCTGATTAGACTGTAGTTAAATTCACACCCACCCTGGCGCATCAGCATAGAGACATAAGTTTAGTTGAAAAGGGAGGCAGTGGCGGTGGTGTATAAGTGGGGGAGGTTGGTATTACTGAGAGGGCATCATATTAAACGAACATAATGGTTTCCGTTATACGAGTGAAACGGAACGTGGTTTGCAGACAAGCTTTTCTATCAACACTGCCAAGGCGGGACAAGAAAGCTCAAGCTACAGTCAATTATTCATCATTTGTGCTGTGATTTGTAAATTCTTTTCAATGCCAATTGTTAACTACACATTTTTATTGCTTTTTGTTTTTGTATAAATAACACCGTTAAATTATCTTTCCTATCATTTTGAAAATGCTCATCTAGAGTCAAACCGGTCCTGATCATTATACATAAAAGTGGATATGAGCACAAAGGAAGATTGTGTTTTTATTATTTTTTATTGATCATTAACAACTTCGAATCCAAAAATAAAAAAAAATGCTTTGTAATCTGTTTATAGTTCATAATATGTTTATATTTTATAATAATTACAAGTCTCAAGTATCTGTTTTATATATTTTTTTAACTAGCAACAAGCTTCTTATATAAATAGTCCTATTAAGCAATTATTATATATTTATATAAACCAAATATGTAATTGCACCAATTAAAATACACAGTACATAAAAAAAGGTTCATGTTATTATTATTTTTAGTGTCGCTATGATGTTTATTCTACGTATACTTCATTATATCTACCGAATGTAGATTTTTGTTCCCTCTAATTTGCGTCAAACCTTTCTTTATTTCTTTCAAGTTGCATCATGCGCTTGCTTGGTTTTGTTTAACTGAAAAGATGTCTTTCTGTTGCCACAATTAATTTCTGTATTATGGTGCAATCTTTACTCTATTTCAATACAAATTTAGATTGCTTGATATTTTAATAGTATTGCCACTACTTTGCATTAATTTGTATTACTCAGTTAAGTGATAAACACTATTGTTCAAATTTCACAATAGACAATGGCAAACATTACATTTAAAATCGACGTATATAATATGAAAAGCAAATACACAAATATCTGTGACTTTTTTTATAATTTTCCTGCAAAGGATCGGATTTTGAAAAACGGAATCTAGGAAGAGTGATTAGCCAACTACTAGTCGTTTAGTAGCCCCATCCTTTTATGCCTACTTTCTCTAAGGATGGAGATTAAACGTCTTCTTTTAAAAAAATCAATTACGACCTGATTTGGACAGTATGAAAGACATATTTTATAATGTCAGATATTCAAATTGTTTTATTATCAGTTATCATTATTCCAATACGTCTTATTTCTCAACAAATAATTACTTAAATATATTGAACTGTTTAGTACCATATAACCGTATTGCATATTAAACAGGACTATATTGAAAACATTATTATTCAATTTTAACATATGTACAAAAAACGTTATCAGCTCGTATATCAAAGGTGGGTATTTTTTAAAATATTTGCAATGGCTTGTGTAACAGAGCTTGTTTCCAACATCATTTAAAATGAGCTATCGTTCCAATATATTTAAACAAAGTTTATCGTAATAAAAGTACCATTTTCGCCCATCGCTTTTACAGATGCTTCAAAACATCACTCATTAAATATAGCACGTTTGTTAATGGCTGATCGTAGCACCGATAACTAATCTCTATGCTTTACTAGAAGTTCTAAATATTTAAATTAACTGTAAATATAGCAAATCGTGATTTTAATAATAGTCTGTGACTTAAAATTAATAATATAACTCAATTTAATGTACGAATGTGAAAATTTTCATTCAATCATTAAATAATTGATATCTACTGTAGTTATTCACTAGGTCCTCTACGAAATTTACATTAAAACTCTTATTTGAGCCAAATATTAATTTTGCTTACGTTTCATTTAAAAACGTTTAACAATATATGCTTAAAGTTTCAAACATGTACTTGAGTGTCTGCTAATATTTGGTTCCAACGAAAATATTCGTCGGTATCTTTGTGGAAGTACATTTGAATATAAAATAAAAAATAACTCAGATTATTCCACGTATTGTGCTACAAACTGTGACACGTGTTTCGCCTCTTTCAGAGGCATCCTCAGACAGACTTACTTTTACTTACTGAAAGTAAGTCTGTCTGAAGATGCCTCTGAAATAGGCGAAACACGTGTCACAGTTTGTAGCACAATACGTGGAATAATCTAAGTTATTTTGTATTACTTTTTTATGCTTATTTATTGAAAAAACTTTCACATAAAATTAAAAGTTGATGACAGTTCCCACAAAAATTAATTGAAAACGTAATTGCACTTAAAAGTCAAATGGAAAAGTTTCACCATTTTTATGTTTGGTTCCCTTAAAGACTCATATATTCCTAAAAATAAGCTCCGTTTGGTGAATTAGTGAAGTTAATTTATTCTGATTAATTTGATAAATATGCATTTGATTGTAACATGGAAAATTGATAATTTTGTTTTGATAAAATGATGGCTAATTGTGCTACGGCGACGTAGACCCTCTACGACGTATTAATTATATTATAATTTAAAAATAATATTATACACCAAATTCTATTTTCTACGGGGTACACATTTCATGTCATGCAAAAAACCGTGTAAAAATTACAAAGATAAATTAATGATACGCTTCATTACATCGGACTGTGCCAGTTCAAAGCCGTGTAAAAACCATGCAAAAAGAGAATTAGGAGTATGTAGAAATATGTATAACACATTTTAAAATTATTATCTATATATATACGCTAGAATTTACTGAGAGCACATGCTTTTAACGTTATGTCTACGAATGCGTAGAAGGTCTACGACAAAATTTTGTATCGTCTTTTTTTATCATAAGTTTATTAATATTGATTACAATTTACTATATCGAGTTGTTAGGTATATCGCACGTGTTTTTTTACATTCTGATATTAGTTCATTTTTTAATAAAAAAAATATTTACCTGAAAATCAAAAAAGTACATAAGCTCACGTATACATAATTAATTCGCATTTTATCAAACTTCATACTTTTTATATTGTTGTTGTCTATTGGATATAAATTATTGTTTAAACATTTCAAACGTTGCTTAATGATAACTGGTTAATCGCTACTCCTTATAACAGACATCCATACATTAGGAAACAATCTCATGAATCGCTTAAAAAATCAGTTTATGAAAATATGCTACATAGGGAATTTGTGCGACCGACAGAGTGACCTTATTTTATGTTTTACCTATGTTTTAACTTTGGTTAATTTTACATTGTTTATGATTAAAATAAAATAAAAAGTGTTGTCATTCTTCGGATTCCATCCAGCCAACCACCGAGCCGTTTCGTATTATTCCCGTGTTCTAAAATCAAATTTAAAACCCGCATCATTTCAACCATGATGGAGAATTCAACCTAAACCGAATGTTTTTCACATATTTTCCGACTCAATTCAACTTCGTAGGCCACCAATCAAAATACTTTCCATTTATCACAGAGAATAAAGCTTGATTATATTTTGACATTTAAATTGAACCCTTATCTACATATAGCATTGCGATGTGAATGCTGTACCGATGATGACGATTTGACGTTTCGGTTTTAAGGTTGGGAAAACTGCTAGAATAAACGCTCGGCCAATGGGAGGTTCACATTTCGACCAATCAAAAACCGTTTTGAACAATAAACTACGTTGAAGTATATTTGAATAGCGTACAGTAAACCAAATTGAAATAATGCGTGGCCTCTAAGCATCCAGAAATAATATTATTACAGAAAGAAAAAATATTTCGACAATACGGAATTCGATATTTAATTTGAATTGAATCCTGTACCAAATCGGCCGTATTCAAACCACTGGCAGATCCAGAAAATATGGGCATTCAATTTTAAATAAAAAATTTATACAATTTTTATTTAAATTTAATTATACATTTATAATATACAACTATTACTAATTATTGCGATTATTGATGACCATGGCTATCATGGCCATCCACCGATGATTCAAACCTTAAACATCCACTATGCAGTTGAGCTTTATTAAAATCAGTTTCGTTGGGTACTGTATATCAAAAATATGATGGTTTTGTTTTAACACAACTGATTATTTTTTGGAACCAGAGGAACATCATTTCTAACAGCTGATCTAGAAGGTTTGCAGTTGGGTCAAATTGTCATAAATATAAATTACTCTAGTGTTGAAAAATTAGGAACCTCTACCCACCCCTTCTCCTTCTCTTGCATCAAATTTTCCACATAACTCTTATAAAATAAAAAATACATTATAACCTAAAAATTCTAATACTATCTTTTAAAAAAACTTTAGGGCGCCTGTAAATGTTTAACAATACTGTATGTATAGGGATATTTGAGGTTTAGTGGGATGTGCTGAGATTTAATATTTATTTTCATTACCTTATCAATCTGCTACGGAGCTTTCCTATATCGTACATATAAAATGTATAAAAGAAACACACTATTACAATATTCATCTTTATTTATCTCTTCATCTATAATACAACAAACACAATCTCTCTCTCTCCCTTAGTTAGCGCATACACAGAGAAAAAGAGAGTATGTGTGAGCGTAAGTGTTGAATACACACTCTCTCTTAATAAATATAAAATTAGAATTAATTACATTCTTAAAATTTTACCCACTACTATTCTTATTATATCATTGGTATTGCCTCAATTAATACTTCCGTTCAATTTTTCTATACCTCCTAAAAATGGGGGCTTATGAGGGGTTCCACAAGTGGAATAGCTTTGGGCCTGTCTTCGTCTAATTTCATCTCTGGCGGGGTGAAGCAATGAACCGCTATACCGGGATACCAGTGTTTATGATGTTTTTTCAATACCGGAATACCAATTTTTAAAATGAAAAAATACTGGTATTACACCAGTGGTTCTTAACCGGTGCACCGCAAGCTTATTGCAAGGGCACCGCGAAAAAATGGTAAAAACGAAAAAATCCACAAAATAGTAAAAACCGAAAAATCCGCAAAATAGTGAAAACCGAAAGTCAAAAAAAATTATATCCACATATTTTTTTCGATCTCCTAATTCTGGTGCACCGCTACTTTTTCCCATGATCAAAAGTGTACCGTGACTTCGAAAAAGTTAAGAGCCACTGTATTACAGTATTGAATATGAACCTAACCCGAATTTTAAATGTATAGAAATCTTCAGATCTTAATAAAATTGTTCGCGAAGAATTGAAATATTTTAAATCTCCCAAGATTTGTATCAATATTGACAAATTCCATAATTAATGATCCTTTTAATGGTGTATCATTTTTTAAAATCGTGTTATTTAGGAAAATCACCCAGCAATCATAGGATGATTATGATAATTTTTTTAGAGGCGGTATTGTATATGAAATATCATAACACCGATTTTAATTTACTCGCCCAGTATCACGATCACAATTGATCGTATTTTTTTTTTGTGATACCGATATTGATATTTTTAATACTGGTATTTCAATCCCTAGGAAGGGCTATATACAAAAAATAACAGTACTAATAGAAATATCAATATTACAACTGGGTTGATAGATTTTCAATGTTTTAGAGGTAGCTATTGTATATGATATCATATTTCTTTCTACAAAATTCCATTGAACATTGTTTTATTATTCCCAATGAAATAAAATACAATTATTTTACACAATGATTATAGCGTTGAAGAATGTTATGAAATAAAGTTTTAATTTCATCTTCCCAACATGGAATAAATCAGACTTAAATACCTAATTGTAGTATCAATGTGGCGAAATAATAAGTGAATAAAATTTTAAATAAACAATAATTGATTCCCTTGTTATTTTATGATACCAACATCAATAGATTTCTAAAAAAAAAATCCACCCCAATTGAAGAACTGACATTATTCCAATAAGAAGGAATTCAATGAAAATATAAAAAAACAGGTCAACATCTACAGAGGTATTGGTTATGTGATGTATTAAATAAAACAAGCGGGGTAATATTTAGAATATTTCTTTATTGTTACAAAAATAAAAAAAACAACAACAAATTGGTAAATAATAAAACGAAAACTTTGATTCAAGATTATTAATCTGTAATCATTAACAACATGTTGCACAAAAACATACAGAACAAGTACCCCAGGTTAAGACCACTCTACAAATACAATCGCCATTACTTTGCTAGATGCAACAAACGAACAGTGTTACTCTCACACATAATACGCAGTAGATTTAAAACAAAAATAGGAAATAAAATGAAGGTCATTTACAACAAAAAAAATTTGAATATTTAACATTTTGAATAATCCTTTAATACGTTGTTATAAGATATAGGAATTACCAGTTGGCAGTGCCACCTGACAAAATTTTTGCTAATAAGCAGACAAAGAATGACCGTGTGTGCTGTGCATTAGAGACAAACAGACATGAATCAAGACAAATTTATGGAGTGATAAAACTAGAGCGCAACTTACGTGACAACAAATAAAAATCAAAATTTATCAAAAGTAATTCAATGCAGATTTTTTAACCTGAGGTACATAATTTGTAATGTCAGATTTATTTATCCATTTTATTCAAAAAAAAAAAATCAAATCAATGGTGTATCACACAAAACATTAGAATACTACTAATTTTTATAATCTTTGCAGAATTATACTGTTTTCCATCATGAAAAAGATTTTTAGCTCATAAAATACACATACGTACAGTAGAAACTTTTCAAGATGAAATTTTTGTACATGGGAAAAATGCTCGGACCTTGACAAGAAAGATGCAATGCTATTTTTCATACATTTATTTTCTGTTCCAAGTGTGCAGCGTCAAACAAAAAAAAGTTTTTCATGTAAAAAGAAAAATTACAATGCCAGATGGAAGTTTGTCATCTAATTCAGTACTTCCCAAATTGGGGGCCGCCGTAGAACATGTTTTGAATTTGGGGGGGCTGCGGATTATGTTTTTCAGATTTACGGGACCATTGTATGAATATTTGTGGGAAGCACTGATCAAATTGATTACTTTTTTATGGCTTTAGAACAGTGATGCACAAACCGTGGCCCTTTTTGAATTTTGTGGCGGCCCTTTAATATTTTTCTCAAACATATTTTTTTCACATAAAAAATTTATTTAACAGCTTAACGACCGCACGTTTTTTTATAGAATTTCACCTGGCGGCCAGGCAATTTTGCGAAAAATTCGCAAAAATTATAATTTTACTAAATTCACTATAATTTATAAACCAATTGACATATCTTTACCAAATTTAATTTTCTTAGCTTTCAGATACTTCCCCTATATGCATATATGAGTTCGCCGGCCAGCAACCTTTGTTTTTCAAAGACTCAAATACACATTCGCGGTCGTTAAGCTGTTAATAAATGTAAGCAAGCTTTTTCTTTGATGAAGGAGAATAAATCGGTTCATAAAAACAGGCTTACAAATATTATGTCAAATTAAAAACAAATAGTTAAAAATTAACAAAGACCAAGAATGCATTAACTTATGAATTGCATATAAATGATACATAAATATTTCACATTGAAACGATTTTTAATAAGCAAGTACCCATAATCCTTTTTTGCATGGCTTATTTATGTTCACGTTTTCGAAATAACACGGTCAAAATAATATAATGGAACCTATTACTCATTTTTCTAAATTCAAAATCTTTTTTATACGGTTTTAAGGCTGTTTTACATGGAACATACATATGTTCTGTATAAAAATGGATTTAGCGTACTTTAAATTATTTTTTTCTTTGCCGCCCAAACCCACGATAATTTGTTTTATGCGGCCCGCTAGAAGGTAAAGGTTGTGCATCACTGCTTTAGAACCTTTCTAGGCCACTTGATGATCGGGAAAGACACCAATTAACACAATTTATTTTAAACACCTACATATTGCGTGATTCATTTTAACTTTAAATAAATTAGGTTTGTAAAATGCCCTTGTGAAATGTTATTACAGTGCAAAACATTTCAACTAATTTTAACTACTTTAATTATTATATATTGATATAATAATTAAAATAGCTATTGAGCAATGTCCCCATGTTTGCAAGTTGAATGATTTCAATTGTATTTGCAAGCGATGGCGAATACTACTAATAACAATTTTTGTTACTTATTCTTTATGGAAAAAAGTGATTAACTTTTGTATACCGTTCAAAACACTTATAATATTACATAACATATTGCCTTCATTACTAATTGATACAATCCAGATTATTCTAATTCTATATTATAAAGACTAACAATAATAATAAACTCTTAAAGATAGCAAAGCTTCTAAAAACTTGCTGAATAATAACATTGTGTAGATAGCGTTAAATCCGTTATCCGTTCGCGGCGTGGATATATTGACAATTCAACACATATTTGTGAATAGAATGCACCAGGCTTATATGCATTATTCATACCTTACAATTAAATATAAATAATTGAATATATCAAACACTTTCCAGCATTTATTGTGTGAATATTTAAACAATTCTACATTTTGTACAAAACAATGAATTACGACTTGTCAAAATATTCATGTCATGCACGTATGTTATCATCGGGTTACTACGGAAAGTTAGTAAGTAATAAACCATTTTAAGGAGTAGTCGCAGATTTAAAGTTTGACGCCGATGTAATAGTCAGGGTTAAATCGATGTTATTCTATAAATCTTTTGTCTGCCGTAGAAAAAAGTACGTCTTTACCTAGCACAGCGGCTGTAATTTGCAATTATTAATTTAATTAGTTATTGACGAGATAACTCGTCTCTGGCGTGTTGGGCACGAAAAATTTGATGAGATATCTCGTCTGTGACAGCCATCGAGTTAAGTAGACTGGAATTTAATTCCAATAAAATCCAAAATAGTTTGTAGTGAGTAAAGACGTTAAAAATATGACTTCTCAATATATAGAAGGGCATTTAAATGTTTTTTATTCATTTTTTCAATCATGTCTACTACCAATATGAGCTATCTGATGGAGCATATCAACAAGAATGATTAACAAGAACTGTGTGAAAGGGATAATGTGTATTTAAAACTTAAAAAATCCCAATATCGAAGAGCATCCAAACTTCTACCATTCATAGATACACATAAATAATGGCCAACTCCAAAATACCATAATCGCAGATACAAGTTTCGACAGTATCTCGACGTTATGTTTCTTGCATACCCTAGCTTCAAGCAAGACTAGAATCATTCAGGCAACCTAAATTTCCACAGCCGTCAATAGTTGAAAGCCTACGATGAAAATGTAATTTTATATTACCTTCGCACATATTTGCTAAAATTAGTAACATTCCTAAATTTTACAATTTACAAAAAAAATAGTCTTACAAAATAGTTAAAGCACTACATAGCTGACAAGTGTAAATAATAAAGATGAATTGAATTATTCATGCAATAGAAAAAGTTTTCAACAAATACTACATAAGAGATTACACCAACAAATATTAGAAAAATAGGTTATCCGTCATTCAATAAGTTCTTCAGACTCCGATCAAGACCATATTTAAAATTGAAAAAAAAATGAGTTTCAAAGAAATTCTGCTGAACTGGCATAAAAAATTCGATATGTGAGTAAACACGATCAAACCAAAATAGATGATTGTATTTTCATTACATATTATAATTTCATTCTACCAAGAGTTAACAGTAAGCGATTTCAAATCTAAAAAAAATATTTTTCCCGTTCCAACTGTGCTGTTTCCCTTCAGACCCTCAGGATTTCTGTCATTTTGGACATATACATACACTTACTACCTGTGCTGCTGTATATGCCTTGTCATCCAATTATTATCATTGTTAAAATTGGCATACACCAGGATTTCAAAGGGCTGCATCGTACAGCTTTCACAGCCAGATTTAAATTTCTTTACAATCAGGTTTCAAGCAAATTCTAAAAAACATTTACACATATGGATGTGCAATAATAATCGTATTATAATAAATGCGTTTACACTGAAAATTTGTTTGTGAGTAAAGTTAAAAATTCTACACGAGAAAGATACCAATGTCCAATGATAAAGAGGGTTACAAGGTAGGTTGAAAACATAAAAAATGCTTAATTTAGAGAAGTCATCCAAACAATGCGTGTTACAAGAAATTAGCTAGCACTTCACTACAAGTCATTTTGGCTACTCTAACTTGTTTTATAGGTTTCTAAAAATATCTTTACAAATCACCGGGGACGCAAATGTTTTCGCTATATCAATAATTTTATTACAGCTAATCGCTCTGCCACACTTGTATATTCAGATATAGTGACAATATATATTTTCACATTGCTTCTTTTTTTACACATATGATTATAATCAATCATATGAATACTGGGTTTTAACATTATCCCCTTGATTGGCACATTTATATATGTACCAAAAACTTAACGCTTTGTTTTATTACGTAAAAAATTCAAAACAAAGAAAATAGTTCATGAACCACAAACGTAAGGGATCTCCTATCATTATTCCCATAAGGGACATTTCTTTAATTGCAACAGAGCAGACCAAAAATGACATACACCAAAAAAATAAACAATTTTTTTTTGTTCATATATGTATCTAACAAAAACAGTAAAAATTTTGTTTTGTCCATGTCTCGTAACTCTGAAAAATTGAATTTTCTTACAGAAGAAATCAAAGTTGGTCAAGTTCTTTCCATACAATCACAGAGCACACACAGCATAGAAAATGACATAAGTTCATTCAGAACAATAGTGTTTTAAAATAATATGCTATGAACATATTATGAACAGCTGCTAAATTTTCATTTCGCATTGGGAATTGAATATTCATGGAAATAACCACAATTGTTATGCACCGACTCAATTCTTTATAGCTTAAAAAAATATTTTGTATCAACTGCTTGCTGCCCTCAAATTATGATTTTAATGTTTAAAATTAGTGAAAAGATAAATTTTAAAATTGTGCTACTAATGGTGTTTTAAAATTTTGATGCACGGAAGGGGTTCAAATGATACCGTTAAAAAGGTCATCACAATTGGCCACGTTATTCTACAATAATATTGAACCTCTGAGTATATAAATGTGATAACAATTTTTGTGATGCTGCAAACTTCTATTCAAATTATTCTAGTCCTACAGCATAAGGCTATGCATGATGCTTGATAAGGTTCTCAGTCCATCATAGGGAATGAGCTATGACAATTTATTCGCAATCTGCTCCAGCGCAATGGTCTGCCTTTCCATCAATAACAGGCGGCGCTCCATATAGAGTAATTTTGTCCGGTAATAGCTCTCCCTGATTGATAGTTTCAACTGAGACATCTCAGCACTCTCTGGTATCGCGACATGTGAATTCTGAACATCGCCAGATGAATCGCAGGTGTCTCTCACGGTGACTGGCATGTCTCCGAATGTGTTTCGGCTGGTCGTAGCCCTGTCCAAGTTACCATGTTTGGCAATAGAGGTCTTTCTTGCTTTTGCTTTAGCACGAAGAGCATACCATGTCTGAAAAGAGAAATATTAATATTTTTGATGGATTCGACAGTAAATTTGTATAAATTCATTTTTAATTTAAAATCAAAATTGATAACTTTGTTATTTCACTAGTTGTGTTAGTAATTATTATACGTGTTTTTCTCTGAAAATATTTTTTGTCAATATAAGTTAAGAATTAGAATTGGAAAAAAATAAAAATCTTACAATATGGTCTGAAGATGCTTCTCAGAGAAGAAATACACATTACAATTACTAACACAACCATTGGAATTACAAAGTTATCAATTTTATTTTTAAAATATTATTGTTCTTTGAGTTATTATCAATAGTTCTAACAATAGCATGATGCCGTAATAACTAATTAATAATACTTAAGTATTTTTTTTATAATGGAGTAAAGAAACTTCCAATTCAATTAAATGATAATTAATGTTCATTTAGTGTCAATTGAAGGCCCAGGATGAAGCTACATATTTCTATTAATACAAACTACTCTGGTTCCAACCAGAATTGTACACTAAGTTAAGTTAATTGTTTTTCAAATACAGTAAAGTCATGTGATGGTAATGTATTGTGGAATTGTAGATAAATGTAAAAAGAAAAAATTGTAAAAAGGTTAATATTTGTACACAAATCGGTAGCAGTTCAATATTGAGCATAAAATTACTTTACGGGGCGATTCCCTTCCTGAAATCAATATCAGTAGAGCAGGACATGTCTACAGATGAAAACAAAAAACAATCTACGCCCAAATTGAAAGTAATAGCTTCTTGGAAATGAATTATTGAAAAGTAAAAATGCGTTTGTATGGTTACATTTTTAATTATGCATTGTAAAAATAAAAAAAAATACTATCTGAAATATCATTCTTCCCTGACCGACCAAAAAACAAAAAAAATGTTTTTTTGTGTGTGTGTATCAATGGTAAAAATAATCAAAATACACAAAAAAATCCTAATTTAGTTAAAATAAACTTACTCCCAAAATTACCCATGCCTACAAAAATAGCATGATGATTATGACCAGACTGGTACAAACATATCAAACATGACAACCAATCATTTTTACAGCACAATATCAGGAATCGTGGTAATGTAGCCTCATGACTCCATATAGAGACTGAAATAGTTAGAGGGCCAAGAAACAAATATTTTTGCAATGTATATATTATGATTATTTGAAAATAGGGACATACAACAATTGCGAAAATATATTTCAGGGCCGTAAAGCAAATTTACCCTCTTTTGGATAGAGTAAAAGAACTCTCATATCACACTAGTCTTTTAGAAAAAGAAATTGGGCGATTTCTACTCAATTTCTTGAAGTATAATCCTGCTAAAACTACTCACTATTTTGTTAATAAGAAAACAAATACAGCCAATGTAAAATTATTAAACAGCTTACTTGAGCTAGACATACTGGTTTTCATTTCAAAAGTTAATCACATACCATCATTCTTTTGAGAATATGTTCATTGAACAGATGCAAATGGGGATTTTTTACAAGATTTTGTATTTTAATAAATATACTGCAATGGTTACATTTTACACTTCCTGAAGAAAAAAATATTGACAATACAAAAAAAAATTAAAACATTATCAGCATACCTTTTTCCAGTTCCGCCAGTCTTTTTTAGGACCGGGATATGTATTAATATAAACTGCGATATCTTCCCATTTCTCTTGCGCCTGAACCTCAGTAAAACTATTGGAATATTTTTCCTTTATCAATTTATGTTCACCTATCATACGCTCTGCTAAAGCTTTTCTCTGAAGTCGACTACAGTTAAAATTTTTATCTTCCATTAGATTCAGAAAAAATTGACTTTGAAGAAAAAATCAAACTTGTAAATGTTTTTGAAATCTTGTTTTCTTGATTTTGACGTCTTTAAAAATTAACCAATAAATTTCATTGGTAATGTTGGCTTCATTCTTCATAATTCTTCTGTAGGTTGGTAATATAATTTAGGGATGCCAAAATAAATAAAGTCAATATTTTTATCAAAAAATATTTTTTAAATGAAGCTGTATACACAACACAAATAATCCAATTTATCTAATCAAGAAACGGACAATAGTACGAATTTTGTATATCATTTTGTGTACCTAGTTATTCCAATCATTGCACGAATGCTTTAGAGTAGAACAAAATATGAATACCTACATGTACCCATCCTGTTCTATGAACGGGGCGTATCGAGAGCGATTAGCTTACCACTAATCCTGTCCTAGCTCTTTCCTTCTATCCTTAATCTTTTTGGAAAAAGAGAGGTTGAGCAACTGAGTAACAAGCAGTTCTCGTAGAAAAATTTCTGTTGAGATAAATTCCATTAGGAGTCCATATGCTCCACATTGGGAGCGGACATGATTTAATAAAAAATACATGTAACAGAGAAAACTAAAACGCTACGAATATTTGTTTTTTTTGAATTATCATAGAATTTCATTATGTTGGTTTACTAAGCAATTGTTTTGGAATACCTACATATATCAAATTTGTTTTATTTTTATTTTACCCCGATGAAACTTAAAGGTATCAATACATAATATTATACACAGTGCACATGTTATCCATGGTTATGGTCAATGGCGGATTAGTTACTTGGGAGGCCCTATTTTTCGAATCAGTAATACTGAATATTAAATGCTCTATCTATTCTACATGATATAATGTGCTATTTTGAGACCCTACGTGCGCGGCTCACGCTTTTATGGGGTAATCTGCCATTGGTGACGGCCATAGACCAATAGACAATATCATAGACTAATATTGAATGGCATAGCAACACTAATTTCAAACAAGCGGGATAAAGCATGTTGACAGTTAAACTTCGGCGTTTTGCGGCATCCAATAGTTTATATTTAGCCGTATAACTTCAATAATTCGAATAAACAAATTACTGGAGATAAATAAACACCATCAACATGGATTTGCTCGATGGTAAGTCGTAACAAACTCGCAGTACAAGTTTCATTACTCATGTCCATTGAAGGTTAGAACGTCAAATTGCAACAAGTACAAAATATGAAACTTAATATTCTGTTACATTATAAATGCAAAATAATTATTCTTCTTAGACTCCCGTGGAGTCACCCTTCACCCTCTTTACACAGTGGAAACATTTTAATTATATTGATAAGGTACTAAACCTTCGGCTATCGAAAATACTTAAGTCAAAAACAAGAAATGTCTTTCAAATTTGATAAAAATTTAATGAAAAAAAATCAGTTGCATAGAAATTACAGTGCATTTGTGTACGTGTTGTCCTTTTCAAAAGGTAGTTGGCTGACTTGATGATTCCAATCCCTATCCTTGGTTTTCCTCATTAGTTAAACACTTTCTGTATATGCCTCAATGCATTGCCGACATAACTTAATTACAGTATAAAGTCACAAACTGGAATCAGCATTTTTTCCACCACATGAAAATTATGTTATTTAAATCAGTGCTACTCAAATACTATTCCGCGGATCGGCGAAAACTAGTCAGCTCTCTAGAATGTAAATATATAGCTACCAATGTATATATAACTTATTTATCTACATAATGATACTGGTACCCTGGTAACACTAGTCCTCACTACGATAGCGCTGATTTAAATAACTATTCTTAGTTGTCTGTCTTATCTACTATTGTTTAATATAAATTTTGGTAATCTTTTACTTTAGAGTAGAAAACTCACTGTTGTTTAATTCAACATGGCTGTCGCTTCAGTGCTACCAATAGAAAAACATACGTCACACAAACAAAATATTAATTATTATTGTTATTATAATTTCATTCTTTATTTAACATACCTAAGAAGCATAATTGTCTTTAAGAAGCGTCAGAAATACTCGAAAACCACTACATGGATTGCGAAACGTGCTGAAACGTCATTTCGGAACAACTAGGGATTTATTCGGATCCTATTTGGACAAATTTATATTTAAGAATGTAGTTATAATAACAATAATAATTAATATTTTGTTTATGTGACGTATGTTTTTCTATTGGTAGCACTGACGCGACGGCCATGTTGAAATAAACTTCAGTGAATTTTCTACTCTAAAGTTAAAGATTACCAAATATTAATATAAATATTTAATTTTCAGGAGCTCAGAGTGAAGACTTGTGGACGCAGTACAAGAAACTCGTGTCAGCTGTCGAGCAACATGTTGGTAGTGCTAATACTGGATCATATTCATCATTCGAAGCCGCCTTGAGGAGACATCGGCAAAACTTTTTGGCGCTATTAAAAAATCCTGTAATTATTACTTATATACCATTCAAAATATTAACGCTATTAATTTGTGGTCCTTTAGCTTACAAGTGTTCTCGTCCAACATATTCCAATTTTTTCGTAATAAAAATATTATTTACACATTACTTTTGATATTATAACAAATCTACAATAAAGTTGTGAATGCGAAATAAAATAACAATATAAAACATTTAATAATAATGATATTTTAAATATTAGAACTTCTGGAATTTTTAGAAAGTAATGTTTAGTTACCTTTTTTTTATAGTACCCTCTGTATTTTTTCAATTATTTTCATGTGTGGGTTTTTGTTATTTTACCAGCAAAAGACTTAACCATCATTTCTTTATTAATCTACAGCCGAAGAACCCATTAAGCCGCGAAGAAATAAAACAAGGAGCTAGCGAAGGAGTCATATTATCTGGCTGCGGCCACACTATTCTGCCCGCTCAATTGGTTGATGAAACTCTCATAGTGTCCGACATGTACGATTTAAATGAATACCTCTCACTTGAACTTCTATGCACTGCCCAAAAACAAACGCCGAGACATCCAGGTTTACCCAGAGGACTGGTCGCTGTCATACTCTATTATGACGGTAAAAAAGCATTAGTGCAAGCATTGAAGAGCTTGGTGACTGCACGGAGAGGTGTATCGTGGAGTACAGACGTTTCAGAAGAAATCGTTGACTATGTGACGGCATACACAGATCGTCTAGTTGCAGACGGGATCGTCTGTCAAATACTCGAGGCCTTAGAATCGTGGGACTTGTCAAAAGAAATGGAACTGCTTCAAAGAAATAGAGCACTGGGTGGGGCTAAACATAGGAGGCAGGTCTACAAATTGCTGACGGAGA
Organism: Himalopsyche anomala; assembly: GCA_031772345.1. Lineage (NCBI taxonomy): Eukaryota > Metazoa > Arthropoda > Insecta > Trichoptera > Rhyacophilidae > Himalopsyche > Himalopsyche anomala. The sequence goes on from CM062821.1 coordinate 7,643,936, forward strand.
TCAGAGAATTGCTGGCTGGTACTTTGGTTGCTTTGGGTGCTCAGGGTGGATTAACACGGGACCCAGTCGTCCGACTCATCGCACATTTACGAAGGTGTCCTGGGGAACCAGATTTCACAGGAGCCCTCGATGATGTCACCTTAGCGTTGATGATGGCGTTTTTGTATGCAATTGATCTGTCAGTTGTGCACAGGTAGGATAGTTTCTTATTTATTTAGAATATATATCTTTGGCGCATTGGAATAAGCTTATTGCCAACTACTTTTGCCAACAAATTTATAAAATTGAAATATTTTTAAAAAGATATAAATCAGAGTTGACCACCTTTTTTTTCATGCAATCTAATTTTTAAACAAAAATACAAAATCATTCATCAATTTGTAAATGCATTATAAGGCTGCACTGATATATGATTAATGTTCTCGTTTTGTCAGTTTTTTCTTGCTTCAATCTTGTGTTTAAAATGAGACTGAATTAGACCCTTATTTAATAAATTTTAGGCGAGAAGATGGTGAAGAATTGGCGCAATCCTTACCGATATTGAAAGACCGTGAATTTGCGCCTGCCATTGCGACAGAGTTGTCGCAATCGCGTGGTGCTTGGAAATGTTCCGGACTACAAGCTGTGGCTTTGCTCGGCTGGTCTCTAGCCTCTGCAGCTTTACGGTTATCGCCTAACTCTAGAACTGCATATAACTGCACTCCGCAAGACGAGGAGGAGGCTCTAGCTGACACTGCCATCGACATGAAGGTATTTGAGAGTCAATACAAGCATTATGAAACTTTATCCTACTTTGTATTCTCAATAAAACGACTATTAAAAAAAAGTTCTTGAGAGCACGTTATATTAATATTATTAGATTTATTTTTTAAATATTATTCATCACTGATGGTAGAAACAACTCTGATGGTTTGACCCTAGCTGTCATTTCACTTCACTGGCAGACTAGTAATTGTATGCTAATTTTTAACTCAGATTTCAAATCTAGTACTATCAGCATTTTGACATATCGATGGTCTAGTTCTACAGAACAATAAGCCAAATTTTTCATGTTTTGAGTTATATTACCCATTATATTCAAATACATCTCTTATATAGCTCCACAAAAGAGCAATTAGTAAAAATATCCAGTTTTGTATACGAACATAAAACATGATATTGAATGTTTGTCAACTCTTTTTTATAAATTAGGTGTTCCAGTACTTGCATGAAACATTCCTGCTTAATGAAAATGTTCACACTGAAGAGTTCTACGCAAAGAGGATGCATACGCTATTCACTGACTTTATTGTGCTGATGCATTCCAAACTTATGGATCTACGGCTCAAGTAAGTATTTTGAATATCAACAGTAAAGATTACAAACTGTCTTTATTAAAAAAAAACTTGATGATTTACTCAATAATGTGATTTGTTAATATTAACCCTCCAGAGACAAGAGCTTTTTTCGAAAAAAAACGCAAAGTCGTATAGAAACCCCACATGACTATATGACCACGCTCATCCTTTTATTACCATGTAATATTGTGTACGGACAGTAGTAAGGACGAGCGTGACAGTATGGGCATGCAAACATTCGGGGTTGAAATATAGCTAAACGTGATTTTTTTTTAAAATTTTACAATTTGACCTCTTTAGATCAAAAAATAACTTTAAAAAAATGAAAATCCAAAAAATCGCATGTGCTTTTGGTGGCTGTTTCTATCCCAACGGCTGATGACTAACTGAAGTCTGTACCCTTCTTACCCAAATATGAGCAAAAGCAACGATATTCAGGTAGAAAAAAGATGAATAGTGGGATCAATAGACAACGGTGTTTATTGTGACCATATGGTCACGCTTCGTCCTTGGAGGGTTAATAATGATTTTAAATATCTTAACTTTAGCTGCCATTTTTGCAGTATTTGAAAGTATCACCTTCTTTCCTAGGTTTATTTATTTCATGGTTAAATAAAAGTTTTGCTGTACTGCAGTAACATTCAAACTTTGTTTTAATGTTTAGGGCTGAAGAAGCAGCTCGAACTGCTCAGCAATATGCCGCAGAAGGACTCGAACCACCGGCGGCATCTCCGAGACACTTTGAAGCACTTCTTCTCGGTGTGGCCAGGCTTTACTCCGGTGACACGCTCAATTTACGAATGCAATACTGGTCTACTGGAGAACACCAAACTCCTAATGCTTACAGGTCAGCGACTATATATACCTATTATACTTTCTGTATCAATTTAATATGTTCATTACGAATTATTCAATTCAAAGAACAATCTTATCATCAATGATATATATACCTCTGTTTGTGAAGTCAATCAAATTTTTCAACGTTTTGATTATTAACTAATTTAATCAATAAAACAATTTTGTCGCTCAGTTGCAATATATAAATGTAAAACTTGTTTATATTTGACAACCATTGATCTCTGGCTAAACCAACTTTTCGCATCCAATAAATTGTATTCCCCCTCAATATTATCGTCCACTCACAAAGGCGACTTTCAAAGAAAATATTTTTTTTTATTGTAACATTACTTTTAACAATTGTGTTAAATGAAAACTTCTTCAAAACAATCTATCCTCTTTCCAGGGGCTCATCACGCGGAGCGTCATTAGTCAAGCTGGTAAGATCAGCAGGATCTCTATCAGCCGCCAGGGCATTGGGCGCATGGGCGAGAGCTTGTGCAGCTCTTGCGGCGGGACCAGGAGCCGCAGCGCGGGCTCATGCTCTCTTACACCGACCTACCGGACCGGAAGCTCCTCCAGCCCTATCATGGGATCACATCTTTGGTTCCTTGAACAAGTATTACAGGTAAACATTGAAAATTGAAATTATTTCACAAATTCTGTTGATTTTTGAGTGTGAAAAAATGTAATTTTATGGTTTATATTTCTATCCTACTAGAAATCTCCGTCAAGAATGTGGTATTCCTAGTCAGCTTCAGACAACCATGGGTGTACGTAGAGCCGTACGATCAGAGGAAGTCGGCGCTCTTAGAGCGGCACTTGAACTTGTAAGAGCTGTCGCATCACATGATGCATCTGCAAGACAAGCGATATGTGACCACGCCGGATGGGCAGCTGTCCCTGTGCTAATTGGTGAGATTATTATTGTTATAATATTTTCTCATTCATTTACCATGTAAAAAATCTTACATTTGAAACATGTCTACTTAGCATATACAATTTTATGTGATAGTTTTAAATTAATTATGTTTACCCAACTCTGAATCTAAATTTTTGCGATTTAGATATTTCTTAGTAAACTTTTTCTCCCTAGTAAAAATTTGAATTGTTATATTTATAAAACTAAACTAACACATTTTTTTTCTTTTATAGGTCTTGTCAGTTGCAGTATACCTATTCCGTTGAAAGCTGATTTGGTGCTCACGTTGGGGGCTTTAGGAACCAGTCCTGAAACTGCAATATACATCTGGAACTCGATAGAATCAGCACAGCTAATAAACACAGTGCCGTCCACCAGCAGTTATCAACCGTGCGGTGTCGAAACGGAACTGGAAGAAGTCGAAGCCAGAAATGAAGAATTCCCACTGACACGTGCGCTTCTGCAACTGTTTGATACATTGTCAACATCAGGAATTCCCAGAACTTTGGGGGCGGGTCCAAGAAAGCCAGGCTTCGATCCTTATTTGACATTTATAATCAACTCTGTGTTTTTGAGATTCGGTACGCGATTTTACAAGAATCCTGAAGAGAAGTGGGAAATAGCGTCTCTGTGTTTAGGTCTTTTCGAAAAGTTTTTAAATCAATATGAACCGAATGCTGCTGATTTTCCTACCCCTGGCCACCAGAGTGAGTTGAATCCTCCGCCGGGTTTTCATATTATGCTACAAATGAATACGAAATCTGACTTTCTGCGTCTGGTTTTGTCTATACTGGATGAGAGCGTTTTGCATCTTGATAGTTTTCAACCGTTCCCCGGTAAGAAATACTTAGAAGCGTCTGCGTTGGGATGCTTAAATCTTTTAGAGCGTGCATTAAATACGCAACATTATTTCACAGCAGAGTTGACAAATTCAGGATGCTCAATATTAGTTACCGGAATCAATAAATTGCTACTAGGCACTAATCCGAGAAGCGGCAAACCTGATCACATGTTAAATGTTGCAAAATTCGTTACATATAACTCTTGGTTACCGAAGCATTCTTTAGCGGCCGTTGGCGTATTAACAATGGTGGCCTCTCAACCGTCGGCTTCGCAGCATTTGATGGGAATTTTATTATGCGATCAAAATATACACATGGAAATAAGACACGGATTCGTGGAGTGCTTAGAAGCAGAAGAAACTGTCATCAATGAAAATCAAGCTAAAAGCGTTATACTCGAAACGAAAGAAGGTATCGTCAACCTATTGCAAACTTGTCTTAATGCGGCATCGCCGAATATTTCTCATTACCTGCTCGGATTTGACACCTCAAAAGATATCAGCAAATCGGCATTTCACCAACCGGGCATCATGGGATTTCCGAGAACTTGCCTTCATTCTGTGATTGATATTTTGGATGCTGCCATCCTGCGAGGATCTGAAGGATTTACCACTACCGCAAATCTTCTCGAAGGATCATATAGATTGCTATACTCACTCTGTTCGCGGCATTCAACCACAGGACCTATTTTGAGGTACAGCATACATTTCTAGTAATAGTATGTAAAAGAATACATATTCGACGGTAAAAAAAAATCGATAATAAAAGATTAATTGTAACAATGATAAAACTGAATTTTTCAGATACCTTCGTTCCTGTAATGAATTAATCGCTCGCCATGTCGGTGCTCTCCGTTCCCCTCCTCCTGCTGATTCAGGAGCTCTGGCTTCGGCTGCTTGGCTTCTTCGATTGTGCGCTGTTGAACTCCATGTTACCGCTTGTGAAAGACAAACATCACACTTCACAGCTTTGGCTACCAAACTTGTTGATTCACCAGATAAAGTAAGACACTTCATTTTGTATCATAAACATGACTTTTCGCAGACTTAGACACGGAAAATTATCATCTGTTTAGGAAATGACTCAGCTGTTATCAACACCCATAATGAAAAGATGACTATTGCAATAATAAAATCAATGTAATAGATTCATATTGTATGTCCCTATGAGAATATCGATGAGTAATACTTTTTTAACTGTCTACAAACCAACAAGTAATGTCGTAGTTTTTTCAGTGAGATGCTAAACTAAAAAATGTGATTCAATTTTACAGGTTACTATTAGATATAGCAAACTAGTTTACCGGGCTTAGCCTAAATTTACTTTATATTTTTGTTACATTCTACTCATAACTACATAGTCACATTTATCTGGATTTGCAAAACCAATAAACTGTGCAAATTTCATGACACCGATGCTTACCGTTAAAGAGTTTCTGTATAACAAACAGATATGATTTGTTTCTAAGATTGTATACTAAAATTGATTGATTATACTAAAAAGTCGATTTAACCGTGCGCATGTATGTTTCTTGCAATAATATTTTCATTTTTTTTTTTATTTCCAGGTAGAAGACGGCGGAGCATTGCCCCGCATATTACCATCTCTGTCTCGAATTCCTCAACCGCCACTTGAGCCTCACTGGCGAATGTTGGACGGAGCTGCTTTGACAATTGCAAGAAAAGCTTGTATTGGCAGAATAGGCCTGATAAGTGTTCCCAGGCTTCGAGCGCTTTTGGCAAATGAATTGGCGGGAAATTTGAGACCTGCCGCACCGCAGAGGGCCAGATTGGTTAAAGAAGTTGAAGAGGTGAGGGGTCTTTAATGCAATTTGGTGATTTTAAAATAACTGTCACTTTTGTTTATTCAATACTTAAAATTCTATTACGTTTCGAATTCAGTGTTTTTTCATGTGTTATTAGTTTTGGAGATCATTGTACATTTTAGTTTTTTATGGATCCTTAAATTTGGAATGTATATCATCACTGTTCTGGAAGAAGTTGGTAGTAACAGATTGATAATTCTGAGTAAATAGCAAATGAACAATATTATCTTTTATGTACATAGTTAATTATAATATCAAAATATACACGCATTGATGCTGATCTGACACAAAATTAAATTAAAATTAATAGACAGGGACAATAGCTTACCTTACTGCCGCTAGCACACAGACGCGGAAACGGAACGAAAGTGGACTGTACTATCATAAGATTGTGAATCATACCGGTCCGCTTTCGCACCAGTGTGCTAACGGCGTAAAACCAGCATTACTAATAATGCCTACATTACAAATAAATGCTTTTGTTGGCAAACTGGTATAAACGGTGCACTAACTGCGTTATTCCAGACAAAGAATTGATACAAAAGAACTTCTTTGTACACTTAATTAATTTTTGTCAGTTTTGTTATTTACCAACTTCTGCTAGAACGGTGATGATAGTTCCTTATTTGTAAATCTTCTATCAATAGTTAACAACTGTTGTGAGTTTTCCAACTGTTAAAAATCAAGTTCTCTTGCACTTACACTCCACATTTACGGTGAAGTATTAATTTTCAGTGCTTTATATAATCTGTTTCATTTCACAGGCTCTTTCTCATGCGGTATCATTAAACCAATGGCGTCTGGCATGTGTAGCCGGCCCCCGTCTCGCAGAAGCATGGTGTAGGGCTGCTGAGGCGCTTTGTTGTTGCGCGAGAGCTCCCAAAGCAGCCCCACCGCTGCTGAGAGCCCTTTTAACGGCATTAAGCAATTCACAGTCAGGACCTCCTTCAGAAATGTTAGCAGAAAGAGCATCTGGCACGGTATGTCACATAAAACCTGCATGTGTTCCTATAGTAATTGTAGAATATGTAGCAAAGTTTAATTCATATGTTTATTGCCTAAACTTTATGATATAAAAATTTGTATCTATGATATTTAAAAAAGTTATCCAGTTAATCGTGCGTTACTTAGACTTCCACTTGATCATCTTTATTTTTCCATTCAAATAAACCTCTTACAAAGATAGATTGATAATGTGTGTTTATTCTCAGTGTCTAACAACTTTCCTTATCATCCCAATATTGTTTCAGGTTCTCATATTGCTGGCAAGCATCCGCCACGGCTTTATAGCTGAACGCCGTCAATCTCTCCTGTGTCCAGGCAACCTGGAAGCCTCGTTCCTCACTCAACAGTCGACTGTTGTACCGCAAAACACCCTCAATTTAAAATTCATACTGCAACGTATACTTAACTGGACCATAATTTCAGGATCCGCGTCGCAAAAGATGCGCGTTAACCTTTACGGAGCCCTTCTAAATTTCACAAGAATTGCCAACACAAAGGTGCTAGAAAATAACTTAGGCGATATTGAAAATACTTACGTCGGTAGACTCGACTCAACGCGCTGCATCAATGAAACCAGCTTCAGAGGTGATGATTCGAGCAATCTGAAAGCTATTGTTTTAGAAGCTATTCTGGAATGTGGCGACAGTTTGAGGGACTGCGTTAGTTCTGATGCGACCGGTGCCGGTCATGAAGTCTGCCGAATTGCTGCTCTTGCCTGTTTGGAAGAACTGGTAGCGCTGGAACCCGGCGATTCATGGCCCAAGGCGCTGCAGGCTGCTGGTCATCTTAGAAATTTGATCGATTCCATGTTGAAGGATGACGCCTCTCTGAGACAGGTATTTACTCATTGAACTAATAAAACAATGATCCATTTTGTTTTGTGTTTTACATCACAAATGCTTACAGTATGCTTAAATTACACTTACTCGCACAACATTATTAGCCTAACCTAATGTAAATACACTTATTCTTTCCGGTTATTATTATACAATGCTACTTTGTTAAATATTTTGATTTTTCTTTCCGCAGGTGTTGGAAATAGTCCCTAAAACCTTGAAAGCTCTGTTTGTGTACGAGTCAAAGATGAGTTTACTAAACAAAATGGCATCCAGCCGAGCTGGTGCAGAATTACTCCTCCAGCAGGGAACGCTGGCCTGTTTAGCTAACATGCAAGTCTTCGATTGCCATCCAGATGTCCAAAGTGCAACACAAAACCCTTCAAGAGATTTCATACCATCTGTGGCGAGCCGATATCGTCAGATATTAACGCCGGCTCTCGCTTTATGTGACGCGCTGATCACAACTCTCGGTTCAGAAAATCACAGCTGTCTTTTGCAAATAACTCACTTTTTACTGAGCCACTCGGAGACTGTTGAATCGATTCTTAGAGCCGGGGGACCGACGGTGCCGATCGGACTATTGATGGAACTCGAATCTTTGACGTGTGTCATAGCTAGATCTTCCAATCAAGAGATATTCGGTTCTGTAGAAACAGAAACTGCTTTGCAAGAAAGTGTAGTGTCAATTTATAGAATACAGAAACTAATGTTGGCATTGTTTCCTCGTTTCACTCTCTCCGATGGATTACTGCGCGAAATGATTGAAGATTCAAAAAATATGGAACATGAAAACAATAATACCTCACCGGAAAACACAGTCAATAGAGTATCAGTTTATTTCAAAATTGTTGGTAATCTTGTGTGTTACGCTCGCAACATAACCGCTAATCACGGGGTCGATCACGGAAGCATCGGAGCCGTATTTAGACCGGTGTTAAGTTCCGGAGGCCTGGATCGACAAGGGCAATGGGCCGCCGCGTCGTCGGACAACTCCCCGCACCTCGGTGTTTTGGTGCAGCAATTAGTCAGCTCCGTAATACATTTCAATAGAGAAAAATTAGTATTAGAATTACTTTTAAGGAAACTCCGAGGGGTGCCGGACATGAGCATGGCGGAGTTGGAAGAATTGGTGCCTAGCGAAATGGTTGACGGTTCGGTCAACGAAAGCAAGATTGTAGCTTGCGAGAAACTGACGGCTAAAGCCAAAGACAAACGCAAAGAAATGGAATATTGCAGATTTGTTATTGATAATTGTTTGTACTTAGTATGGGCACATTTAGACTTCTACATGTTGAGAGCGGTGCCAGTAAATGGACAGGCGTTCGGGATGAACTCTACTTCCAATAAATGTGAGTATTGATTGTTACTCAAAATCAATGCTTTGTTAACTTCACAATTAGTATTCAAAATATCAGATATCGCCATTTATAATATTAATATTGGACTCAAAAATACATCAAAATCATTCTAAAGTACCTAAAAATTGTCTTTCAAAATGTTACTGAAAGTTATCTCAATAATAGCTAGTCTATCCTTGTCACTTCTATAGAATAATCAATGCACAACTCGCTTTTAAAATTGAAATATCATGTTAATCTTATTCTCTATAAATAAAGTAATAATTTTGAATAAAATTTATCAAAAAAAAAAAAAACCATCAAAATTAACTCACTCCCAGGAGTAATATATCCTAAGCAAATCATCTCACATATCAATGAGTCAAATATGGTATTTTTTTAGCGGCTGTGATGACTGCAACAGAAGCCGGATTCAATTCTTCAGTTCAAGACATCGCCGAGTTGAAGCACGGGCTGGTTTCCGTCTTCAATGACACTTTCTGTCTCCAATTGGTTCACACTGCACCAGTGAGTATATTCTTTTAGTTTTTTTGTATAAATATAGTACCATTGATTTCAGAGAGAATAGAAATGTGTACTTTTTGGATATTTCAATATAAAAGATTTTTTTCATTAATGCACTCTTTTCCAAATAATATGTAGTATGAATAATTATATAAAGAAAGAATGCTATTTCAATAAAAATTACTAACATTACAGAAAATAGATAATAATAGGGTAAAAATATCAAGGTATTTCAGTTCTACAGTTTTTTATATTGTTCGCCATCGTCACTGACAATGGCGAACAATATAAAAAACTGTAGAACTGAAAATAGCTTGATATTTTTATACTATTAAAATGGAGTTCTACCAAGTAAATGTCAAATCAATTTTTAAAAAAAATAGATAACACCACACTTGCAAAAGCAGGTCAATAGTAATTTACTCAATATGTACTAGGCTATTTTTTATTTACAATGGCTTCGTCAAATTCGAAAGTGAAATAGAGCTGAACTAATAAAAATATTTTTTTTTTAGGAGAAACCCGTCGCCCAAAAAGCATTCATCGAAGCCCTCTTAAGAAAAATAAAATGCCTGTTGCAGTTTGTACCAGTCGACTAGCTAGCTGTTCACTTTTATAAATTAGCAATTTTAATTTCCTATAATTGTTGTACATTATTTTTGTATGCAATGATCAAAATGATTTCATGTATATACCCTTAAGATGGAAATTTATAGAATAATAAAATTAATGTTTTAATCCTCCGAGAGACGAGTTATTTTTCAAAAATAAAAAATCGTGTAAAAAGTATCAAGAATGTATGAAAAAATATAATTGGTTCATAATTTCACCCAAAAAAGTATTCAATAAAAATGAATAACATTGGATTATATTAGCTTTCATATTTGAGTCATTCTCTGTTTCATGGCAAAATGAAATCGTTTGCATTTACAGTAAATCTAAAACTACTAGTATGAAAGTCTAATTGAAACTGATTTTTTTAAATACGTGTAAAATGAAGGTGTTCATTTGGTGCGTGCCGAAAGATTAATGGTATAATAGTTTTTCTGAGGAAAAAATATTTCTATCTATTTATTTGTTTTCGTTAAAATATTTGGACCTCTGAATTGTATTTATTTGGTTGTTCATAAAACAATTAAATTCATAAAAGTGAAATCGCATAAAAGTGGATTAGGTTAATATTATATAATTTCAACCATGAAGCAACATATATCACTAACTTATCAAACGTCATTACCATTTTACATTTTTGGTTGTTACTTTATATAATATTTATGTTTGCACCATCATGTTAGTGGGCTGTGTGATTCAGAATTGTAAGTTAATTCATCCGTGAGGCTTGATATGTTTGAAACTGCTGCCTTAAACCACCCTTAAAAAATAAATATAATTGTCAGTTACCTGCATTTTCAATTATATTTTTTTTCTTTAAAAATAGTCTTGCATGAAATCATTTTGAAACTAAACTACCTTCTTCAGTTGCTTTGAACGATTGTTGAAAAATGAAATGATTAAACTCGATATAAAATTTATATATAATTTAATTAATTTGTTGTCAATTGTAATGTTACGATGAGAATGATTTTCCGTTAAGTAATTGCCAAATCCATCAAACGTAATTAAACTCACCAAAAGTTATCAATGTTTAGTTAAATTTGTCACCCTATGGATGGATAGGAATCACTAATGTATTATAGTGTTTGAAATTATTTTTTTATGATTATTATATTATTATTATTAAGACTAATATTTAACATTGGCTTTTTTTTGATCCTTATTTCCTTTTCATCCTTCCATTTCTGACTAATCCATTGAGTTACTAGAGGAGATGCGCATAGAGCTTTATTCAGAATTGAGACACCGTTTCATATTATTTAATTAGGCATTAAGTGAGCCGAGGTTAAAACCGATGAGCTGCTCTCAATAAATGTCGAAACCTTCAAACAATGAGTTGACAATTCAATACAGTAGAACCTCGATTATCCGGACTAATTGGGGATGAAAGTAGTCCCGATAACGAAAAAATCATAATCGACGGGGACATAAAGACAAGTAAATTCAGCAAGCATTTTATTCAAGAATTTTAATTGCTCAAAGCTAGCTGTTGTTTTTGGTGCTGCCAAATCGCAAATATTTTTAAAGCACAGTTTTCTTGAATTGCATTATTACAAAAAAAAATTCCAAGGGCATAAAAGAAAGCCAATTATATTTTTATATAATATCTCCATTTATTAAAACTTAATACATTCAACAATAAACATTTCAATAAATATACGTTCATGAAACAATTAGTATGAATATTGAGGTGAATCCGGTTTAAACAATTGAGAAGAATCAATAAAAGAAAATGGACATTAACACGTTCAATGCGACAAAAATGCATGGTAATTCGTGCCATGCTGATATTTTAAAAGAAATTTTGTTTTTTACCGCTCGCGCCTGCTTTAAATTGCCGCTCTCGTTTGTCTCTCTCTCTCTAGCATGTATGTGTGGTTGTGCAAGGGAGATGGAGAACTCTGATGTTTCGTCGCATGTATTGCAACGTATGCATTGCCCGCACGTGCAGTCTGGGTAAAGGAGGATTCACACTCCCATTTACGCATATTTTTCATATTATATTTCATAAAAATTACAAATAATTATGAGAAATGAAATAAAAATAGGAAAAATAATACAATAATATTAATTTTTATTATCAAGTTGTTTATGAACAAAAACAATAATTATAAAAACACACAAATAAATATTAAAATATATACATACATAAAACATATAAATAAAGGTTTTATTTACATATAATTATGAAATAATCGGAAACATGGTTCTATACAAAGACCTGGATTATCTGGACAGTCTGGACAATAAAAATTAGATACGCATCTTTTTTTATTTGACGTCCAGCAATATTTACATCTTTTCCTTTTTGTTTTCCCCTTGTCATCTCTAGACAAAAAACTTGGGAGATGTATTTTATTGGTAGGTCCAGGTTTTGAAGAAGGGGGAGGCCCAAGTAATTTTTCAATTACTTTGAGTCTAAAATCATACAAAGATATCTTTTCATTTTGGGAAATATATAAATAATAAGCATTCAAGAGCATCATTTGAAATATGTGAATGCCTAATTTCTTATACCACCGCAAAGTTTTCCTTCTGATCGGGTAATAAGCCAACATTTGGTCATGGAAATCCACGCCAGACATAAATTTATTGTACTGGATTACCATCTGTGGCTTTATGACGGGATTCCCTCGACGATTTACGGTTTCAATTGTTCGGCCATCAAATTCCGATGAAATTGTCAACACTTCGCGGCGATCCTTCCACTTATTTACACATATGCCTTGGGCAGTATACTGACGCACAGATTCTCCCCTTTTCAGTTTTTTTTTAATAACTTCCTCTGGGTTCTGTTTACGGTTCGTCCTCAATGTGCCGGTGAGGTAAGTATTTTGCTGTAGTAGAGTTTCAGCTAGGGGGACACTATTATAATAATTGTCCATATATAATGAGTGTCCAACTCCCGTTTTACCCTCCATAAGTTTATGGACTACCTTATTGGTATGGTTTTTACCACCCAACTGTAAATCGGCAGAACCACCGTATATAATGATTTTCAGGGCCAATCCATTCGATTGCCCCAATATATAGAGCTTTATACCATATTTAGCCTTTTTCCCCTTCATATATTGCCGAATTAGCAGTCTCCCTCTCCATAATATTAATGATTCGTCTATCGACAATTCCCGTTCGGGACCATAAATTTGCTCCATTTTTTCATTAAAAAAAAATATTAGCGGGGTTATCTTTCCTAGACTCGATTCATCCTCATTGTTATCATTAAAATGAAGACTACGCATAATAAGAAGGAATCTTACCACCATTTTTTTTTTTCCCCACCCCTCACTTTCCCGCATAATAAGAAGGAATCTATCCCGGGACATGTATTGGGAAAATACCGGGGAATTGAAGAGGTGATGTTTTTTCCAATAATCACATATTCTATTAGCCTTCATGGTTCCCATGTGCAATAGGAGACCTAACCATGTTTTGAATGTTTCTTTTGTAATAGGTTTATGTCGTGTAATGCGACTATTCTCCGAATCTGCACGCGCCAGAATTTCTTCAGCATATAAATTTGACTGGCTTACAATTAGATTATAAAAATTATCATCAGCTATCAAATTGAAATAGTCAATTGGCTCATTTCCTGGGATATCAACTTTTATACCTGATACACCAATAAATGGAATTTGTTGTTGTTCTACAGCTGAATTTAACCACCGCGCATTTGGATGACTTGTGGAGGCGGTTTGTGAAGGTCCTGGTCCTGGTTCAACACCGACATCTTCAATTATATCTTCATTATCATCACTCTCGCTTTCCGTAAAGCATTCGCTGTCAATCTCATACTCGCTTTCTGTTCCGTAGTCGTCATCACTTTTATCAATATCCTCTTCTCTAGGTCGTTTCAGTCCACTCATTTTAGGGCAGGTTTCTAAGAATATTTTAAAAAAATAATACAATGTGGAGAGAGTAATCAATATAATAATATGAAAGTAGACTTTGAAACTCTAATATAATGGTACAAGCGTGTCTACGGACTCTTTACGACTTACTATTGATATAATTTTACGAAATGTACGAGATGTACGAAATGTAGTAAATAAAACAAATTACATACATCATTAGAATCAGGGCTTCGAACCGTAACGAAACCGAAAACCGAAAAAAACGGATATTTTTGCCGGAACAAAAACCGAAACCGAAACCGAACCGAAAAAAATATCGGTACATGCTTGGAATTTAATTTTCTTATTTATGTTTCTTTATTTTATATACATTTTTATTTATATATTTTTTTACTTATATGTCGTATATCACGGTAGGTCATGTAGCACGCTGCATGTACTCAAGTAATATAAAAAAATAGAAAAAAAATAAAATAAAATAGAGTGGTATAAATGTACCTTTACGTGAAACAATAGATCGAACCCGCGGGAATCGATAATAAACACATCCGACTTCGACTGGATTCAACAACACAATGCCGTACATATCAAACGCTGAAGATGAAACAGAGCCTAAACAGTACATAAAAAAATATAACAGTGTACAACGCGCTTAGCAAAGTTGGCGCATGTCTCCTATGACTATATGAACACATCAGGTGTGTTTTGCGCATGGCTACTATGACACGGAGAACACACCAGGTGTGTTCTCAGCACTCAATGTGTTAATGAGAATAATTGACAAATACTTGCGAAAATGTATTTATTTTTGCACTTTGATATTTCTTGATTATTGTATACTATTAATTAATATGGTGAGAGATACATACATTATTTTGATACGGGTCAGAACTTTTGCTACAAGGAAGGATACTAACTTAAGACACCGCTGTTAAGTACTAAGAGAGGGCGAGGCAAGATTTGTCACCCACAGATATCCACATATTATTATTTGCAGTTGATTAAATTTAGGATATTATTTTTTTTATCAATCATAGCTTCAAAATGAGGACAAGAGGGTAAATATCTGAATAGTACAATAAGTAATTCATAGTTAAAAAAACAAATTTAATGAAAATGAGAAGTATCGATCAATTCTGCAAAGATTCAATGTACTCTGTATAAATAAAAATAGACACAAAAACTGCACAGCTGGTTCTTTTGTCAATCTATGTCACCATTTCCAAATGTTGATAATAATATTGTTCAATCTTATCTTTCAAATAAAAATATCTGAATTGAATCTCTATTAACAAATAGTACGGCATTCTTAATCCATTCGCTAACCTAGCTTGTCCTACTATGCTAAGTCAAATTTGTTTTAAAAATACTTGCTTCAAGAAAAGATAGCAACGTTTTTTTTATTTATAGTTATGCTATAGTTTCACTTTTAGGGTGTTCACTGTCAATACTTGGTGGAAAGGCATTATATTAGTAAAAACACAATATTCCTTTGTACTTCATTCCACTTTATTTAATATGTCAGGACCGGTTTCGCTCATTACGAGCATCGTCAACTGATAAGAAATATAATTTAACAGTGCTATTTATACAAAAATGAACAGTTATAAACAACAATTGGCATTGAAAAGAAAATACCAATTACATTAAAAGTGATTGTATCACTTTGTCAAAGAATTCCCAAATTTTAATTATGTTTGTAATTACTTTCAATTCCCATTCTAAATTTATTAATCTGAGATGACTTTTTAATTATATGTTAGATGTGTTAAACATTTTAATTTTGTGCTATTTTAGAATCACTTTTAATGTAATTGGTATTTTCTTTTCAATGCCAATTGTTGTTTATAACTGTTCATTTTTGTATAAATAGCACTGTTAAATTATATTTCTTATCAGTTGACGATGCTCGTAATGAGCGAAACCGGTCCTGACATATTAAATAAAGTGGAATGAAGTACAAAGGAATATTGTGTTTTTACTAATGCTATAGTTTCACATGAAGAAGACATTTAATGAAATACCTGAATGGTCCACTGGTGCCCCAGCCTCCCATAAATACATTATTTAACATGTATGTTATGAGTACATAGTTAAATAAGACTAGCTTCCAATTGAGTGAGTAAAATGTGGACACATCAAACATTAAAGGTTTTTACATCAATAATATTAATTAAAATCACGCACCATACAGCATTAATAATTGACTCTGATACCGAAGTAGACATGGAAAGTTTTACTTCAAATTATTTTTTCAAGGGTATTTGCTACTATAGAAAATTGCAACAAATGTAATACGGAAAGATGACTTTTACATGTTAAACGCCTTATCCGCATGTATGCCTCAGAACATTTTTTTACTATCCACCATTTTGCATTTAACGATTACTTTATTTTTATGATACATACCTGAATAGTAATAGGTATTAATTTATGAGAGCATTTACCCATATCTCTATAATAGATGCCCCTGTATCGTATTACTCACCTGATTTGTGCATATTTAATTAAAGTTATGTTTATAATGCCCTATAATCTTAATCCTGTGAAAGTGTCCATTATTTACATCGTAGTAACAGTTACATATTAAACCTAAAAAATTTCTTGAATTACATTATGAAATAAATCAGAATAATGCCTACTTATCTATAACAACCTAATTTATTAAAGCTTCAATATTGTACAGTAGACTTTTCAGTTTTAATTCACTTGCAATATTGTAATTATAACACTTAAGACTGGGTAACATTTCAATGCATTGGAATTAGATTTATTATAATTTGAACTAATTATTTCATATTGAATATAAAATAAATGAACGATAAGCCAGGTCAGACGCAGATACTGCATTGCAACATGAAAATGTAAGCAGTAATACCTATACACACGGAAAGAGAAACTAAATTTGATGTAAAAGATTGTGTCACTTCACGCATACAATATAAGCATTTAAGAATATATTGTTGATCAAGGAATAGCCATATTGCACACCCTTTAGCACGATTATCCATTGACATTGCTGTTCCTGTATATATACATATCGACTGTGGAAAAGAAAAAGGATGTAACCCACACATATCAAATTTTACAGGAGGCGCAAAACACATGTTTTGATGATTTTGGGCCATATACATATTATGAATTATACACAACCTCAAAGTGCACGGAAACTTCTAAACTGGTGTTTAATTGACATAATCTAACATTAATCAAAGAAATTTTCTAGGAAAAACCTTTATTTCAGTCTTTTTTCTTGGTTTTAATATTTTACAAGGTCATCCTTTTCAAACTTAAAAGCTAAATTTAGATACTAATTCGGCATTTGCAGCTTGCATTCTTTTGATAGAATGTGTATCAAGTTGAATAAATTGTGATTATCGAAAAAAAAAACTGTTTTTTATAAACTGTGGGTTACGTCCTTTTTCCTTTCCACAGTTGATATATAATCAAGAATTGGACCCGGCATATAAATGAATACACAAATAATATTGTATTCTAAATTTGAATCGTACAAATTTTATACACACGTTTTGTCACTAACGACTACGTTAAAAGCTTTTGATGATGATATGGATTAATTTTATGACATTCATTTAGTTGGGGAGGTAATCACATCTCTGTAGGTTATTGAAATTGAATGTGATTATTGTTAAAAGTTTATAACACGGGAATGCCCACTGATTTAATTGGTGGGTTTAAATTTTTTTAAGAAATATATTATTTTGATTGCTGGAAAATTTATAATTTTTTTTTTAAAGTTAATTATATTTATATACATGCAATGTATATATATAACAAGGGTAAAGATTCACCAGTTCATTCAAGATTGGCTGGGCAGGGAAATTGTTAAAAATGTTTATGCACCAACATGAAAAATTGAACATGAAGGTGCTGTCGTTGATGGCGCAACGATGGGTACTACTAGATTCATCCCATTCACAGAATGTCATAATCACTAAGACAGTTCCCTGGATTGATTATTAGGCCTGAAGAGTTGTGAAAAATCCGACACTTTGACTCTTATTTAAAAATAACATGAAAAATTGTATAATAAGCAATAAAAATGAGTGTTAGTTCTTTCCGTAATTCTTAGTATCTACTAAAATACACAACTTCTTTATTATAATAATTTAAAAAAAAAGGAGTCAGTCGCCTATTTTTATACTTTTTAATTCCACCCAAAAGACTGCGACTCTTCAAAGCCCTGATGTTTATTTATACTTAACCAATCATTTCATGATATTTGACAGAGCTAGATTGAAAGCATATTGGTAAAATAGGAATATCGCACGTTGCAGATTGCAATTTCTGTGCGAGACCTGTCTTATAAGAGATATTTAGCAAAATCCTACTGTCAACTCATTTTTCGTTTCTTATTTGTCCAAACTAGACATGGAGACCCCTTTTATCTCTCTGCCTGTACATTTATATATGCGGTGTAAATTATTATGCCGCTCACCCATTGTTTAATAGTGAATTGTATGCTGGATAAATTGTAAAATCATCAAATTTTATCATTAAATCATTAAATAAAATTAATAGATGCAATGTTTGGGCACAAAAATTAACGTTAATTATTTTCATTACAGAAATTTAGGGCTTGAGTATAATTAGCGTTTTGAAGTTGGGCAGGGAAAGAATAAGGTGTTTCCATGTAAGACAATAGATAACAAAAATTTTCAATTCTTCAAAATATATCATATTATTTACAAATGCAAATTGATATATCTAAAATTTTCAATTTTTCTGTCACTTTTACCAATACAAACAATGTTTCCACTGAGCAAATATAAGAAGTTTCACATAGATACAACATAAAATTTAGTACTTCAGCGGGTACCCGATCACGATATTATGAATAATTTCATGGAATAAGTACTAATGACAGTATGTGAGATGTGAATGTAAATGTAACGTTACAGGTCTGTGCATCATCCTTCATTTGTGATTTTCAGGGGTCATAAAACAGCAGTTCAATATTAATGAATCTAAAAATAAAACTATCGAATTTTCTCTATTATATTTACAAATCACCAGTGTTTTGTCAAATAGTTGAATAATTATTTTATGATAATGCAAATTCATGTGATGAAACAAAATTATTTCACTTATATTGTTGCGAAGAAAAAGATATTTAAATCATTCAGTAATTTTTCATTACAATAATAATCTTCTAAAGACAATTAATAAAATAATGTGAAAAGTTTAAAATGCTCCTGTTAAATAGCATTTTGGTTTTGTCTTTTAAAAAAAAAAAAAAAACAGACAAAATGAAGTCACATTAAATAACATACCTAAATACAAAACTTCTCAGGGACATGCTTTGGTACCAGATGTAATTTTTTCTGTTAAATTATGTACAATTTATACTACTAAATAACTCCAAAATAAAATATATTAATGGCTATGGATAAAGCACATACTGGTTGTGTACTATGAGTTTGATGACCCCTGCATCAACAGGCTAAAATTCATTTTTTTTCTGTAATGTTTTAACTGTACATTGATCATTGACTGTAGATTTTATATATAACTATCGTAGAGAACACGGGTGGCAGATCATAAAGCTTTATTTTAAACTATAAGATACACAAACCTTAAAATTTCATTGTTACTTTTAATAAAAGTTGAATACTCAAATTTATATTTATTTTCATTACCGAACTATCCTTTAGTCGTCTTTTGTCAATTACGTTATGTACAAGTCAGTCTCTCAATTCGTAACGAATTCTTATCATGATAAATAGTGTTCATCGGAGAAGTAAACTGTCTCGTATAAATCGCATGCGTATACATCAATTGTTACCGTAAATAAATAGTAATTGATAGGTATTTATTTGCTGCATATATATATACGATCACTATAATGGTAAGAATTGTAAATTTCAAACATCACCACAACTTGTTAACATTGCCAAATATGTCATCAACACATGACAAGCTTGATTATAAAAATCAATCTAAAGTCAGCAGGATTGCCAATATGTCTCCAGGAAAAACTTCTTAGTTACTGGAATACATAAAAAGATACACATATCGCACGCGAGGACGTAAGCACAACATTAGAATTAAAAATGTTGCATTATTTTACAAACAAGAAACCATTAGCAATACAAATGACAGTTTACTTCTAAGATATGGGTGCTGTATTCATAATACTGCTGCACCTAAAAATACATTTAATTAAATAATTAGCGCTAAAATTACTTAACATAATATTCATTATATTTTATCATTGTTTCAGAAACACAATTCCTATAAAAATCATAAATATGCAGGTAGGTTTTTTGCAGATAAGTTGGGATAATGTGCCATTTATAGATAGAATTCCAGAAGTTTCTTGGATAAAATCACCTATTATTTCAGGTCGATAAATAAAGGATTCAAATGAATTCTATATACTTTTGAAACAATGATATCAAAAATTATCTCTTGGCCTAAAAGGAGAATTACAACATTTTAATTGTGACATGAAATTGTTGTGCAATCACAAATACAAGTTATAGTGTCAGCCCACGAATTATTTTATGATGGAATAGTAAATTGTTATTAATTATTTGTGCATTTTATTTATCCATGAATACATTATATTTATCTCAATTGTCCTGCAATTCAGGTTTTTTAAAAACCATCCCAACAATCACTGATGAATTGATTTCTAGTGATGATAAAAATTACCGTACAGTGGATGAAAAGTTCAGATAAAATATAAAGCGTTTAAGAACATCTTCACCTCCAACACCACTGCTTTATAAAATCAGCAACGGAGAGATACTTCATAAAAATTACTCTTTAAAACAATATCGAAGTATTGATTATTTCGTTTCTTCAATTACTGATTTTATTGGTGATACTTTGACATCAAAACGTAAGGATGGATAAAAAATTATTTTTCCATTAAAATATTTGTCGATCACAATTATTGATTACTTCTTCATCGCCTCAGATCAGCTTGCTGGAAAAAAATACAAAATTCTTAATAAAATAAATGATATTATGAGGCTACTATTTGCAAACCCGGCTCGTTGCAAAATGGTTGAAAAATGAAACTTGAGTTTCATTTTGTAAAACAATATACATTTTAACCTTTAAACACCCTGCTTTCCCGTACGGGACTAGTGATTATGGTACATTTAACTATTGGATTACACTGATTTATGATAATAGTATTCAAAATATGAATATGCTTACATAAATGATGACTTTGAGATACTGATCCATAATTTTATTTTCAGTTTCGATAAATATTTTTGTCATATTGAGTAATATAAACATCTGCGTTACAAGGTCGACGACTCTTGGGATATACGTTGTGTGAGGCGAACTGTAATAAATCAGCTTTATCCACACCATACAACAATATCAATGAGGATACAGATTTTTTTACATACATAGAAAATTCTCTATTTTTTGGTAATTTTATGATTTAAATTTTTTAAGTTTTGTCTAATTTTTATCGTTTTAATTCTTTAACTTTAATGTTTCTTAAGCTTTCTTTAATTATATACAATCTTTTATTTTGCTAATGCATTTTATTTTACCCACATAGACTGACACGTTTTAGAGATATAATTATTTTTATAAAAGCTACGGGTCGTGCAAATATTTTACAAAAAGTCCACGGGCGTTTAAAGGTTAAAGGAAATTTTTAGTTTTATACTACTTTGGAATGATATTTTGTATTTTATCGAGCCAGGTTTGACACTGCTTTCTACAAATACTTTTAAGACGTATTTTTATTTACTGAATTACATTCACGGTTCATGTTACACTAATTTTGGAACAAGCCAGGTTTGTAAATAATACATACGTAATATTATTTTGACCAGAATAGAATCGACCGCTGATTGTAAAGGGAGAACTTACTATGTATATTGCTCTGAATTTACGCTGTCCGTATTTTCGATGATCATATATTGGGCAGAGCAGCTTTCATCATTATCATCATCAGCCTGCTGATTATTGTCCTGTGCTTCGATGTACAGATAATTCTCTCCGCATACCACCGTTTCTGTAAAAATAAATATCTTTCATTGGACCACATGATAATTTTTAAAATATGTCTTACAAGTATGGAAGTGGACAAGATTTCCCCACTGATGATATTAACAGTGGAGTATTGTGACGGTTGTACCAGTTGTTTTTATTTTATATGTACAATTATTGCAGTGTCACGTGTATTATTATTGCATGCAATTTGTCACAAACAATAATCAATATTATCAAATATGTAAGTATCTAAGTAATAGGACATTTATAAGTTTGAAAATGTTTAATCTTTCATTATTAATGCTTTTTTTTGGCTAACTAAACTGTAATTTTGTTTACTAATTTATTGAGCATCTCAAATGGCATTTATTAAAAATTAAATTGACAGAAACATATATTATCAATTCTTGGAATACTGATGATATCTTAGGCCTTGGTCTACAATTAACGTCGTTGGCTGCGTATCGTGTGGCACCATACACGAACAATGAATGCTTACTATAAAAATGAACTAGTGTGGTCTAGTTATTACGCTGCATTTAGCCTCCAGAAGCCTAGACACTTAGCTTTAGGTAACGCTGTACGCGGCCGACAGCATTTAATTGTACACCGAGGCCTTACATTAATTTGGTTACTCAAACATGAAAGAATGATTTTTCAGTCGATTGTATTACGCAAATTAAATTGATAGAAAATACTTTTATTTTCTATCCTCATCAACGAAACAGCTCCAATTTTTTTTTATCATAATTACTCAATGCAGTATAAAGAAGATAAGTAAACATCATGCAATATGTTTGAGTCAATGAGTAATTACTATTCAATATCCAGTTATCAAAGATATAGGAAAAACAGCAACTGGTTGTTTCAAAATATACACTAATACATATTTTTTTTACCTGAATCTGCAAGGTGCTGAAGTTGTGATGCTTCAATAACAACAGTCTGATCTGCTGAATCGCTTACCACATCCAACATAGCGACATCAGTGCAGTTTATATTGCTGCAAATGGACATTTATATGATATTAGTAAAAACACCTATTTAAAAGCATTTAGTAACATGCCAAAGATGCTTCTTTTGCTGCCAAATTCAAAATTATCACAATCGGGTTATAGGGATCATAAATACTTGAAATGTTTTTTTCATAAGATACCTTATATCTACAGTCGTGTCGAGATGTGAGAAGTCTTCGTTTTGATCATCAGCCTGCTCATCGTTGTGCAATAATTCTGCTCCCTGACTGTCTTCAGTTACGCCGAGAACTTCCATTTTTTGGGCAAGCTTGCACCTCGATGCGTGTCTTTCTAGCTGTCGTTCACTTTGGTAACTTTAAATTGCATAAATAAGGAAATTAAAAACAATGTTTTGTCAACTAATATAACAGCATAAAATGACACCATCAATTCTTACCCTTGATTGCATCCTCTGCACTTATAAGGATGCCATTCTCCGTGGGTGCTGATTCGGTGGTTACAGAATTCCGCATAATCGGAAAAGCTATCAGAACACTTATCACACTTGTTGATGCGACGTTTTTCATGCTGACGTAAATGCCTAGAGTAAAACAGTTTTAATTTGAGATTATCAAGCATTAACAGGAAATATCGGCATGATAACTATTGTTGCTAAAGTGATTACTCATTTTAGCACTCATTATACATATTTAAGTATTTCATAAACAAATCTGCTTTCCGTTATCTGTTTCTGATGCGTTCAAATCTCAGCTGGTTCAAAACTGTCATAAATTAATAAGTAAAATCATATCATATATGGGTATGTAGTGATTAAAATCTTCAGCAAAGCCTATCCTTACAACCCACTTCTGCAAGGCTCAGACTACTTAATCTTCTCCCAAATTCTATGGAATCATTCTACATAAGCATCCAATCACATCAAAGTGAATCGATATTTTTTTGGAATAGAAAAGTTTCCATGATGAAACTAGCAGTGTACACCTATCCCTCGATTTACACGGTAGATAAGTTCCTGAGAAAAACGTGTAAATCGAAATTGTATATTTTTAAATGTAAAACCGTGTAAATCGAAAAGTACACGAAAAACGCATAATTTGGTTGTTTTCTAAAGTACATAAAAAAACAAAATTATTAAAAAGTATAAACATACGTATTTTTTTATTAATTAAATACAGGTAAAGCTTATATAGTAACAAAAAAATGAAATCCAAAAGATTCATTAAAAAAATATTGCAACGGTTGGTGGAGTTTTTATCATTTATCACTATCACAAATCACTGTCAATCTCCTGTTTGTGACTGGTTCAAAGTCACTTTCATCTCTCGAAATTATTTGTGCCGACTCGATGTTTGAATGTTTTCCATTGCAATATCTCTGATATATGAAGTTATGCTCGTACTCGTAGTGCCAGCTGCTACACTCTTTCTAATTGAGTTTTCATTTTTTCTAATGGTTCTTATTGTAGCTTCATTCATGCTATATAATCTAGCAACATCTATTACTCTTTCTCCGTTTTGTAAACGATCCAAAAAAAATATTTTGGTTGCTAACTATATTACTTTTCTTTTTACTTCTTTCGACATAATAAGGCTACAGATATTATTCAAGATATAAAACACGTAATTAAAAATTATGTACTCGTTTTTTACTTACGAATATGAAGAATTAAAATTTTCAAGTTAAAGACTCAAAAACAATTGGCGTAGCTGTACCTGACGTCAAGATCAAGTCAAGGATAAACGCCGAATGGCGGGAGGAGATATACGTGCAGTGGAATGCATACAGTTGGATTCGCCCAGAAATGGACTCGCCTAGATGAATACCCCGGCATACGGGTGCACAAACAAATACAATTGGCGAGTACAACTTTTTTAAATCGTGTAAAAGCGAAAACGTGTAAAAAAAAGTACTGTGTAAATCGAGGGATAGGTGTATTTAAAACATATTCTGTCACATCTGTTTTACCATAACATGCACCATAAAGATTCAACTAAAAATCTGCAATATTTCATATACCATATGATCTTTTTAGTCCGTTCCTCTATGGATTCTTCTACTATATGGATTTTTATTCCATAAATTAGTAATAAGCGTAGTTCTATTGTCGAATGAGGAAATATGTCACACTGCAAAAGTAAATGCACCACATGAACAAATGAAAAAATAGACCACATAATTGTGTTTACCTGTTGAGCTGTGATTGAGAGATGTATGCGCAGACGCAGAGTGGACATTTGAAGCATTTATCGTTGGAGTGTGCTCTACCGTGGATCATCAGGTCAGTATTGGAAAAGAATGCTTTAGGACACCCCAAGCGGTTGCATTTAAATCTGAAAAAATCATAATTTGTTATCATACACTCACAATTTTGACGAAAGCTTTTGTTTATTTTAAGTTACACATCATAAGTATTATAACCTTAAGGGGTATTTGAAATTATACGTATATATAAAACATTGCATATCACAGTGCTTCCCAACCTGTGGGCTGCGTCCGCTCGGGGGGCCGTAGGATTTCTTGCCGGGGCCGCGAAATTCAGTATAAAGTACAAATAACTATATATTTTAGTCTGTCAAATTGTTGCTTCCCATATTGGGGGCCGCGGAATTTCTTAAAGGGGCCGCCATGGGAATGCGGGATCGAGAAATTGGATTCCGGGGGAAAAGTATAGCAAATCGAGGATTTCGAATTCGTCAGTGAGCTGGAAAAAAAAAACCAGTTTCTGTGACAATCTGAGGAAAAAGTATACCAAATCGCAGATTTCAAATTCCTCGGTGAGCTAAAAAAAAACGAGTTACGTAGACAATTGAGGGCCGCGGATTATTTATTTTAGATTTAGGGGGCCATGGAACGAAAAAGGTTGGGAAACACTGGCATATCTCATGCTTTTCTTTTAGTTTTCTGTTTGGGTAAAAAAAAAATCCTGTTTATACATATAAAATAATCAACATTGTCTGTTGAGCCACAAGTGAATCAATTACGAATTAATTTTAGATACACAAATGGGCAACAGATTGACAGCTTAATGTGACTCGACCCTTTTAACTCTTCAGTACTAATTTTTTCCATTGCTGATAATGCTTCATATAATCAAACTTAAGATTGTTTTTGCATATTTCTTAATAAAATATATGGTTGTATTAATTCCTAACTTTAAAATTTACAACCTTGCTTATTTATTGACATAAATCTTTCTAAAATCAAGCCAGATAATATTGAATTAACAAGGAAGCAAGAGTTAAATGTGACAATTTCAATGTTCTTCAATATTCATTGTTTTTTTCTATTACAGCAAATAATATTTATTGTAACATGGAATTGAATAAAATATTAAATTTGCACATTTTTAATTAATTAATCAAATACTATATACCATAGGTGATCAATCTTTTAACCACCACGGGAGACCCCTACTATCGAAATTAGTGGAAGCGGTCTACAACACCGCATGTGCGTAGTTGTTATAAGAGTGTCATTTAAAGTCTAAAATATGTTGTATGAATAGAAAACAAAATGTATGGATAGTTAGTAAAAAGTAAGTAGTTGGGTGACTAGGAATGGCTACACGGTCAACATCTTAGGCCATCACTGCTATATACTAATGTTTCAACCGATACCTTAAAAAATGAAAATGTACAAAAATCTAATGCAACCATACCTTCGGCCGGTTTCGTGGTGTTTTAAATGTGCCTTGAAGCTGAGTCTGTTCTTACACACAACCCGACACATGTTGCACCTATACTGACTTCCCTCGTCTAGATGCCTGACTCGGTGTTGGCCCAATTCGAACTTGCGTCTAAACGCTGATCCACATTCTTCACAGACAAACTTTTTCTCGCCATGAGAGTACATGTGATGTCGGAGTGCGTCCTGGAATTCAATATCATTTTATCAAATGATTGCTAAAGTTACAATAAAAAAAAAAAGTTTTAGGTTGTCCAGACGTGAAGCCAAATGATCACCATTGTCGTGATCAATTGCGGTGTTCGCAGGTTCAAATCCAAGTTTTGAAAGTATCATAAATCAAATTTTCAATCAAGTTATGGGCTTTGGTTTGAAAACATGGATGTCTGCGATATCTAAATTCTGTCACAACCCAACCAATACTAAAAACGGAGCGTAATAAGCTGATCAGTAGTCCTGCCATAGTCCCATTTTCTTAACCTTACTCTCTCCTAAATAAGAGAATTTGAGTAACGTAGTAAAAAGCACTTACAACATCAGAAAACTGTATTAGGAGACCATATGATCCAAATTTAGAAGGGACATGGTTTCAAAAAGACACCATTTATTACAATTTATAAAAACTTCTTTTTGATATATCACTGTGAACATCGTTTCACGATTTTATACAATGTGTTTTCTGTCAGGGAATTCAAACTACAAATGACACAGAATGGTAACAAAAAGCGTTCTAACTTATCAACAATGATAAACATACGTGACAAATTCAAGCTGGCATCCATACAATATTCAAGACTCACCTTGCTCCTAACATCATAAGCGCATCCAGTCACTTGGCAGGTGTAGGGATTGATATTCAGATGCACCCTATGATGGATAATCAGGTCTTTTTTGAAGTTGAAAGTCTGGTCACATTTGGAGCAAAGGAATGGCTTGGACGCTTTAGGATACGGAGTGAGATCTGTGCCTTGATAATGCTGCGATACATGGTTTGCGAGATCCATTCTGTTCTGGGCCGTAGCTAGACACAACTGGCAGGTTAGATGCTTGGGTGGTCTGTCAGAATTGTTTGCGACATTGTTGATTTCTTGGTTTTTCGGAGACATTTCACCTATAAACATTTTTTTTTGTTAATAGTAATCAATTTTATTAACACAGGGAATGCTGTGGAGTTTCAGTAAATTTCAGTACATTTGCAATAGTTAGAGAAAATTCTTCGATTTGTGAAATAAACAAATATTTTATGTTAAACTTTAACTGTTGAACGCGTCTTTTTGTTACTGTATGACGGCAAACAAGATGAAAATCACAAATATGTGCACAACACTACGGTAAGTGCCAACCATAGGGATACGGTTAAAATTAAATTATGTATATTTTTCTACACTAGTATTATCAATAAGGTTTCTGTTGATTTATGTCATATTAAACACTAACTAGCATTATACTGATCTGATTGAAAAAGTTTATATTTGTTACTCATAATCCTGCGTAAACTTTATTTCAAACTCTCAATATGGGTTACTGCGAAGATGATTATAATCCGGTCTTGTTGTCCCCATTTCCAAGTTATTTAGAGCAATAAACATAAAATAATACAACATTGCATACCGTTTACTTCTACTGCATTTAATAATTCGCTCGGCATCCAATCGACAGCATCATCAGCTTCTTCGTGTTGAGCGAGCTGACCGTCTTCAGCCGGTGAATACTCTTCTTCGCTCTTCATAGACTCTTCAATTTTCACACCAAAATCTTCAATTCTTCCACTGATATAATTAATGTAAGCTTCTCCGTTTGCCATTCCGCTGTCGGCTACTTCAGTCTTAACCGCAGGCATAGAGAAGCTGGAAAAACGCCTCTCTTCATTTTCGGAACCCGATTCATTTATCTTCTTCCGTTTGGAGCAGAAAATGTCATCACCGTCACCGAGAATATTTTCCAGTTGACTATTTTCTTCATTCTCTCCCAGGAATGTGAGGTTAATATCATCATCACGATAGAAGTCCGAATCGTTGCTGGGGTCTATGCCTCGTTCTAAAACCTGAGTTATCTTTTCCATGTCCATATCTTTCGAATCGCAGAGAAGTTTGTTGGATTTCAAAACTGTACCGCGAAGATCGAAACATAACTCTACAATGTAGCGACATTTGTGGCAAATCTTTTTAGGCAGCATGTCTGAGTCAATTATCTGAAAAAGGAAACAAATCTTTAACAATCTAACTAATCTTTGCACTTGACAACACTACATATGTGTGCAATTCGAGCGTCACTTTGTCATAAAAGCTGAAGAATCAAGAAGTGGATAATTCAATTAAGATTATTAATTACATTTAATTGATTTACCGTCATAGCGACAGCGTGTGTTTATAGAGGAAAAATCTAATGCCACCACTACAGCGGCATTGGAGTGAAAAGACTTAAATCACTAGACTAGTCAATTTTTTTCTGGAAACGGTGGTTTCGCTGTCAAGCTCTTCGGGCGTAGCCGGTTTGTCATGTGATGCATAATTTTATGTTCCACCACCATTTGGTTTTCTTAGAGGATCAATCAAAAATCTTGAGGTGTGAGCTTCTGCACGCATTTATCATTTTTGTCCAACCAATTCATCAATCAAGGAAACACTACTAAATTTATTAAATAATTAGAGAAGACTAACTTAATAATATAACTTCAATTTATTTATTTATACCACACTGAACAGTATACCAAATAAATGCACTATCTCAGTATCAGTAAAAAAAAAACACCCTTATTTTCATTCATGAATAAAATATTATTTTCCATTTTTAATTTACAGGTTCAGTTTTGTTTTAACACAGTATTAGCAAATGCAGGGGTGTAAACCACTGGCAGCCTTGGGAACTTTGACTGACACTTATTGAAGGTGTAGAACGTTTAAAATATTTTTTCTGCAGATTACACTGCCAGTTCATACTTTTTCCAACGTCTACACAAGCTTCCTCAATTAGCAGTTTGGCAAGTAATGTTTTCAGTAACAAAAAAAACAAAAGATTTGGTTGGAAACTGAGAGCAATAAACAATTCAATTTAATTTTTAATTTAGCTAAAAGAATTATACAGAACCATCGTTTAAAAATAGGGTAAATTTGTCAAAAACGAAATATTTTAGGGCATTTCGTATTTCGCATAATTTATCAGTGTTCTTCGTAATAATGTGTGGTTTTAACGCGATTGCCAAGCTCTCAAATAATAATTTTAAATTGTGGAGTGGTTTTTAGCTTAGTTTGAGAAGTTTTTCGCCGTAATAGTCCGTGTGATGAAGTATGACAAATTTACCAAAAATAGTTTCTTCCATTGAGAGCTTTAGAATTTTGGAGGGAAATAATTTTGGCTTCATGAGAAACTAACAAGCAATGCAGGACCCTCTAGAACTAACTGATAACCATAGTTGATGTAATATATTATTCTAGTAGACAAACTTCACCAAGTGTTAAAAATTGAAAATAGAGATATCTACGTTATTTTTAATGACCAATGTTACATAGCATGTTCAGTTTCACATTTACACATACATATTCATGGTAAAGAAAATTCTAAGCAATTATTATGATTGTATTATATTTTGTGTTTGTATTATATCAGCGTTAAAGTAATACATATTGGGAGTGAATAAACAACAAAGACTACACCACTCTTACCTCGACCGATGTTATGAGTTTTATTTGTAATGACAGGGGCACCTCGTCATCCTTGTCAAATATGTCGGAGAGTGCCCCCTTGGTCTGCAAACACAGTCGACATATCTTTTCATAGTCCAGCACGATGATAACTCCATCATCCATCATTTATACACTTTTCCCGAATGGACCGGTCCCGGTTCGCAGAATCCAAAATTGAATTTGACGTAAAGGACGCGAAAATGTTGGAACGTTCACGAACGCCACGAAAATTTTAACCAAAAAGTGACAGAACGATAGCATTGGCCAAGTATACCCAATATTGTAGTCAGACATGTGCGTATTATTATGACAGGTATATGTATTTTTTAAAACTAATGTTTATCCTCATTGAATATTACAATATTTTCAAATAACCGTTTCACTTAAATGCGTATTTTTTTTTATAAAAAGCTTTCCATGACATTTAGAATCTGCTGCAATACGAAAATAGTCATTTGAAAAGAAAACATTTTATTTTTGTATCTATAACACAAACAGTGACGTTCTTAGGCTATGTGCCGCCCCTAGGACGAGTTTAAAATAGCGCCCTTACTACTGCCATAGGTAAAAGTAATTTTAATGAAGATTTTTGCGATTAAGTATTTTTTTACCATACCATAATACTAATGAAAATATATTTTTCGGCATTTTTGTGATCATTTGCCGCTCCTTAGGACTTGCCGTTCCTAGGCAACCGCCTACTCGCCTATGCCCACGGGCATAGCCCCCTATACTTATCAAGCCATGTTGCACGACCTGGCAACAGTGTATTAGGACCGCTCATCATACCATAGACAATATATACTTACTTTTGACATATGTCAAATCGACCTACGATTTATTTTGACAATGTTAAATTAAACCAAATTGAATCTGTAACTATTTAAAAATAAAAATGAGGGAGTGGGAAAGAAAAATAAGTTGCACTCTTTTTATTAAACTTCATTTTATTATGACATTTTTCCGCAATACAAAGACAAATGCATTCATTAATTTCAACAGCTTATCAACAAAATTTTACGAAGTTGCTCATAATAATGAATGAAACCAATTTTGTTCGGTTTATGATTAAATGTATTTAGCCAGGCATGTCGAGCTTATAATGTATTTTTTTCATATTTGTCCACATCTTGATACAGGTTTTATAGCATTGAACTGGAATACTGAAATCTAGTTTGTTGTCTCAAGTTTCTTTAATACACCCGTTAAAAAAATCATTGCTTATCAAACATTAACCCTTAACTATGCCCACATGTTCCTTTTTGTCAGCAATGTTGATCGACTTTATAAAAACAATGCTAAATGAAACTTCAACAGTTGTTTGTTTTAAAGACTCCTCCGTTATAGTACAAACTAGAATTTTATAACTATTTATTTTAGCTCCCAAAAACAGACGCTATCATGAAACTATGAATACTTACTAGTTCGTCGACATTATTGCTAGCTTGTCATTTGATACACTTTAGTACAAATGTGCTAGTTACCTCACTGTCATGAAAATGTTTGATACATACTACCGTATTGACTGTAGAAGGCGAATTTTCGAAGGCGAATGATGTGGAATTTCTCTAAGCCATTTTCTTTTCATTATACATCAACCATCGGAAAAGCAAATGTTGAGACTGCACTGTTACTTAGCAAAGATGAGCTGAAGTTTGAATTGCATCCTGGAAAACAGTACCGTCTAGGCATCTGAAAACATCACGTAGAAAATTACATTAAGTTAAAAATCAATTTCTATACAAAAGCTATTATTGGTCGTCATGAAATGCAGCAACTATATGTTAAACGACAATAATTTTACAATTTGACATATCTTTATCTTCGGTAAATAATTCTAATTGCATGTAATAAGCCATGCCAACTACTTCATGAAATATTGCTTTTCAATATAAGTTAAATTGAATACATACTCTGTTTTCAATTTGGAATGCCAGTACTTAGTATATTCCAACATTATTTTTTAACTTAATTTTAATGAAATTTTAATATAATCCCTATATGAATGCAAATTATATCATTGATACAACTCGCAAAGCACATTAACAATGTCAAAACATGTCTTCAGTTACAAATAATAGCATTTAAATTGCATTTAGCATTCAATGTATGATTTTCACATCAAATGTCAAATACTAACCTATAATATGGACGTATAATATATAACATTTCTACATTTTTTGAACATTAATTAAGTACGACAAACCTTGATAAATATCAATGGTACTAAATATTTGACAATTAATTGCTTATTCATTAAACTGTTATTTAATGAACTGATAAAATAAATTATGAATTTATAATTTATGACAATCTTTGCCAGGCGTGGATGTCATTTCAACTTAATATCGATATTTACTTACTTTTAACGGGTATTTTGATGAATTATTATACTGGCGGAAGATAATAATCACTGGGCAACCTTGAATGGTTTAAAATTCAAGTTTAATGTACAATATATCACGATTTAATCGAATTATATGGCATTGTTCGCAACAAAGTTTACAACAATTCAATATGGCGGCCGTAGCAGTTGGGAACAGAAATTATACGTCTATATAAATCATTCCATTTTGTAAGTGTAGGGTGGTTTTTGGAGAATTTTTAACTGTAGAATGATGCCTAAGTAGTCACAGAATACACTGTTAAAAAATCTTCAACTCAAATACATTAAATTCAACGAAAACAAACTTTTAATGCGGAGACACATAGAATCACTCACTCGGTTTCCATACAAACTCTATGTAAATTGCTAGTCGACGACAGACTCAAGAGGGACTCATCGGAAATTGCGTGATGCTTTTTCTACTTGGCTTTGGATGGAGACGGTAATGCCACGGGACGTCCCTGAACACAAATGTTATATTCATGACACATTCAGCCATGTCATGTCAGCACCTTTTATCACTTGAAAAATACATGAAAAAGCTTCTAGTTTATTTTTTCATTACAAGTCGTAGACTTTTCAACTAATATTTTGGAAGTGATAATAATATTTTATTGTATACATTTACTTATCTGCAATGTATAATCCCCGTCTACCCTATTTAAATAGTCTATGGTGAAATTGGTAAACTAAAAAATTGACACTGACAGATTTTCTGTCAAACGCTTACCTAGATAATATGTCAAACTCCGTATCTTTCAAAATATTACTGAACGAAAATTACAAAACTATGTACATTATTTTATTGTTTTGTTTAAAATAAGTTCACTATCTAAAAAAAAATGATAATAGATGAATTGGTAATTGTAGAGTATAGCTCGTCATGGATTATTACGGCGAAAAAATTCACAAACTAAGCTAAAAACAACGCCACGATTTAAAATTATTTTTTGAGGGCTTGGTAATTGATTTATCGATTACCGATTTATCAATGCTTCAATAAATATTTTAAACCGTGGCGTTGTTTTCAACATACTTTGCCGCTTGGGGATTGAATAAATATAATTCTTAAAACCACTCACTACTCAAATCTTTGGGAATTCCCAGGAGCTTTTCCTTTTCGCCAGCAATGGCTTTAGACTCAGTGATACATTTATTTAATATATAAACATGAAACATCCATTTACTAAGCGTCAGTTCAAGTTCATCCGTGCGCTTGAACGCCTGAAGATGCCGAAAGGCGAAACCCGGGTCGTTAGTGACAAAATCTGTGGGAGTGTACATAATTTGAACGATTCAAATTTAAAAAATATTTATTTTCAGGCACGAATAATCCGCAAACCGGATAATCCATACACGGATAATCGAGAGTACACTGTAATATACATGTGTAGCATGTATGAAGGTATTTGCTATTACCATTGAAATACCAATACTTTAACCCCGAGATTTTCTTTCTAGATATGCTGCTTATTCAAAAATAGCACTTGTTTTTGTTGCCTGTTTTATATTTTAAAAGTACAGCTATTTATCATAGCTATTTATCTATAATGTTATCAAAGATAATTTATGCTTCAATATTCAAAACAATAAAGTTGTACAAAATTGTTTTTTCCCCAGTGGTATCTCCATTGATAGTCTGATTCTACATTGATTTTTTCAACTTTTGATTCCTAACTGTTTATAATATCTACAAAATAAATATTCATTATTTTACAAAACCTTTCTAAAAAAGAGAGAAAATACATGTTAAAAATCGTTTTAGTTTCAAAACTTCAGAAAGGGAGAGACAAAAATCGCCATGATATTTTTTCATCTAATTAGGGCCATAGAAAGAAATGTTATTGAATGCAATATAACATTTTAGGTTGCTGAGCCGTTAATTTATCTCGTGTTTTTTTGGATTTGTATTACATTTTTGTGAATATGAAGACTATGTGTGATCCAGAATGTTCAACAACCAGTTGGAAAAGCTAGAAAACGTCAGACGAACTCGGAAACATGGAAAAGACATGCAAAAAAATGACAGGCAAGTTTTTCAAAACTTTTTACTGGCAGGGAATGTATCCTTAAAATCATTTAAGTTAACTTACTATTGTTATAAATATATGTTTCTTCTGTGAATATCATATATAATATTTGCATTGATATTAAAAATATACATAAATAGGAATAGTTTAACTAAACAATAGAAATTCAATGTTAAAAATAAAAATAGTCCAAGTATATTTGCAGAAATATAAAAAGTGTAATTTATTATCATATTTTACTATTTTTATCATTTTATGGGATATCAAAGACTTCTAATAAAAAATTACTTGATTTGAAAAAAAATTCTGCCAAATTTGGTCCTGCCAAAAGATTCTCGATCAGTTTGTATTTTACAGTAGACCAGTGGTCGGAAACCTTTTTTGACTGGGAAAAAAAAATGTTTTGAAAAGTAAGTGGGTAAAGTTAAAAATATTTTTCTACCATTTATTCTTTTAAAAAATCATTTTTAGAAAATAGTGCATAAATTTATACATAACTAGCTGGCCCGACGAACTTCGTACCGCCTCAGAATCAATAAATGTTGTGTTAATTTATTGGATGAGTTAAATTCAGTTTGAATGAATACTCAAAATGAATTAAGTTCAATAAATGTTCAAAATTCAAAATGAAAAGTATTTTAATATCATTGAAATGATGTAATTCACGTGGCACAGTCAATAGATTTAAAGGAATGCAGTAGATCAACGATTTGATTTTGAAGTTTAATGATCCACATCTTTGTTCTTTGCTGTAAGAATTGCTCGTTCAATCAACCAATTGTGATTTTTGTGATTAGATGTTCGGGAACATTTTGTTGATGAAGCCGTCTTTCGTTGAGATGGAATTGCAAAAAATCGGCAGAAACGAAATCAAGCCGTTCAATTCGTCGACAGGAACACGGCCGATACCAGTAGTCAGCAATTGCTTGGAGAAATCTTCGGCAGATGGATCGTTTAGCAATGTAACTCGCATGTTTGTCGTCAGCAGAGGCAAGCGTTTATTTCATCGGCAACGGTCAATCTTGGAATGACTGGTAGTGTTTGGCTGAAATCGCCAGATAATAGAATCATTGCGCCTGCAAAACATTTTGAGTCACTGCGCAGATCTTTCATAGTTCGGTTGAGTGCTTCCAATGCGCGTTTGTGCGCCATTGTGCATTCATCCCAGTTGATGATTTTACTCGCTTCCAAAACTTCGGCCATTGCTGAGTGTTTCGCAATATTGCATGTCAGTTTTTCAGTCGTTTGGAGGTTTCACGGAAATTTCAACGCTGAATGAGCCGTTCGGCATGCTTTTATCAACGTAGCCGCTATTCCAGAAGAAGAAACTGCTACAATAATTTCGGATCTCGCACAGTGGCCATAATCAATGACGTACAGAATATCTTCCCAGTTCCACCGGGCGCATCGAGGCAAAATAAGCCACCATGTGAACTGTAGAATCATCAATTGCATTCATTAACGTATCGTACACTTCCTTCTATTGTGGGTTCAACAGTGGTATATTCGTTGAACTGATTGGTCCAATGCATCTCGAATATATTCACGTTCACGTTCCAATTCTCGATTAAAAGCGACGTTCATTCCACGATCTGGTGTTGGCATTCCTAACTTGACTAACAAACTGCCGCACATGAGGTAACACATGTCTTCGATCTAAAGCAAAGCCTGGTTGTGTATCTCTTCATTCATCTTGAGATTGGGATTCCCTGAACTGACACGAATTTGATGTAAATGTCTTCTGACATGTCATCCTTGTACCTTGTTCTACAGTTCACATGGATTCGATGGGAAGGATGTCAAAATAATGATAGAAAATTATGTGCGTATCTGACTTGGAGATTCAGAAAGAATTTCTTAAATGCGACCAAGAGCATCAGTAGACATTCGGGTGATCAGGAACCGCATCGCCTTGCTTTCGACGTTAAAATGTCTTCGATGTAGCGTCAAAGTGTAGACCAACGTTCGTGCAAACATCGTAATATTGTTGCCAAAAAATGTATCATACCTAATTATAAACATAACCTCATTTCAATATTATCCGATTTTCTTTCGTTTTCATTTCATATGATCGATTATACTCTAAATTTAAAATTATTTAAAAGTCAATCGTATAAATACAGTGCCATCTAGTGTCATCTACCTGAACCCAGCTTATTTCATTATTTGAAGCTGTTCGTCATTTGAAAATCTTGTTCTGTATGAAGATATTAATTTTCTTTATAATTTCTTTTCCGTGATATTTTTCCGATGTTTTAATGCTTATTCTGCTATTCTAGGCAAACACAAATTTAATAAATCAAAGATCATTGAAATCCGTGCAGTAATTCTCGAGATATACGTGGTGTAAATAACCCCACTTTGTTTTATATATATAGATATATATATATTAGGTAAAACGGAAAGAAATGACATTTTTTCTGGCGCATCACTTTAAAATCTGTTTGTCAACGGTTGCCGTTCAGCTAACACGTCGGGGTTGGTATTGTTTTAAAGCTCTGTGTGTACTCTTTCCATTTCAACATATTTTATATTTTTTTTGCCGTTGTGGAAAAATAGAGAAGCCTGAGATTGAATAAACACATTTGCGCTGTTTTATGCTGTTTTTATTCGATAAAGGATTAAAACCAAAAAAAGCTACGAATACCATTTGTGACATTTACGGTGACGTCTTGAAACTTTGAAAGTGCTTTAGATGGTTTCAAAAGTTCAAAAGTGGCGATAGGGAGTTAAAGGACAAACCAAAAACAGGAAGACCCCTCAAAATCGATGATGACGTCCTAAAATCATTGGTGGAAGCTGATCCTCGTAAAATAGTGAAGGAATTGTCACACGACATTGGCTGTCCAATAACAAAGGTGCAAGATCATCTGAAAAGATTGGGAAAAAAACACAGGCAAGCTCTCTCAAAAACACACACTCTCTCAAACGGCCTTGGAACAAGCGTGACCATCTGTGCTTCTCTATTGTCCAGGCACGAAACGGATCCATTTCTCAGAAAGATAATTACCGGGGACAAAAAATGGGTCCTTTACAGTAATACCAGGGGAAAAAACAATGGCTATCACCAAATCAAGTACCTGTGCCTACTCCTCGGCCAACATTGACGTTAAAAAAAGTTTTGTTGTGTGTTTGGTGGGATGTTTCGAAGATAATACATTTTGAATTATTGAAATCTGGTCAAACAGTTACGGCAGAGCTATACTGTGCTCAACTAGAACGATTAAAAGCAGAGTTATTAAAAAAACGATCTTTTTTGGTCAATAACAATAGGCGGATTTTACAACATTACAATGCGAGACCTCATGCGGCAAAAATTACTCAGCAAAAAATAAGAGAACTTGATTTCGAACTTCTGCCACATCCTTCATATTCACCGGACATAGCACATTCAGATTATTATCTCTTCAAGTCGATGAAGCATTCACTTCGTGACAAAAAATTTACAAACGCTGACCGGGTGAAAAATCACCTGGATTTGTATTTTGCCAGTAAGTCACCAGAGTTTTACGAAAAGGGTATCAAAAAGTTGCCTCTTTTATGGAGGACGATAAAAGACATTGAGGAAAATTATATAACAGAATAATATTGTATCATTTTTTTTTAAAATAATTTTTTTGTCACAATAACAAAAAATGTCATTTCTTTCCGTTTTACCTAATATATGAGTAAATACAAAACACACATATACTATTGTTATTGGTGGCTTCCTTGGTCTTCTTAAATAAGTAATTTGATAAAATAAATATTATCATAATTTCTTGTCGGGTAACTTAAAATGCGAAGTGGGTAATTCAATTACCCGCGGGTAGTAGTTTGCCGACCACTGCAGTAGACAGTTGCACGAGTATAATTTTACAATATGCAGTTTAAGACTCTAGAAAAATAAATTGACCCATAATACAATTATAAATTGCTGGTTAGAGCATGTGACTTCTATATAAAAATGTTTTTCTAAAATCTATTGAAAAATTAATTTATAAAAACGCGCATGCTGGGATTTGATCCCGTGAGCCTTATAATTGTAACCAATGACATTGACCACTCGACTACAGATCAGATAGTAAACTTTCTTACTAGGTCAATTACTGGCATGTGTCGATTGTCAAATGGAAGCAAATGACTGCATAAATGAGGAGTTTTTTTACTTCAACCAATAGCAATATTACTAATCTGCACCTCTTGGGGTTGTGATGAATGAGGGATAACTTATACATATTTTAGTTCTAAAATTTCAGATGCACATAAATAAAAAGTACATACGTATACACTCAACAAAGTTGTTTAATTTCTTCCCCATCCATTTGTCATTTCATAAGTCATACGTTAATTCTCGGTTTGTACAGATAAAATTTACCTAGCTTAGGACAGGGGTCTACTACCAACATCAGCATCACAATAAAATTTTCTATACAAATTTGAAGTGCGGACAACCCACGTACGAGTCCCAGACGACATCTGTATGACACAAAGAGAACCATACTTGGTTCCTAAACCCCTAATGAAAAATGATTTTTTTAAGCTTCATTGTCCAGTTTAATCCACAATTCTTTTCAATGCACTCGGAAAGGTAAAAAAAGATGCCTTACATATTGAAAAATATTTCTTTTAATTGATAAAATGTTTTTTTTTCACAATGTTTTAATTTCAAATATACAATTGTAAAATAACAAAATAAGATAACGAACATTGATTCTTTTTAAAGTTTTATACAAAAAGGAAACATACCCCACGCCACGTCACATTTCAATAAATCAACAATATTACTATCGGCAG
Organism: Himalopsyche anomala; assembly: GCA_031772345.1. Lineage (NCBI taxonomy): Eukaryota > Metazoa > Arthropoda > Insecta > Trichoptera > Rhyacophilidae > Himalopsyche > Himalopsyche anomala. The sequence continues at coordinate 7,683,399 of CM062821.1, forward strand.
CCATTTCAACGTTCAATGGTAGCTCTGTCTAAAAAAATAAGGTATTTTTTGTCAGTAATAAGTATTTTGTTTGGAATAATTTACAAAGTTCAGGAAGGTTAAATGATGTTGCGAATAGATAAATATGTATTTCATAAAAAAATATAATGTAGGCTTTGCTGTATAAAAAAGGTTAATGTTAAATTATTAAAAGTGATATTGCCATACCTAGAATATTTACGGTACGGAGCAATAGTAGAATAAAAGAAATAAAAAAGTAGAAGGGTGAATACTGGACTGATACAAATTTATCTTCTCATAAAGACATTAAAAAACAAAGATGTTCACGAATGTAACAGTTTGAATTATATTCACAACCTGTAGAATGGTTGTTCAAAAATCCTTCCATCATACGTGTCATACTCGATCGTGGATTAAAAAAAATATTATTACCTATCATTGAACACTTTTCTCATTCTACTAATCGTAGTGACAAATAATGCAGTTTTTATTGTAAGAATATAAAACGATTTGATAATATTATTGGCACTTATATTGATAATATACCAAAGTTGAAAAATCTATCTCCATTATTAAAATGTATAAAAATTATCCATAGTGTCAAAAAATATATTTCATTTAAGAGTTCGAATTGTTAAAAATTATGTTTCGGTTGAAAGATACCAGTTGAAAATATTCACTAGGAGAAACCTAGAGCTGGAAACCAGTCGTGTTTTAAGAATTTGTGGAATATGCATGATAATAAGTATTTCATTATATTTTAGTTACATTTCTTACAAAAAGTCAAATATTTGTGGAAAGGCAATCATAAGATATGGTGAAAAAACTTTGTTCCGTAAAAATTCAACAATTTAAAAAATATTTGAAATTTATATATTAAGCACTGAATATTGGATAGAGATGTGGAAAATAAAGCTCATTTATGTATTAGTCAGATTGTAGATTACTATGCACTAGAGAAAAATATGTCCAAAAAATTATTCATTAGTATCTTTTTTCCACACTCTGATGAAGCTTAAACATCCACATAGAAGATAATTATTGAGGTACTTTCATGGACACAGTTCATAGGTAGAATGATACAGATCAAATTTTTTCACACAGCAAAGAAAAGTATTATTGATTTAGTCTTTTAAAATATTTAAAAGCACCATTTGTGAACAAAATACGTAGGATGATAACTATTGATACACACACTTTTTAAGTTATATCTCTTGGGAATGTTTACATGCAGGACTGTTATCTTTATAATATTAAGCAGGGGGTTAATTAAAACACCTGTATTGTATATTTACAAAATTTTGTTAATTTTTTAAAATATATTTCTATTATCAATAGTGTCGACCACCAATTCGTGGTATCTATAGGCAAAATGTATCTTTAAATTGATTTCTTATTTAGTTTCATCACACCGTAGCCAATAAAAACTGATTAAAAATATTTGAGCTAATTTTAAATTTAATAATATACACGATAACGCAGGTTTCTAATTTTGAAGACTAGTTTGAAGATTTGTTGAAATTCGGTGTTTCATGCGTCATATACATTAGTCAAATTCATTATAGTGAATGAGTTTTACAGAAAGTAGTTATAGAAACTTCCAAAATCATTTATCATTTATGAATGTCGAAAGTTATCCAGACTTTACATGGACAAAGAAATTATCTAAACACTAAAGCAACAAAAATAATATTATATAAAAATCAAAATAGCAAATATTTCATAAAAGAAAAAGCACGGGAAATTTATCTTCCGATTAGTGAAAAATTTCATCATCCGTCTCAAAAATAAATGTTAATTTTGAATAAAAAAATCCCCAGTTTTCGAAGTGCAAAAATATGATATTTATCTGACCACGATTGAATCAAATAATTAGTATGCAATAAAAAGAAATCGTTTCAAAATAAATACTAAAAAAAAGTATTGCACGGTCAAAAATATATGTTAACACTATAATAAAAAAGACTTTGAAATAATTGTCAAAACTACCTGTTGAAAAACAATGGCATAGAGAAAATTCACACACATTATAAACATGCCACATTTAATTTGAATACATCAGTTGCCTGTCATTATTATTTTGACCACCCCACTGTTGAAGCTTTATACCGACTTACACTTTTTTTAAAAGAAGGGTTAATTAACATGACATTCTGATAAAGAAATAGACGCTTCAAAATAAAATAACCAAAACAAAAGCATTCCAATAAAAATTCTTTAAAGAAAAGATTTTTAACTTTGGTTTTCAATTTTGTTGAAATGTTAAAAATTGCTTGAATTGATTAATAATTGAACGAATGTGTCACATTTTTTCATTTTGTTTGCGAAACAGTATAATAGTTTCATGTGAAAGTCTGAAAATTATAGCGAGATTTAAAAAAAATTGAGTTACTTATTATAAACATATTTTTTTCATATTATTCTGGCTGAATATGTTTATAAAGATGTGAGGTATCATTGCTTAACACTGTTACAATTTTTCAGCAATCGCATTACATGACTAGCCAAAGTAATTATGAACAGGAATCGATTAAGTCGGTTATGTATTCGGAAAACGTTCATACAACATTTTAAGTTTATCGGGTAGTCAAACCTGAGACAATACATTAATTATTTGATTTGAATATTTTTTACGTACTGTCGCTATACCAGTAAAAGTAATTTATTTTCCATGGCTGTTATTTATACAGTAATATAATAAAATACTCTCAATTTATTGAAGAATAGTAACTATTCTAAAATAGTACCAAATTAAAATGGCTTCTGTGTCTCCAGTCCAAAAGTTGTAACCATTCATGATAAGTTTAATTCATTTAACAGAACAAAATTACAAAATGTGCAAAGTCACGCCTTAATCAATACCATAGATATTATAGTTTTCATCGACTGACTAATAAATTGTTCTTCAAAAAATGCTTCATGACATTTAAAATTAACCTATCATAACAGAAAATATTATATTGAGTGCAGAGAGATGATGAGACGAATTTCAATTGATATTTATTACCAGACTGAATTGAATCCGGAGCCAAATTAATTAACTACTACACTTCCATAGATAATAACTTTATATTCAATTGAGTATATCTTACATGACACGCTATCATTTATTATTAAACATTGCCTGAATTCAAAATTACAAGACCATCCGAATAAGGAAACATATTATAACCTCCGATGAGTGAAAAATGGTAACTCCAATCCCGTTTAAAAAAAAAATATATATATAACCATAAATGCCACAGCATATTATTATTGTCACATAATGATAGTCTACCTTGAATGTTTTTTACCAGAAAAAACTAAGAAGTATAGCTATCTTTACGTAAATTGTATCGATGGGTACTTTCGGACTCGCAGTCTTTTGGAATAGATACATCATCCGTTATCTTTAGAAAATAGAAGACAACAACAGAGCCATCGAATTATCATTGAATACTTTAAAACCTTCATACCAAATACCTTTGTAGGTTAAAAAAAAAAAAAAACTTTAAATTCACAGTATAATTTAGTGAAATATTATTTTTGGATATTATCTTTAATTCGTATTATCTACAGTACATTTTTTTATATGTGGATCTCAAACAAAAGGTTTTCATTTATAAGAAAGTTTTCGTTAAATTTTATTTTAGTTTTGTGTAATATGTTATATATACTAACTCTGGCCATTAGATTCTTTATACTTTCTCCAAATATTTGATAAATTTATTAAGTACAGAACGCTATCGATCAGACTTCCATCATATGGCGAGTAATTCTGAATACAGACATTGTTGACGGGACAGTTTGACAATAAGATAACAATTAATATAAAACGAAGCGAATACAAAACCAGATTGCGGATTTCCATTTATCAGGGAAACCATTGTCTAATAATTTAATAATTAGTCGCTATGTAATAATTATAACGGGAGTACGTGGAGACTTCACGTTCAGTCAGATGTTTATGTCGCGTCCGCTACGTCGATTGTCCATTACCACTTCTTTTTGTGTTCGTCCATTGAGACGCCTCCCGGTCCGAGGGAGACTATCATTAGCAGACCCCCAATCACAGATAAGGTCTGGAAAGAAAAAATCATAGTATGTATCAATTGCACAAATCAAATATGTATTAACAGTCAGTAATTTACAATCTTTAAAATTGTAAAGCTAAAGACGTAACATCAACATTGTCAAGTGTAAGCTGAGGGGATTCAAAAGAAATGTGTACCAAATCCCACATTCATACCCCAGTTAGCGATGGTCATTAACATGCAGAAAAACACATGGCATTTGGTTACACCCATGTTCTGCTATGTCCCTGATGGTCTGCATTGTGTTAAGTGGTTTACCTATCATTAAAACTTTGAAACCAAATTCACGTAGTAATCTTTCTTTAGAATGTTGCAAACACTATAAATATAGAAATTTCATTTACCTGGAAGAAGTCATACTTGAGAAAATCTCTAAGTGGCTTGTATGAAGGAATGCTCCACCACGCGTTGTGGTAGAAGTTCAGTAGCGTGAGCATCGCTACGAGGATGAGCGCTGACAATTTTGTCTTGTAACCAATTGTTACAAGCACCATCAAAATGCTACCGAGAATGTCTTGAACAATCTGAAAATATAAGAATTAGGTATTTATTTATTGTTGTCATAGCATGTAAATTTTCCATTTTTTTTAATTGAATGCGTGAGTTCTAGTCATTAGATAAAATTTTTACAATGTTTTTAATTCCCATAAGGTGAAAAATATCAATTTAGCGGTATATATAAGATGTCCAATGGTTCATGCAATTACAGGACAGGCAGGGGAATTTATTGAATCGAGCTAAAGAACACATAAGGTCAATCTTATATATTAGGTAATCCCGGAATTAATGTTGTTTTTTCAATACGCAACTTTGACTCAGTATGTTTGGGTCTGTTGACCAGTAAAGACGTGTGTTATTATTTTTCTCTTCTTCGTGATTCCTTACCTTTCTTTAAAAAAAAAAAAAAACCATTCTACCCCATCCAAAAAATGTCAGAGACGTGTCCTTAGGAAACACATTTAAGAAGCTGTATGCTGTTTTTGTTTCATTCAAAAAAAAAACTGCAAAAGAAGCAACGGAATCCATTTGTGAGATTCACGGTGATATACTAGACATAAGAAAGTGCCATTTATGGTTCAGAAAATTTCGATCAGCCAATCTCGATTTGAAAGATGAGTCTCGAAGTGGACGGCACAGTCTAGTGGATGAAGCAGCCCTAATGGCGGAAATTGAAGCAGATCCGACGATGACCATTGATCACTTATCCAAGAAGCTGTATCATGATATTAAAAGAAAAAAACAATGGTTGAATCGTGGTCAAACACCAATTTCAACCCCAAAACCAGGACTACATCCTCGGAAAGCTCTATTGTGTGTGTGGTGGGATTTGAAAGGTGTGATTTATAATGAGATGTTAAAGCAAGAACAAACTGTTACTGCAGCTCTCTATTGTGATCAAATGGACAAGTTGAATACAAAGTTACAAGAAATTAGACCTGCTCTTATGGAATGTTATTCTTCAAGACGACATTGCCCGTCCGTACGTTGCCGACATTACACGAAAAAAGACCCAGGACCTTGACTGGGATGTTTTATTGCATCCACTCTATTCTCCGGACTTGTCACCAAGTGACTATCACTTTTTTCGTTCTTTAGAAACGCAATTAAGGAACAAAAAAATCGATAATATTGAAGAACTTATATCAGGTCTCTCGGAGTTCTTCGAATCTAAACCAAAGACCTTTTATGAGAAAGGAATTTTAGATCTTGAAAATAGATGGCAAAGAGTCGTAGACAACACTGGTAATTACTTTGTTTTAAAAAAATAATAAATAATTTAACAAATCAAATTTGAGTTTTACTGTAAAAAACGACATTAATTCCGGGATTACCTAATATATATATATATAAATGAATGTTTGTTTGCTTAATTTTCGGTCTCTATATACTTAAAAACCACTGATCCGAGTGCAATAAAACTTCGACAACGTTTTAGCTTGCACTTCCGGAAAGGTTATAGGCATATTAAAATTAACTTACAGTGTCGAAAAAACTAAAATATTCGTAGAATTTTAATGTTTTTTACACTGCAGTATAACAAAACAAAAATTTCAGCCAGCGTTCGAAATCATTTTAAACGGCGTCTATTTTGTTTTGATATATTGTCAATCCAATATATCAAAACTGTAATTAGAGTAAAATTATTTATCGCAAGCGATACAGTAGGTCTTATATATAAAAATCAATGTTTGTATGTCTGTTATACCGTTCATAAAATTCAGCCGTCGATTGATGATCAAACAGCATTCAGACAATTCAAATTTGTCGTTCGATTGTTTGTATTAAAAATGGAATATTTCAAATCTGTCAAATCGTGCGGTCTACATTTTGACATTACATTTAAATGTGTTTCGTGCATTAGGTGTGATTGTCTGTTTGTGTTTTATATGTTGCCACACCGTTCATCCGATTGCAATAAAACTTTGACAAACTTTTTGCTTACACTTGAGCAAAGGTTATAGGCATATTAAAATTAGGTTACAGTAGGTATTTTATATAAAAATCAATGTTTGTACGTCTGCCATACCGTTCATGCAACTTACGCGAAGGTTATAGGCGTATTACAATTAAATTACAGTAGGTGGCGCGTGTGTCGTACCATAGACAATCAGCAGCAAACAGACATAAAAAGAAAGCATACACTTCAATAAACACAATTAAAACACAAACACTTTCTTTCTTTGAGTGGCATTGCAATACTTGCCGGATACCGGCTAGTTAATAATAAAAAGGCAGACTTTCAATATATTTTTATTTACTAAATTACATTCATGGTTTATCTTTCACCAATTTTGAAACGAGCCGGGTTTGCAAATAATAGCCTCATATGTGCATTGAAAAAATATCTGTCAGTAGCCGTTTGTCCTTTGACTTCGTTAGACATATTCTGTGACAGGAGAAACGAAACGTTGAATGTGACAGTAAAAATTTGATTTCTTTCAATTCACAGAATAAAATTGAAAGAACATAACCTCAAATTTTGTTTGGGTGCCTAGTCCCCTATAACGTAGCCTTCCTATAGCGTAGTCTCAATCTCTACGCTAAAGAGGGGTCGACTGTAATAAATAAAAAAACCAACCTGAAGGAATGACAATTCAAATCGCAGCAACGTGATGAACATGAATGCCAAAAGAACTCGTCCAGTTAACTGGAGATAATTCTTTGGCTTGTTTTCACCCAGGGATGGGACTCCCGCAAAAAGACTTCTTCCTTCAACTCGCGATTCTGCGAGAACCAATAACAGAGCACCGATGAGCGCTAGATTTCTGAACAGGAACTGGATGTCCCAAAGTATGCTGTACGCTAGAGTCTGAAAAATAATAAATGATTGACATTATCATTCAAGATCCATTTTCTCTACTCATTTCGGGGAATATGAATAGGCCTTTTAGTCTTTATTTCCAATTAATTAAAGTGAGATTTGCATTGAAAGATCAGGCAATTCACTGACAGAACATGCACACTGTTGACACTTCATAACTGATAAAATAAACAAAATGTTTAGGAAAGTGAGTGAATAATAAACATCAACACAGTAAGTATGTTTGTGATTATCAAATAAAGTGTAAATTATAATGATGAATAAGCGCGTTTGTGGTCATTCATTGATTAGCATTATCAAACACACATAATTTTATGAATATTAGTCTGATAGACTTCATCACTGGTATTCCAAAACAAATAAACTAAGACAAAACAAAGCGCTTTTGTGTCATTGATCTCTTCACAAACAAAGAAATTATTGAGTCGTGGAAATCCTTGAGTGGAATCAACCTTTCTATTGTGTTTATCAAAATTAATTAGCATAGACCATTCATACACATCGTCGTTGTTGTGAATATTTTCAAGGAATGATTTGTCATTCCTTGAAAGGAAAGTTTAAGGATGTTAGGTAAGTCTTCGGATATAGGATATTTTTGGAATATATTAAATAGCTTTCATAGTTACATTGTAACGGAAATTTAAGTTTTAGGATTCTTTTCAAAGAAGCAAAACACAACACGTAACAAGTGGAAAAAGAAAAAATGATCAATATTGATTTTACGTTGACCTTTCCTGTTATTAGTGCAAAAAATAATAATTAAGCTGTTAAATTTTTTATAATAATAAAAAAAAAATGCTCAATCAAAATGTGTTACCTGTAATACAACGATGAAGAACAGCACTCCGCAAGCGATCTCGACCTTAAATCTCGCCAGAACCATGATGCATCCTCCGAGCTGTCCAATTAAATTTACCAATACGAAAACCATAGCTAGAAAACTACCGCAGCCCCACGACATGTCCATATATTCTCTCTGTTCATTCCATTGGAACCACATCCGGAGGCCATCTTCGAGGAATGTGGAGATGAGACATAATCTAGCTACTGTCGGCAGGATGTGCTTTCCTTTTCGAATCACCTGAAAAATGAGAAAAGTAATTCGTCAATCCACAGACAGGCATCAAAAACTTGTCAAATAGATTACAATACATAAAATACAAAAGCATTTTGATACAAGTCACGGTGGTTGTTTTAACTGGCGCCCCAACGTCTGCCTCACATTCCAGCACTGCAAGTATAAAGAAATAACTGGTCTAGGTTATGCATTGCACGACACCAAATTTTATTATTTGGTAAATTTGTCATTACGTAGGCCGCGTTAATTTCCGCGAAAAATTTAAGAATGCAGCTGAAAACGCCATGATTTAGAATCTATTTTTTCGGATTTTGTGAAAGCAAGAAAGCCCACATTTTTATTAAGATCACTGATAAATTATGCGATACCTATTATTTTTAGTGAAAATAAGAACATTTGTAAACTTATTACATCTAGGGCTTCCAAACCGGTTTAAACCGAAACCGGTTAACCGGTTTTTCGGGTGTTTTGAAAAAAACCGAAAACCGGTTTATTTTGGGCGGTTAACCGGGTTAATTAAAAAATCTTTTTCCGCTTTGAACACCACGAGATTTTATTTAACTATTCATATGTAGATTATAAATATTTAAAAATGTTGTATATAATAATAGTATTATAAGTAGTACAATATAATAAAGTATTTTACTGTTCAATTGTCTAATTTCTGTGACATATTAATAACAACTATGTAGTCGAAATCATGTACAACTATACTGCTTTCAATCAAATATCTGTAATACGAAAGAATTCTCAAAATATCAAAGAAGTGAACCTTATTGAACCAAAAATACGTTTATCATTATACCTTTTAAATGAAAAAAATATCCGAACCGAAAACATGTTACAAAGCAATTTAAATATTAGTAAACAATTATAATCTACATTTTTTTCACGTATTCATTTGATCTTTATTAGTCGGATTATTTATAATTATTACAAATATAATATTGTATATGGAACTTAAATATTGTATAATATTAGATTGCTATTATTCCGAGAAAGTAGTAAGTACCTGAAATTAAATGGTAATTTATATTCCCTTTTTTGGCAGCATACATACATAAAAAGGTTAAGTGACCAAGCCCATGTTTTGTTATATCTTTCAAGTTATAAAACAATTCAATTTTAAAACGTTTTATTTTTATTTTCTAACAATCGGTGCCATAAATCATCGGCTACTTTAAGGGGTCGGTGTCTTTCCAATATGCACATGTGGTAAACAAAAATAATAATAAAGACGAGCAAAAAGGTATTCGAAGTGTTATACAATTGAACACTAGCTGAATATGCGTTACATATATTTTAAGCAATTATTTAAAAATGTGACAATGTTAGGCATACAATCGTAAGGACACGAAAGCATGTTTGCGCATAGTGAAAATTGGTAGTTCTAATTTTATGCACTTATTAACTGTTTTTTATGTAATCAAAATACTTTTTTTGTGAAACATTGGTTAGTGTAGTACTAAAATTGGTTTTTTGAAAATAAATCCGGTTTAAACCGGTTACCCGGTTTATTTATTTGAAAAAAACCGAAAACCGGTTAGTTTTAATGTCCGGTTAATTGGAAGCCCTAATTACATCTCATGAATCTACCTTTTTAGGGTACTTTAGTTGAATTCAAAACCACCCAGCCACAAAGCATATTGTACTGATAGTTTCTTATAACGTAGGAGCATTAGGCATTCGAATTATTGCCAGAATTGTCAGAAGAAAATACATGGTTTGCTATGCATAAAAATGAGCTTAAAAAATGGTGAGAATATGAAATGGAAAGCTGCTATTAGTACAATACTACTTAATCTTCGTAAGACACCACAAAGTCATTAAATGCAATGAAATTAACCCTCGTAGACATCATGATATCAAGATAAAATAGATAATTCATATTGCCTTTGTTCAATGTGGTCACCTCAGACACAATTACGAGAACATGAAATCTACAAATAGAGAAACACAAATGACAACAATTTGTTGACAGCCATCAAATTACTTTATATTAATAACTTAATGTGGACTGTCTAAGACACACAGCTATACAAGATTAAAACCAAATGCCATTTGTTCAATGCTCGCATTCTACCAGTACTCCTTTACTATAGCGAATCACCAGACGAAGACTCAGAAAAACCGTATACCGAGCTTCGAGAACAGATGCTTGCGTCGGATAATGGTGGTTTGATTTTATGAGGAATTCGGAGATTAATGAACGTATAAGACAGTGCCTGGTCACGTCAGTGATTATGGAGAGACGTTGGAACTGGGTGAGTCACATGCTACAGATGCCACTGGAAAGCCTTAGTCCTGCCTCCCTATTTTTCCGACCGGTGGGATTCTGGCGTCCTGAATGACCGTCGGGTACTATCCATAGGATGTACTCAGCGGAACTTAGGGATGCCGGCATGTCATGGGAGGAAACAAAGCAATTGGCGGGAGACAGGGAAAAATAGAGGTGGCGGCCATATGCTCTAAATAGGGTGCAAATATGGTCAAAGATAGGGGTGGGGAACCTTTTATTCTCTAAAGGCTGCAGTACACATTAACTAAGGAATCTTTGGATGGAAACAAGACTTTACGATCAGAATATGACAGCAATTTACAAATTTATATAAATTGACAGAATTACATAATTGGCCAGAAGACCGCACCAGAGTAGCCAAAAGGCCGCAGATTCCCCACACCTGGTCAAAGAAAAGAATAAATAATGCAAAGCTATTAGATGCGAAGGGGATAAGTACACACACCAAAGCCTGAAGATAGACATAATGGAAGAAATGAAAATATTTTTTTATGTTAACATTGAAATTACGACTGACATTGAAAATGATATATCAATTTCAATGAACACTGCTGAAACATTTTTGCTATCTCAAGTTTTTCTTTAGTTCTATATAAAGGTACTGTAATATGAATCCCACATTTCAGTGTTATCATACATTATATTAATCTTTTATATTCATTCTACTTTCATTGCTGAGTGGTGTTCAAATTTCATGCACCAATTGCAGAAAAGAAACAGTTACAGCACTTTCTAATCTACAGAATAGTTTTATCTGAATTTATTCATAATTATGATAATAAAAATTATAAGTTTTAATCAATATTTGTTGACAAGTACAAGTTTGTTTATTATGTCGCACTTTAATCAATACAAAATTTTCAATATCGATAATAGTCAAGAATATCTTATCTCAAATACTACAAATTTCTGACAGTAATTCAAAGGAAAATTATTTAGAGGAATCGGTACTTGACAGGAAGACCTTGAAATTATCTACACAATTCTTTTATCATTTTTATTATTATCGATTGTCGCCTGCGTAGTTTAGTGGTTAGCTTCAGTCGTTGGCTTCAGTTACAGTGGTCACGGTTTCGAATGCCAGTACGGACAGTTTTTTAAATTGATTTATGAATTTCTGTTCCAAATCATGGATGTATGTAATGCTAGAATTCCTCCCCTTCCACCCATTCTTTGCTAAGAAATGGGGCGTAGAGAGAGTGATTAGCTAACTAATATTCCTGTCCTAGCCCTATCTTTCTATTCCTTATCTCTTTGGAAAAAGTTGAGCAACTGAGTAACAAGCAGTTCTCGTAGAAACACTTCTGTCGAGATAAAATCCATTAAGAGTCAATATGCACCACATTGGTAGCGGACACGGTAAAAAAATAAATATTATCAACTTAAAAATACAATTCAACTTAAACTTCCGACCCAAATACAAAGTAAATTTGGATAATACGAATTGATTATAATAATTTGCATAGAAAAATTATTCAAACTGAATGCCTGAATATTATGAAGCAATAAAATTGTTACAATACTTCATCGGAACTTTCCTTCATTTTGCTAAATATGATAAAGCTTCTATGTGGACTACAGAAAAAATTAGAATATACCTGAAGCAAAAATTACAGGTATTTAACAAATTAGAGCATATATAAATCCTTACGCAGTACTTCAACTGTAGCCGTTTAACTGAGATAGCCACTTAACCTCACTTTTCAAATGAACAGAAGAATGAAACAGCTTAAACTTGTGAAATAACAGGCCATGATGGAATCAGGGGCGCATATTCAGGGTGTGCGCTGCACATCCTGAATATACACCTGCAAAATCTAGAACATAAAGCGATGTATTTAAAGTATATTTGTTGTGCGGTAGTATACCGTATTTGAAAAGGCGAGTGTTGTGCCCAGCCACACAACCTGCTTTCCCATACAACTGCATAGTCGCGCAGTCTAGGTACACGTAGTGTGGTATGAATATTTTTGTACGCAATGTAAACGTCGAAAGGTAACCTATTTATTTACAGCACACACGTGTATGTGGTTTCTCAGGCGGTCTTTCGAAAATTTCACAAATATATTAAAAATAACACTTTCCACTGGAATACAACCATTTAAATATTACATCAACTGGGAAGTGCAAACAAACTTCATTTTAGATCAGAAAACCCAGGGATCAATGGAATCACGAATTAGTTGAGTTTTTATATGTAAGTTTCTTAGTATAATTGTGTAATTAGTATATTATTTCGATCAAAACAATTTCATGTTTACAAGCAAATTAAAGACTCAACGGTTGGCTAGCTATATAATATAAGGAAGTAAGATAAAAAAAGATGATAAAGATGACAGTGATTATGACTAAATATACACACATGAAAATAAATTACTATTATGTTTTTTTTGTCAGAACAACTCGTTAAGTCTTAAAAAGATGACTATCATATGCAACAATTGCTGTCGTTCATCTACAGTGGAATGAAAAATCCAATTGTCACATAATGAAACATAGAACTATAAAATTGGAGCCATCACTTCTTTAACAACTTTAGAATTGATATCCAACGCAAAAAGGGGGAATATATTCATAAGATTGAAAGCTAATCATCTCTTGAACTATATACTTGGAGTATACAGCCACCACGTGGCACCCTCAGGATTCCCTGCCACTAGCTTTGCTTCCTCCAATGATATGCTAACATCCTTCAGTTCCTCCGAGTATGTCTTATAGACAATACCAGTCATCCGGAGCTCTGGAATCTCACCAGAAGAGGCAAGCAAGGTTGAGGTATCAGCAGCACCTGACCCCACCAGTTTTAATGTCTCTCCAAAACCGTTTACGTAACAAAGTGCTACTTGATCCTTTCCCTAATCTCAGAGTTACTAACAAAATCAAATCACTTCACCCGCAATATCTGAGGCAAGCGTCTTTTACAGAAGCAGAGTACAGTAAAACCCCCATTTACACTAAAGAAGAGACCGTGTAATTGGAGTAGTGTATGTGGGGGAGTGAATCTCGTACAAAATTAGGGATTTTGTTTTTTTCCGCGAAAAGTTTGCAGTTTTCCCATTTCACAATTCACACTATTTTCATAATTTCTACTCACTATTGTAGGTTGATTTAGTCGTGAGCCCTGCATATTTAGCTTTTGTATATAATATTTCAGGTTTATAAAGAAGATTTTTGGTAATAAAGATAGGTAAACTTTCATTATGTTTTCTGATTTATTGTTCGTATTCACTGGTCATTCAAAACGATACATCAATAGCCAAATTTATAATAAATTGATATCATAACATTCATTCACCTACAATAAAAGACTTAGGTTATTGCTTTTGGACAAAGTTTGGTCACTCACTATCAACATTATTTAGTAATTTCTAGACGTATGTTTTATATTCATGTCAAAGCTGCAAGGAAACTTAAAAATCTACCTACTTTATATTTAAAGAAAGCCAATTTTGATGGAGGAGTTGTCATGTTTTGTATTTTTTATTAGTTGTATAAATCGAACGCCACACACTACTAAAAATGTGTAGAAAAAAAATATACCACATCATCTTTAGACAAACAATACAGCAAATTGTGTTCGTAAACATGTGAGTAAATACACTGTGGCTTGGGTGTCATTTCATAAATTGCTAATATTTCTTGCATAGTTTTGCCAATGCAAAAATTAAATTTTCCTACCATTCTCTTTTCTTTCTTTTTCTTCTTTGACCATATTCATTAGAAATAATAAAGTTCTTCCACATATAAATTAACAAGGTTTATTATTGGTTTATAAATGACTATTTTGTTATTCTCCATAATAGTCAAAATGTGAATAGGAATTTATATATATTGTCACCAATTTCCAAAATTTTCCACTGTTCAAAGTTATTTTTATATATTTTTTACAATTAAATACTACTGATTTTTTCTGTTGTTAAACCCTTTTACTCCCACGGTGCCAAAATATCAGCCCATCAGAATTTATGTCAAAACTCCCAAAAAATGACATTTCAGGTGTTAACATTTCTAATCGATATATTGCATTTCATTATAAGCATTTAATTCAAGATGCATCCGTCTTGGTAAAAAAAAATCCAACCAATGCTGTAGATGTTAAAAAATTGTCTTTTTTTTCATAATAACCATGCTTGTGGCAGGAGCCTTAAATTACCCCACTAGACTCTGCTGTCCACTGTTCTGTAGAATACTTACTCTAAGGTTTTTTTGCATTATCAAGCTTGAAATATTAAGTGGTATTGTAATAAAATAGCATATTAAATAAACAGTAAAGAATATGCTTTTTGAGTCAAATATAATTTAAATAATTTTGGTATCACGTAAGCCGCGATTATTTCTGGGCAAAATTTAAGAATGTGGTTGAAAACAATGCTATGATTTAGAATCTATTTTTTCGGATTCCGAAGCAAGAAAACACACATTATTATTAAGATCACTGATAAATTATGCCAAATACGAAATATTTGACACAATTACGACACCATAATATAAGTAAGACTTTATGTTAAAAATCAAACAAACATTGTCGCCCCATTTGTCATTAAATTTGACAAGCACAAATGGCCAAACAACATGAATAATATTAATAAATTATTGATGCCGATTCAACTAAAAGTTATTTGGTAAACAGTACAATGTTATTGCGTAAACATGATAAATAATCACCTGTGCTCACTGTATTTGGGTGCAAATACGTGTCTAAGCTATTTTCTAGTAAATAATTAAAATTCAATTGACGCATATAAAACACAATTCACTAGGTACCTATTACATATCAGGCTGTAATTTTATGTTCTGCAATGTCACCATATTCTCAAAAGACATGTCACAAACAGCTAACATAGTATTTTTTATAAACATGATTTTATAGCAAACATTCCAACAATAAAATTTTCACTCAAAGCAAATTTTTTCTAGTGCAGAATCTATAGAAACTACAATACTACCGTAGTAAAAAAAAAGCAGTTTTGAATATAATGTATTTCACATTCTTTTGAAAGTGATATAATTAACATGCTGACACTGAAGCTTATTTTTTAACTAGTAAAATTTAAAAAAAAACATGTAGCACTACAAGTGTATTTAGATTTGTAAAGAAATATTCTCAAGATTTTAACAGTGTTAGTATAATATATTTTTCAGCTACATACATAATTGTTTAAGAGAACATATGAAATTTTAGTTTATATTTTCTTTTTGAATGCAAATCCCCCTCATTGATTGTCAATTAAGAATTATTCACATACTTAAAGAAAACCTTAATAAGTCGATTGTATTTTCTTATGTATGATTTTATCAAGTTTTTGCTAAAATTTTGCCACAATTATTTATTTATTTACTACGTTATAAGTAAGTATACATAGAACATAATAATCGAACTGATTAAATAAAAATAAAACTAGGTATTAAAACACTTTCTATAAATTAGATTTAAAATAATCAATTCAGAATATGTATGCTTCTTATGCATAAAATCATGGCATCATAGGAATTTTGTAAGTCAACCAATTTAGACTTTAATTACTGAGAGTAATAATAACCTATGCATGGGGAGAATTTTCCGAGTATTTTTTAATTGAAATGGAACTTGGTTAGAAGTATAATTTAGTTTAAATGAATGAATAATATTTTTTCGAGATGAGATATTTATCGCTTTCCCTGTTGCTAGCGGATACTGCAGATGACAGTTTCAAAAATAGAATTTGATTGGATTCAAAACTAGATATATCGCCGGAAAAAAATGTTAAGTTAGTTGAGTAAAAGGCGTAACATATTTTCCTACCTACTTCAAATATTATATTAAAAATAGCAAATGCACTTGAGAAAATACGCAGACATGGAATGTAAAACGTGACAAAGGCAATTGATAGCACTTGATCTTGCCCTAATAATGTGAACATATGGGTTAATTTGAATAACAGTGGCCGAAAGTAGGTTAGAAACCCCAAATATTTCTCGACAATGACAGCTCTCCGCGTCACATACTTCAACGAGCCAAAGAAAATTCCCTTGTAATGTCAAGGTCTCGGCAGTGAAAATATAAAGTAAGGGAATATATAGCAGTCAATTAGATATCGAAACAAACGAGAGTAAATGCACTTTTAGTAATGAAAATACAAGTTATAGGTGACGTGACAGAAAAAAATCAGCGGCAAAAGTGAAATCTTGCATAAAATATGGACGTAATTCATTTAATACACACCCAAGTAAACATAGCGTAAGTTTAATTGTCAATTATTTACCTGGTCGGCCACATCTTCTGCGTTTGTGACATATTCATTTGGGAGTTGCATTTTAACACACCACTTACACTACACGGAGAAATTTTACTAACGAACGAGTGATGTGGATAATCATTTATACATTCCGGACAAGAAAGCAATTGATTAAACCAACATTATTTTCAAAAAAATGATAGGTCTCTAAATCTAAGCAGTAAACCGATAAAACTTATTTTAAATTATCTGTTATTTGTAATGTAACCAATATATAAATTTAAATCAAATTCACTAAAAATAATATAAGCACTATTATGATAGGACAAAACAAAGTCAATATGGCGATCAAGTAAAAGCTGTCAAGTTGCGTTCGAAACTTGTTTCTGATTTTGACATAGGTTCGATTTCACAGTAAATTTATAGACTTTTGACTCTTATTATTTATTTCATTGTGAAATCTACAAGATTTTATTCCATTTTATATGTCATTCAATCAGTAATTGCTCAGTAATTTCAATAAACCGTGAGCTAACCTATCTTTCAGGCTAAGGCAGTTGTAAACAATACAAAACAATGCTGGAAATAACATGCAATGATCGCCTCGGGAAAAAAGTCCGGGTAAAATGCAATCCAGATGATACCGTCGGTGACCTTAAGAAATTAATTGCAGCTCAAACAGGAACTCGAAGTGACAAAATAGTTTTGAAAAAATGGTACACAGTCTTCAAGGATCACATAAAATTAGCCGATTGTATCCTTTTCAACTACATTTACAAGGAATTTTCATATTATTTTCTACAAAAAAGTATGTCTTTACTACCCTAATTTAAAACATTGTTTCGCCTTCACTATTTTATACAGTAAATATAACTATGCTTCTAATAAGCAGAAATCCTGTCTCGCTCATGCCATTACTCTATCTATGAAGGTGCTAACCATTTGCGTTCAAAATTATTGGCCGATATCAATTGGGTCGGTATATGTAAATGTGTACAGTATCTGTCAATTTAATTTAATTAAATTCGTATCGACAAATTATTGGAAAAGGCTTTTTTTTTGTTATGTGTTAACAGCGTATTTCAGTCCTTAACATTTTGGTTGCTGTAGAAAAAAGAACGTTTGTACCTAGCACATCAGCTATAATTTGCAATTATTAATTTAATTAGTTATTGAAGAGGTAACTCGTCTGGAGTGTTGAGCACGAAAAATTTGATGAGATATCTCGTCTGTGGCAGCCATCCAGTTAAGTCCCCAATTTATCAGAGCACCTAGACCAGGGGCAGGAACTTGCCCTTTGAAACCAAATTTTACAAACAAAATTCTTTATAATTTATACGTCATTCAAATGTGTTTCGACATATAATTTTTTTAGTCGGTTGAGTATCAACGGAGTGAACTCGTAAGCATTTGGAGAAAGAGTGTAACCATAATGTAAAAAGATTTTTTTTCCATGAGGTGTGAAAATTGGAACAATTCATATATTTTATAAATCCAAGTCATTAAAATGTTGGAAATCCGTAATTTTTTAAAAATATTTTCGTTCATTCAAAAGTAATATTTAAATATGCTTTACAACTTGCTACTTTTTTTTCTAACCGATATTCACTAAATCCCTCAAAAAATAGTGCAATAATCTAGGAAATTGTAATATTAAAATTTGCTCTATGGTTTGTTCCAAGAAGTTCTATCAGTGGCAGTTCTAGGTACTGGGCTAGGTGGGGTAAGCCCGACCTGCATTTTTCACCCAAAACTTAAGATGGCTGAATAAAAATAAACAGCAATTCGGCCGCTGAACAAAATAAATACATTTATAAGCGTAACTAACCTTTCCCAAATGAATATAATATCTTTCTTTTAATTTTCCTCTGTCAATATAAGACAATGTTACGTCTACCTACAATCATATTCTCGATTGTGTTTTGTATTACAATTTTAAACTGAGCCGGCATAAAAAAAAACAATAACCCTATAAATACTTCATAGAGAACAGGCAACGTCACGTCAGTTTGGCAACACCAAAGACTCAAAGGCTAAATCGTTCAAGCCCGTAACCACAGACAATATTTCTTTACACTGGGGCGCAATCAAGCACGATTAGATTTTTTTTTGTATTTGTACGTACGGAAACGTCATCAAACACAAACGATTGTGTTTCATTCTGTCGATCGTTGGGGGCTAAACTGAATCTGCCCATTACGCATACTTATGCATTGAAACACAAATACCAATATCGTTGTATTGTATGAAAGTGACAGGTATTGACTCTCACTGACAGTTCTGTATTGCTTTTAGTAGGTACTTGTTATTTCACTTTGAAAGAAACGAATTTAAGGGTTCCGCATTCTATTATTTCTTAGTTACATTAGCATTGATTTTATTATATAATAATTTATGCATTGCAGTAGTGTCGTAGTATTTGTTAATTTGCTTGTAGATTAATGTATAAGGTGAAGTGGAAATATGCTTTTCTCTAGCCCACCCAAGATTTTAGGTCAGGAACCGCCACTTAGTTCTATTCGTATTTCACGCATCAATTTCCTTAATTCGCCGTGATTATTTGACATTTTCCTATTAGTAGTAAAATTGCCTGTAGAACGGCATTATTATTATTAGTTAATTTTCAGGTAGTACACTGTAAAGCATATTTCCCAATTG
Organism: Himalopsyche anomala; assembly: GCA_031772345.1. Taxonomy (NCBI): domain Eukaryota; kingdom Metazoa; phylum Arthropoda; class Insecta; order Trichoptera; family Rhyacophilidae; genus Himalopsyche; species Himalopsyche anomala. Next base: position 7,703,044 of record CM062821.1, read on the forward strand.
GGTTCATTTTGAATTATGTTATTTAATTCAAGTAGTTGAATACGGCCTGACATAAATAAGTTCCCTACTTCTGACCTAGACCTATTTTACTCAGCGCTTACCTGTCAATACAATATATAATTAGATTGATTTGATGTTTTTTGAAGCATTTTTGCATTATCGCCAAAAAATCTAAAAAGAATGATTTTATAAAAATGTGCAGTCTTTATATGATGAATACAGCATGTCAGGTTTTGACAATTTTTTCCCATTCATGTTGTCGATTGAAACCAATTACCCGGTCTCTTATGATTCAATAATTATAATTTTTCGCAATTTCTTCCTTAACTCTATGATTTTAGATGAAATACATGATGGTATGAATCTCGAGCTGTATTACCAATAAGAAAAAAGCAAGATGGACGAGAATTGTACATAATAATATCTGTTATCAGTCCAAAAAATAATAATTTATGAAAACTCCAAACTACAGAAAGATGAACTTCTACAATACAATACAATTAAAAAGTATTTGTGCTGTAAAAATTAGGTATAAATCATTTTATATATCCACACGATGGATATAGATTATAATTATATACCCTGTTTTTTTAAGTAGTATATAACTACACAACATTGTTTTTAAAGTCATCTTAACCCTGGATCAAGGATAAGACCATCACACTTGATTCACCGATAGCTGGAACACCACCTGCAACCGATACTAATCTAACCCAATTTCTATTTTCAAATTCATTATATTTCGAGCACATAAATAATTGAATAACTTTTGTTTAATTTATTTTTTGTAAAATTTTAATGTATTAAAGATTTTGTGAATTTACCTTCAGCTGTTTTTTTAATACTTATGTTAACCAAAATTTATTGAAATATTCCAAAAAGAGAATGGTGGTATTTGGGGTGTAGTAAAGGGAGTATCCTGTCATATTCTCATATAAATATTCCCTTTTTAAATAAAAATTTTGGCATCAATTAGGGGCCTCCAATCCCAGGATCCTGACCAATTTTGCAATCCTGAAATCCTAGGATTCACTGTAACAAATGAAAAATCTATTTATTCTGCTAAAAAAAATTATTAATGCTGGAGTCGGTGTCAGTCATAACTTTTTGAAAGGATGGAGCTAAAAAAAAGGTGTTGAAACAATCTCAATTTCTGACTTTTTCCCCTGTTCCCCAATTCTCCGAGAATCTCGAACAGTGCTGATGTGCATGTGTGGAATGATATGGTGAATGATCAATCCCGGGATCGAAAAATTGTAAATCCCACAAAGCCAGAATCAGAAAAAGAGTTCGGGATTGTATGCCCTATACTCAATATAATAATTTTGCTTCAAAATTATGTTGTTAAAACTTTCTCAATAAAATAAAATAAAGCCATTATACCGCAAACAGACGAATAACGCATTGTAATTATATGATTGATCTTTATAGTATACGGTAGGGATGGCTAGTGCGTCGATCGCGGACCTGTATTGACTATTTCTTATTTTTACCGTCAATACTAGTCAACGTTCCATCTTTTACAATTCGCTATGGATTCGTTAATATGTCAATCACATATCAAAGTTCCAAATGGAGTTTCAACGTGAGATATAAGGATTTTACTGAAGAGGTTGCTATATTTATTCCATTCCCATTTAATGATAGTATATATGTGGAAACAGCCACAAAAAATTGATTAGAAATCAATTACCTTGCCACATTTAAAGAATAAACATCGACACTAAAATGTGATGTAGTCCTGAAAGCCAGAGCTTTTTAAGTCACAATATATTTTTTGGAGCATAATTTGTTGTTTGTTGTAATTCAACAGGGGTTTATTATTGAAGAGTTATTTATGTTTTCTTCACATCATAACCTGATGACAGTTTTGATCGATCCACAAAGTAAAAGATTAAAATGAGCAATGAATGAATCCAACGAAACATTGAACTACATACCATTCCCACATCATTTTTTATAAAATATCTGTTTTCAGAATATGTAAAAATGGGTCGATATTATTTTCTCAAGAAATAATTACTAGCATATCAGTCAATCACCATTAAAAATTGTATGAACTAATAGCTCCTGGAAAAAAAGTGTTGCCACTGTTGATGCGATTAGTAATAAGAAGTAAAATAATGAAATACAGTTTTATTTTCAATTTATTAAAAGAAATATTACAATCTGGCTAAAAATATATTTTGTGAGCATTGCTTCAGATTTCCTTCCTTAACTTCACATTCATTTACCTAAAATAGTTTAACAACTCGTTAAGACGAGTTTCGTCAAACATAACAAACATGATTAGCGCCATGATAATAGTTATCACATCCTATGTAGTAATAAATAGATTCGATTCTCGTTACAATATGGCACTTCATTTTAAATAGTTCTCGAAAACACATACTCTATCCAAAGTAGTTACTTTTTTTATCTTACATATGATCTCCCTGAATCTTTCATGCTAAAATGTCTAGGCAAGAGCATTAGAAGTGAGTAAAACACATGACAAGTTAATTGTGCATGCAACAAAAGTTACCTACTCAACACCCTACTTTGACGTCTTGCCTCTTTTCTACCGTGGGGCTGAGCCCTTGCGGATGGAACATACTACATCTGCTTAAATTATAAATGTGCTCTGAATACAGACTAAAGATAAAGCGAGCGTAAACTTGAGATGTCATTATAAATTCTGGCTGATAATTGTTGAATATTTTAAAAAGTGTAAGGGTATTTAAAGTAAAATGCAGATAGCCTGCACAATAATTAGTATTATTCCTTGAACTATTACTTTTAAAAGACAAAACAATTCTAGTACATATATGCGAAATGAATCTTGCCATTATAACAATGATCATGTTTGAATCTGGTTATAATCTTCATTAATTTCACGTTTGAAGTATTGTCAGCAATATACTGCCAATACTGCAGCTTACTGTGATACCGATTCTCAATTTGGATGAAAAGCTTGCAATGTCATTTTAAACATAAGTTTTTGATATTTCACACTTCGATAAAGTGGTAGTAGCCCAATGAATAACGGCCAAAATATTGAGTAGCTCACTTTAAAAACATCACACACGAGTCTGATGCTCTCATGATGCTAGAATAAGATACGAGTATATCTTTTAAGAGATTATTCAAAAATATTTATGATTAGTTATCACCGTGTTAACATACACTTTTCAAACATTTATTTTAAGCAGCACAAAGTAAAATTTGAATATACACAAGTATTCTCAAGGAGATTAATTAAAAATTCCTGAATGAGATGAAGAGTTTCCTGAAGCCTTTTACTATTTCATACAACATGCTTATCACAAAAAATATGCCTTGTAAATTTAAAACCAAAAATTAACATTTGGGGTTAGTTTTATTTAAAAAAATCTAAGCTTTAATTATTTGATTCCCAAAAGTTATTATTGCATCAAAATTACAAAACGTTTATTCCTTTATAACACTAAAGCTTGTGTGAGGCTAGATTTACTATACCTATAATGACTATCTACTATGCAAAACACATAGCTTTGCATGTTAAAAAATAGTAGTGTAAATTTGACTACATATTCAGGTATAATAAAATACTGGTTTTTCACAAAATGTTTATAATCCTAAGAAAATAATGCTTTCGAATAAATTATCTATGTAAAAAAATAATCAAATTATTGTTTGGTAAAATATTCCATTTCTCTGACAAAAAATACAAGGTCATATGTTTGATTAGTTTGCAGATGAACCTGCCAAAATTTTAATTAATTTACTTAGCAGCAATGTGTTGCTTTTTTGCAATAATAGATAGATAATAATATAAATTGTATTTAGGTTCCAAATTTTAAAATCTTTTAAGACAAATGAAACAATAATTATTGAATTATCAATGAAAAAATGACATTTATCTGAAAATCAAAAACAACTCTATACACTTACTTTAATACTACAATAATAAAATGTATTCATTTGTAATATAGGACTCTGCCTTTTTTGTAATAAGAGATTTAATAACGAAAATGATTCTCGACTTGTTCAACTTTGTTAGAAATTTTTACTTAGATTACAATTTGTTCAAATAATACCAATCTGATATGGAAAATTTCAATAATAAATAATTCTGAGATCCTTAAAAAAACTTTTTTTTGATAGTGGCAAGATATTTCAAGTGACCTGAAAAAATTGAATTAAAAACACATTTAACAAAAAAGCATTAAATTCTGGCCCCCTTTGAAAGGCTGCTAAAATTACTATATGTTTATTATTAGGCTACTTTTTGGTACAACTACTAACAATCCATACACAGTGTATGTTTCTTAGGTATCGAATCTTTGAAAAAAAATGGCACAATTTCAGCAAATCAGCAATATTTAAAATATCATATATAATATTGAAAAGCACCAATTCAAAAACATTAATTAAACCTTAGATAATAATAGTCATCTTAGGGCAAGAAATTTATCAAATACACATTTCAACAAAACAATTTTCATCAAACTAGACTGTGTGCGAACCGTCACTTTTATATTTTATGGCATTATTGTTTTGAGGTTTTAACTTATCCATGGAATATACCTCTCATTACTATTGGTTTGAAATAAATTCTCAGACAACCGAAATACGGCATTTAACAAATAGAACTGACAGTTCGCACTGATCCTTGTATAACGATTTATTAATATGACAAAAATATACTTCTTTATGTGTGTAGATTTTTTAGTCTAACAGAAACTTTCTATGCTTACCTGTTAATATTAAAATTTGAACACTTTTAGATATAACATAAATAATAATTATCATTTGAAATTCAATTTGAACTTTATTAGTTTTAAACGATAACGAAACAATCATACAAAATTATTATATCTAGCAATAGAAAAATATAACAATCGTATACTATTGCTGCCATAAAGTAAAAATATGCTGCAAGCAAGGCATATTCTGAACATTGAAAAAGAAGCTGTGATTTTCACTTAAGTATCTTTTTTAATAAAACTATTAAGGTTGAATAGTTTATCTTACATTGTTTGTTATATGCATCTTGCCATTAGATTTATTTTTCTTAATGACAGCAGCGTAATTGAAATATAATACTAAAGAGTGAAATTGTGAAGATATGTACGGGTCTTTTTCAATGTGATAAAATATTGCATTCGTGTTATGAACACATTATTTTCTTTTAAGCTTAGAAAGGATGTGCCCCCACAAAGTTTAACATTCAAGTAATGTAACATAATATAGAATTTAAAAAATCTCTTTTCAAGGCTTATTCCGGTAGTAAAAAAGCTGTCTGATGAAATATTTAACGTTAACAATAACATAATAATATGTTTAAGAGAGATTGCATGTACAGAATATTTACGTATTAACTGCAAAAGTATCAAATTAAATATGAATCGGGAACTTAAACTTTGGTTTAAATAATAATAATTGTCAAACAGTGTGAAAAAACAAACGTAAAAAAATGGACTATACAAACTAAATAACAGTGGACATATGAAAAATAATTTAAGTGAAGTGATGGTTTTATAATAAGTCCACTTTTGATGATAACATAACTATTTATTAAGTTTTTTTTTTAAATATATTACATTACATATTATCAGCAATGTTTTTGTGATATTTGACTGAACAGAAATATAAAATTGGTGGTATTCAATTAAGTATACGCAAACTAACATCTAACTCTTTTTTTTTTTTTTTTAATATTTTAATTGATCAACCGTTACTTTCAGTGTTGAGGTTTAACAGCGTAGACAGATATCTATTAACTATGTAAGAAAATAAAATTCAAATTCACTTTTGAATATTGTAAAAAAATTTGTACAAGAAACTTCATCAAGCTGTATTTTTATTAAGTAGGGATTTAACGTTTTTAATTCTTTTAAACACTACATTGTAAATTACTACAATATAATACTAATATAATTTGCTATATTATTTTAAAATCTAAGATATTTTTATAAATAAGGCAATATTTTCTAAGATACTTACTATTGTAAGTATATTGAAATAAACGTATTGCGTTGAAAAATATTTTGTGCACGTTACGTTGATAAAATGAACTGACATTTGGTTTTAAGCACTTAATTCTAATATTAAAAATTGTCTGTGGCAAAGTTGATCTTTCTGGCTAATTAACTGCTGTTACTTATTGCTGGGTTCAAAAGATATCTAAGATGAAATAAACAGTGTAAATTATTTTGTGATTTCTCAACCACAGGTTTTTGATTGATAGCCATACTTAAAAATAATTGTAATACTGTCGATAAAAGGTATGAATATAATATATTGAAATTGAGTTAGCGTATGATAACAAAAATGAATATTTATTTTTACACAACTGTTCATGGTATCTATTTCTACAATATAATACTAGAATTTAATTATCGATGGGTAAAACATAAATTATAATGAAGAATAAGATTCAACGATTCCGTGCCAAGGCTTCTGTTACATTGAATCTGAAAGCATTACAATCATTAAACGGGAAAAAGAAAATGCACATTTATTTGACACAATGTCCTAGAACAGCATCATAACCCACCAGAACTGAGAATACAAAAGCAGGGCTGTTTTGGCACGATCACTGCACATATCAGCACATTTTTTCAAACATACAGTTTATTAATTGTCGAATAGAACCAATCTTTTGCAATACATTTGTTAAAATCATATTTTTAATCTTTTCAATCACATCGTTGAACCCTGAGGATCTGCGGGATACTGTCTGAGAATGCTGTACTAGAATTAAGTATTTCTTACGTTCACTATTTTTAAGTACACTTCAATAAATAAAAAACCTTAAAAAAAAAAACAGCCATTAAAATAAATATCATTCTCCATAATGGCACCAATCATTCTTGTTTTGAGTATATTTGCTAACATTACATTCAATATAGTCCAAGTTCAGTGAACATAGTTTGACGGGAATTTCTTTTTATTTGATTCATATTGACCATTTTACCAAAAGCAATTTTTGTTCGCAAGTTAAGATTTTTATTAACAAAAACTAAATCGAATGCAAAGTTAGTTGAGGCTTATAGCAATATCACAAATACTGTCAATATCACAATCAACACCTTCTCAAGCAATATTCAGAAAGATGTCTGCACCGCGTATCCAATAGATAATTCTTACATTACATCCTGTATGAATGTTTACACAAAATATTTGATCGTAAATTGTCATTTTATAAAAAAATAGAATATGAAAACCAATAACTAAAATCACCGCAACACAAGCATAGTGAAAAATAGTTACGATCGAGGCAATTTGAGTTTTATTTTAAAATTAATAAAACTTAAAAATAATATTAACGTTAGATACCAATTAAATCTTATAGTCAACATGATTCGGTTGGTATAAACGAAATGCAATAGTTGCGGCTAAGTTCAATGTTGTTATAGTCAATCTTTTATGATGTATTCGAACAATCAAAAGAGGGCATCACAAAGAAACAAACTGTCAAAATCCACGCAAGCTAGTCAGGTAGCATGCTGTATAGAAGGGTTTCCCAAACTTATTGTGCAATAGAACACTTCGCAAATCTGGAAATATTACCGGAACACAGCTTATGTTTTAGGTCAGGTAATCCATAACAGTAAAAATATATGTTAATTTAATCACCTATTATTTCTTGATCAATTATTTTTAAAACATGTTACATTAAAATATGAGTAAAAAAAGCTCTTAAATTCTCTGCATTCTACCTAGATATTCGACGTTTTAAACATCAGTAGAGATTTACCATCAATCGATTTTTAATATGAAATAAAAGATGCTTAAATGTGTTGCAGCGTATATTAGCATTGCAAATTTTTCACGGAACACCTATTTAAGTCTCACAGAACACCAGTGTTACGCGGAACATAGTTTGGGAAACCCTGCCGTATAGCATTTTATCTCATTACAAGCACTCTAATACGTACAGCAAGCGGACATGATTATTCAAATAATTGATCACTGACGTTCGACAGTTCGAATATAACAGTGCAGATAGCTGTAATTATTACATTTAAGTTATACCAACTGTAAAAATCATGTTAATGGTATTAAAGACAATCTCTAGAACTTAATAAAATTGAAGAAAGCAGGCTCAAGAAGAAACAATTTTTGGCATACAATAAGAATTACAGAAGAAAATTGTTTCATAAAAATATTGTAGGATCAGCAAATTTCCATTTAGTTTATTGTTTAATTTTAGTTCCTCACAAAAGGAATGAGTGTGTGGACTTTCATAAACATAATCACAATCGTAAAACAAAACTTTCACAGCAAAAATACACGAGCAGCAGCCTTGAAAATCATTCTATAATTAGGGCACTAATAGAAAATAAATGGTGAAGTTTTATTTCAACTTCAAACACGGATTTAGCTTGGCGCTTTGCAGTGGAAAGATAATATCCTCAATCGATTTTAGAAAAATAATTAAATATTGAGAAAAAGAAATGTCTAATTTAAAATATATATATATATATATATAGTTCAATTATAACGATCGATCAAGTAAAATGAACAAGCATCATAGTTATACTGTATTAGAATAACGGTATGCTGAAAAAATATTTTGGTCCGGGGGTTTTCTACCACTGGAAAATACCCCCCAGGGGTGGGGTTGCTATCGAATATTAAATATTCCATAGGTTCATATTTGAAATGCACATTTTGAGCTAGAGTAAGACTTGAGAAGTAGGGAATTATATTCTGAACAATGTTGAAATGGGGAATGGAGCAGAAATGATTGAGAACCCCTGATTTAGTGCGTTTACAATATATTTTTTTTTACAGAACAAACAAATAATTAAGTATAATCTAAATTAAGTCAACGTGATCATTTTTTTTTTTAGATATTGACAAAATATAGTTACTAATTAATGTCAGTAAATGGGGGGTTAAAGTCAGGGTAGACTTGAGAATCTCTGTGCCTGTGTGCGAGGCGCCTCCGGCGGCTCGCAAAACTAAAACTAAATGAGTGGATAGTACTAAAATCTTAGCACACAGGCGCCGCACACTTTGCACACGCCACGAGCCAGCCCCAGTTAAAGTGTTATTTCAAATAAAAATCTAGTAAAATCTTATATATCAGCAGAAATATTTTTAATGCGGTCTCGAGCCAGCTGCGGCTCTACGTGAACCTCTTTGTGGGCTGGACTGTGGCTGCGGTGATCCGCATTCGATGATTGGAGAAGGTGGCAGGGAGCTGACTATCGGGTGAAATCCAACATCTACTCGGTCTGGTCTGATGTTTCCGCTTCTGCCGTTTAAGAAGTCCCGGATGTGCTGGACTATCAAATCTATGGCAACTAGAAAAAATAATAATGGTCATTTACATATTGAAAAACTAACTAACACACACATAAGATTACTATTGTTCTGACGACACTCGACCATTACTAGGTATTAATGACAGAAAATATTCAAAAAGTGGTAATTTAAGCACATAAATGATGAGGATGAGAGAGTCCCAATATGATATGACTTAGTGATACGACATTCTGGTAAAAAAACTTCAATTTGAAAAGTTGTGTTTTGTGATCTGTTCATTCTTTGCTGTAATGGGTGGTAATACACATTTTCATGTAAATGAAATTCCTCTTTAAAAATATATATTTTTAAAACATTAGATTTACGTGCATTGATTGCTTTACAGGATATGATATTTGCTGTTTAATTTGTGAATGATCACACCAATTAAGAATTACTCAAAAAAAGTATAACTGACATTTCTTTTGCTCAATATATTACATGAGAAAGTATTATTATTTTGGCTATTGGAAGTGAAGTAATTTCAATGGTAACTATAAAAAAAAACGCCAATTGAATGTTATGCAATATAAACTTTATTCACAGTAAGTATACAAAAAAACACTATCATAAAAAAAAGCAATAAGCAATTAAAAAACCCATAAAAAGGATAACATGGAAAACTATATAGATAAAGCTAAGTATAATGTATATATCATATTTATTGGATAATTAAGGAATATTTCATATCTTATAATTTTCAAGCACAAAAATCTAGTTTTGTATTTTTTTTACTTCTCGAGACAATTGATTTGAATCAAAACATTTTACAGGAGGATTGTAATAAAATCAGGTGAATGTTATTTTATAAATAATAATATTTTTCACAGTCAAACAATGACAAGGGTGTGTGAAAAGCAGATTCTGAGACAGTGAAATCTATGCAAGAGGAAAATGTAAAATATTTTTTTCCAAACCATTTGTGTGGTTTGGTTTTTAACCATGTCCGCTCCCAATGTGGAGCATATGGACTCCTAATGGAGTTTATCTCAACAGAAGAGTAACCATTTTCTGTTTGTTACTGCCAATGCTGCCGGCTACAGTCAGTGGATAAGTATGCCTTAACCAACTGAGATATATTTAAAATTCTAGTTTAATAGATTCTATAAATTACATAAACGTTGGTAAAAAAAAACTTATTCATAGATTTCACTTTTGTAGAATCTTAGTCACCCTTAAGTTAAATAGTATTTTAGTAATTAATTTTCAGTTCATTGTTTTTCATAAAGGAAAATAATTTTCCTTTCTACGTTTATCAATTGAGATAATAGGAATAATTAATATGGAATGGAAAGTGAAAATCATTAGGATTAATAATCAAGTCTTTTAATGAGACATTTATATTGAACGGTTCTAAGGTTAAATTCGAAACTTTTTAATACCGAATAGTTTGCATTTATTAGCATAAAATAGTAGTAAATATTGAAAAACCTTAAAAGTACATAAACTTTTACAATTGATAATTCGAGGGCTTAAAGCTAAACAACGTTATCTATAAAAAAGTTGTAGTTTTAATGTTATTTTTCATTCTCAGCTACATGATAGTCAAACAACATTATGTCAAGCTTCTCTAGTATCTTCTTAAATCACCATTGAAGTTTAACGTTAACTATATAAAGTTGTCACTTGTAAGATCAAACCTAAATATTTCATCATCACCATAAGCAATAGAAGTACACAATAAATTATAAAATATGAACACAAGATTTCAAATAAACATCTGTTTCGTAAAGTTACAAAACAATAAAAAGCGTTTTTTTGGCTCTCCTGAAAAGATAAACTTTTGTAGATAGTGTTGTTTGATTTAAAACCCTCTGTATTGTATTGGGTACAAAATGTAAGTTATCAAAATGTATTATACATAAAGGATAATCATAGTAATAGCAAGTGTTCTTGGACTCAAATATGTTTTGAAAAATCATTTATAGTGAATATGTAACTTATCATCAAAAAATTCACAAGTTAACTGTAGTTTACTGCTGTGCCAATATGAATAATAATACCAAAGACAGCCATGTAATGGCGAGTGATGGATGTGGTTAAATTTTTGAGACATCTATTAAGTAAAACTAAATAGCCCGATTTTATCAATTACCTGCGCGTAGAAATATCTTTCAAAAAAAATTCTCATTAATAGATGTCACTGTTTTAAAATCTGAACATTTTATTGAATCATAATTGTACTAGGTATATATAATATATGAGTTATTAGCAACTGCAGACACTTGTATAGTAATCAATTGTATTTTCAGTGGGACAATTTACACACAATAGTGATAAGAACATTTTCCCTGTAGGTTTTACATTTGCACGTTAAATACGAACAAAAAATAATTAAGAAAACATGAATGAAACTTCAAAACATGTCGATAAATAATAGGTTCAATAGATTTTGATACATATTAAAACAGAATATATAAAATACAATCAGTAAGTTATATTTACAGACTCAACTACAATATGTGAAATATAAAAAAAAACACATTAACTTTGTCAATCCAATTGGTTTATATAAAGCTTCTGGATTAGTTATATAAGTATTTCTGATTCATTATATGAATCCAAGGCTATTGAAGGGCTGGATTATTTCTGTGTTGAAGACAAAATAGATTGAATATTATATTTAATATTGTTAGAAGGTATTTATTAAAAGAAATCGGTACTAAAGTGTATGATCATAACATTTTTCATTTTGTGCAAACATATTTCAACTGGCATTTTGCAACAGCGATACTAAATTTTACAATAATAAATCGTAATTGTGAATTGTGAAAGTATTCTCTTTTCGTGTCTTAAAATCTTTCATTCAAATTTAAACATTCATTTCTGTATATGTTCGCGAAGTATCATCTGCTGCACAGTTCAATATTCATTTACTATTACACAAATTAATTTGTTAATGTTCACTATGAAATAGTTATGATTTGACCGGCTAAATTATTGTGCATTCATTCAAAGTTTTACAGTCTTATAAATTTGGCTAAACCTTAGGGTTAAAATATCATATAATCAATCCATTCTGATTCAATATCGACAAGTTTTAATATATGCAGATTTGTTGTAAAAGATAATATATAATATTGGAAATTATTTCATGGAAATAAAAAAAGATATCGCTAACTGTAAAATAAATGCATATTATGCCATCACATTCGTGACCATTTTTGTGAGTATGATTATTTTATTTCTAGAAGCAATTAAGACATTACTAATTGAGAGAAATAACCATATTACCACTACCTTAAGTCATATTCAGTAACAGAGGTTATTTCGAGATCTGGCATTGAAACAAAATTTTGATGGAAGAATTATATAGAAAATTTTACTACTCAAACTCTCGATTATCCATGTGCAGATTTTGTTCATGTATAAATTCAATACAATTTAACAAAAAACATACACAATTTAGTTAGAGAATTGATAGTATTCATTTACACATCAACAGAGGTTTGTAAACACATCTTATTATATTTCGTATTCCTAATAATCGCAAGAAAGTTGTACTTACTATTTAATAAAAACTTACGTTAAATAAAAGATTTAGAAAAGCTAACTCAAACTGTTCGCATTACAATCAAGCAAAAAGAAAGTTGGAGGAGTTTACAAGAGATTGTGACAGTAGTGCAAAAAGAACACCCAATTGAAAGTGCTGAGCATTGTATTGAAAACGTTATCAGTTCGGATTATCCGTGCGGCCCCTCCCCACCATTGTTCCGCATAATCGGTAGTTTACTGTAGATAAATTTTGGAAATAAATCAGTCATCAATATTTGGTGTAGTTTTTGTTTATCTGAGGTACGCCTGAAATAATGATATATTTGCTAAAAAGAGACTGACAAAAATATAGGCAAATTGTCAGCTGAGTGCTAGGGTAAGTCACTCACGGTACAGTGTGCAAGAGACCCATATAAAGATTTGAGTATGCAATAACTTATGAAGTAACAAAGCTTTTTATCTGAAATTTGGAATGTGAATAAAGGTTTACTGTATTTTTATTATTTATGCTTCAGTTTTTATAACTATATTTTTGGTTTGAATCAAACAATATTTGATGTGTATCACATATTTTTGCATCATATTTTTAGGAAACAGAACTAACTGAACAACGAAAATAAATTGAAATATGAATACTATAATGAAAGCCATTATAACATTATACAAACACTGCATAGGTAGGTTACAATTCAAATTTGAAATAATCAGAATAATTCAACTTTGACTAGTTTTGCATTCACCTGACAAAGTTTGAAGTTTATAATTGTCATTTTCTAAAAATTAATTTAACTTAAAAAAATTAAATTCGATTAATATTTTATGGAAAAGTGAAATAACAAATTCAAACATCTTTTATGATTAATTAATTATCAACCAAATAAATAGCATTGAATGATAAGTATTGTTTACAGTACAATTTTGTGGCAATATATTGCTGATGTGAAGGTTTAACCCTTTTACTTCTAGAGCACTGTTCTATTGCCGCAAACTTTAATGTAATACGTAAGGGTCAATTATACCGTTGGTGTGGAACATTTCTTTTACAGGAGTTTGGCTTTTATTTGAAGAAATCATATCATATACCTTCTCTCATGTTTAGTTATGTTTTTACTTTACAAAAAGTAGCGAAAACTTTACCTTTAAGAAGATATGTTTAATTATGTTTCAAAATATAATTGTCATAATGATCACGTAAAAGTTTATTAGATTATGAGAAAATCTCCAACTGCCGGACAAAAGAAATAACACTGTATAAATGAAACTGGATAGAAATAAAAAATTAACATTTCATATTACATACTACTCAAACGCATTCATTAAATTAACATAATACTGGAAAATATAGTGAAAATGTTATGAGGTAACTCATCCTTGTTGCATTTGTGTATGAGGTAGACACTAAGGCACATATATATAGAAATCAAATAGACATTGGAGCCATAGAGAACTCAATGTTGTGCGACCATTCTTTCTTTCAAAAGGCTAGAAACATTTTGTGTCAGAACAATGAATAAATAGATTAAGAAGTGAACATATAGATCTGTTCTTCTACAGCAAACATCAAAGCTCAACAATTTGCAACCAAAAGTTGGCTTCTGGTATTTTGGAAAATGTCCACGGGAACAATGTATTTCCGAATAACTTAAATTAAAATTCCTAAGAAATATATATATATTTTTTATTTTTTTAATCCATGCTGGCTACCAATGTGGAGCTTATGGCCTTCTAATAGCGGTATCTCAACAGAATTTTTCTACCAGAACTGCTTGTAACTCAGTTGCTAAATCTCTTTTTTTACGAAGAGAGTAGGGATACAAAGGATAGGGTTAGGACATGACTAATGGTATGGTAATCACTTTCGCTATGCCCTGTTATTTTAGGATCGGAAAGCTGGGGAGAATTGTCAGACATCACAAACATCCATGTCTTCAAACAGAAATCAATAAATCAATAAAAAATGTCGTGAGGTCTGGCATGGAAGCCAACGGCGTTGACCACTGTACCATGGACCCGACACATAGTAGATATAATTAATCACCACTGAATATAGTAGCTTCTAAATATATGAATAATATTATAATAATTTTTGTGTTATTTGGAATATTGTCATTTTATAAAAAGATTCTGTTGAAATTCTCATCATGATTTAAAAATAAAATCAACTTTTGAATTACATTTATGATAACTAACTTATTTTTTCCAGTGTCCCAAACTTGGAACGTTTAGTTTTATATTCCTATAAAAAATAAGCCTTTTTTTTAATAAAAAAAATTGAGATTGCAGCAATGAGGAATATTCTTTTTTAAGCATTATTCTTTAGATTCAAAAAGAACTGTCATCTGATTCAGGCAAAAATGATTTTTACTGATTAAATGCAAATAAAAGTTTTAATGTTATATAATCGTAGATATTTTTCGCAACAAAAAAACTACAAATAACTTGCTAATTCTATGTGTATCATACATACACATAGAATCATTTTTTCTATATTACTTTTATCGTCAATAAACTGTCAGAAAGCAATAAAAGTCATAAAACCTTGTAAAACCTCACAAAATTTTATTTCACCAGGTGAAATTTTATAATAAAAAAACGTGCGGTCGTTAAGCTGTTAATGTAAGGAGATATTTTTGTATCATATTATAAATTCTAGATATTTGGGTGCAAAAAAATGTTTGAGTTTACATAACAATACCGAGCAAACAATCAATTTACAGAAATATACATATCATACAATAAAATGAATAAATCTTTACATTTTTATTAATATAAACAGATCATACTTATTATTGCAGTTAAAAAAATCATACATAATACATCAAAAGCTGCATTCAAAATGGTCATTCGAACTAATGATTCGCAACAGCAAAGGATTGAATCAATCATACAAATAGTAAGGTAAATTTGTCTCGTTAAACCGAGAAGCCCTGCACTATCGGCTGATGTTATCCTCTAATCCGTCGGAGAGCACCCACGGCTGGAGAGTTTCAACGATCACATGTACGGATTCACCGTCGTCGTCCTGCTGTTCCAATTCCTCTTTGGCCGCTTGCAATTTCTTTTGTTTGAGTATGTCCCCGATGTGATGGACGATAAGATCGATAGCGACTGCAACAAGCAACCAGCATTTGTCGAATATTTTCTGTTCTGTATTTGCACTCTTTATCACAACGGCTTTCAAATATTTTCTATCTCAGACTGTCAAGAGCTTTAGACGATGCCAAACCGAGAATAGGAATTTCCGCAATTTAAATGTAGATGAAAAATTATATTTGTTATTTAAATACATTCTTTTATTTGATTATGATTCAACTCAATTAGAATGGGGGGCAATACGTGTAAATTTTATGATTTTTATATTTTAGAAATGACTACTATCAGGCAAAAAAGGTCAATAAATCTTTGCTACAAAACCATAGCTAGAATGTTCTAATTTCATATTTTTTAAATGATCGTATCTTTTAAAAGAACCACATATATTGAATGTTTAGATAAAATCCTTGCCACAGTAGACAAAAATTATATTTTTTTATATATCTATACAACTTGAGAAGCTTCATTTGACAGTTTTAAATAAAATTAAAATGTACATAGATTATCTTCATCTTATAAACCAAAAAGTAAAATATTTCCTTAGCAAAAAAAAAAAACAGTCGACTGTAGATAGAGACAAGTTTTTACTGAAATATTTGTAATGAATACCGAGACAAGGAAATATGAGAAAGAAATATAGCTTGAAAGAAGAGTGGTCGAACAAGGGACATGCTGGATTCAACGTGGGAAATAATGGCAAAAAACCGATAAGACCGATCGATGATGAAGTAACTATGTGGATTGAAGATTTTTTTGTATTAATGTACGTTTCCTTCTAGCACACAATATAGTTTATTGTGTTAAATGTATTTATACAATGATTCATCAGAATTCATGGGCGAAAGAGTTTATCTAATATCATAATACATCACAGTTTTCTGGTCATTTATTGCAATGGCTATCAACCTGTCAAAGGCAGAAACATAATAAGGAATCCTAACTATTACATAAATTAATACGAATAATACACTAATTTTCTACCTAACCCGAGGGGCACGAAATGTCACGCTCCAACCAATTTCGTTAAGCGATGCGAACTTTCATAAAAACTTTGTATGTTAGTTTGCAAGGTCTAATGAATTTGCTTAGAGTGTGACGTTTCGTGGCCCTTGGGTATAAGATCATATTAGATTCACAGGGCGTCAGTAAAATGCAATTCTGCATGAATATGTTATCTCTATCAGTAATAATCTCACCCACATGCCTAAAATTATCACCCTACAGGCAGAAGTTGATAAGTAACAAACTTTATAAAAATGAGGCATGTACACAATGAGATTCTTGCACATCAATTCTTTATCTGGAATAACTCAGTTGGTGCATTTAACAGTTTAGCTAAAATAGCTTTTTTTTTTATCGGTAATATTATTAAAACAGATTTGAAGGCAGGAAATTGTCCCTGCCTATTAACTCTTAACTATATTTGTGTCAGATATGCATAAATCTATCTATTTAACATAAAATATTAATAATTTAAGATTTCGACTGAAGGTGCTTGGTGGAATTTCAATATTAAATTTGAATGATTCAAATTATGTACACTCCCACAGATTTTGTCACTAACGACCCGGGTTTCGCCTTTCGGCATCTTCAGGCGTTCAAGCGCACGGATGAACTTGAACTGTCAGTTCAAGTTCATCCGTGCGCTTGAACGCCTGAAGATGCCGAAAGGCGAAACCCGGGTCGTTAGTGACAAAATCTGTGGGAGTGTACATAATTTGAATGATTCAAATTTAAAATATTAATGTTAAAGGCTTTGGCTCTGTCCAAAAAGCTCAAGTTTTTCATTGACTGTTTCCTCAGAACTATCAATTTGTCATGTCACTTACCAACATCTGAAAGTAACGATATATATTGCTGAATATATATATAATTATTATCAAACTTTACCATGTTGAATTTACACGCTGAAGATAAATAATCTATTGGGTAATCAATTGGGTTTCCTGAGTTTACTGCAGCGACTCGTAACTCGATTTTAGTCTATTGGTAATTTACCAAAATCAAAGACCATAAAACCAATTGAACTATTCCTGATGAAAAAATAGTCTATCTGTTTCCACAACACTAAAGTAATTTGGTGTAACAGTCATCAAAATTAAATAATCAGCAAACAGCATATTCTGAGAAATGATAAGTTCAGTGATATCAATCAAAATTGATGTTTTACTAAATTTTATTGATTACATCGATTCATGATAGTGTCGTAAACAAAAAAAAAAAAAAAAGATTAAATTATCAAGAATTTTGCTTTTGGCTTTAGTTGTGTTTTTAATTTAGTAAGTGAATATCGTGTTATTATAGACAGTGAAGAGCAAAGTATATAGAAATCATTTTAAATACATACAATCTCCCGAGCTACAGATGTAATGGTACATGCATTTCCATCAGCAGATTATTAGATTAAAATATTATAGATCTACCATTTTAAGGTGTCGTTTAGAGACGCTAGTGTCACAGAAAAATGTTATCAGACAGCCAAGGAAACCCGCAACGTTATTGATTAAAATGTTCAATTCATTTTTGACACTTGCGGGTTTCACAAACCTGTCGGACTTTCTTCCTTTGATTTTTCCCTACATGTGTGGCGAAATATGTTATCTATTATCTCTTGCCATTCTCATTTTTTTTATTGAATTATAGCACATTCTTTAGATATGGATACTACACACATCTATTAGTGATTTTTGGCAGTCACATGATGTTACCTATCTGTTGCAAATAAACAAAAGTATTTTTTTTAAATATTATTATTTGTAAACAAATCGGTAACCATATAATATTTAGCGTAAAATTCTATTTAAGCTCGATTCCCTTCTCGGAATTAATGACAGTAGAAAACTACATGCTTGCAAATGAACGTAATAAAGATCTACGACCAAATTGTGAATTCATAAAAGCATTTGAAAAATTATTTAAATTTAATAATAAATAACTTCATTTACACTCTATTTCTATGAATCTAAAAAAAAAATTAATTACTTGAAATAATAAGTAATATTCTTTCACAAATTAGCCCATAAATCAATAAAAAAATGTTTCTATATTTTTGTGTTAAGTAATAAATAGTAAAAAATAGTTTACAACCCAAACCACCTACACATTCCCACAATTTTTTTTTTGAAGCACTTGATATTGCCTATCATATTTATTACTACTAAGGACAGCTTTCAAGAGACGTGTGTGCTTACATTTGACAGCTACAAGCCCTAGATTGACTATTTTAGTTCTGACATCTGTTGGCTGACAAACATCAGTGATCTCATTCAGGAAGAGTTCATCTTTACTTACCACCCAAACATTAAGATGATAATGTTTCCACAGTGCCGATAGGATAAAAAACAATCACTGCTAATACATCAATATTTAATAGAAAATATCACTCACCAGTGTTTTCTGCTCCCCTTGGTATGATGACGTCAGCGAATTTTTTGGTCTGAAATTAAAATAAAATAATTTTAGGTCGGAGGTTTGACATTATTTTTACCATGTCCATTACCAATGTGGAGTATATGCACTCCCAATGGAGCAAGAAAACCATACATGCTCTTGATGTAATATTTTGTAGGTTAATATAGTACATTTTTTTAAATTTTTCATTTCTGAAAAACTGCATAATATAGTATTACGGATATAACAAATTGATATTTATTTAACTCACCGGAGAACAGAATTCGTCAAAAGCAGGCTTAACAAAATTCATGTATTGGTTCAATACTTGGTCCAGATCTCGGCCCCTCTCGATAATATCACGCGGCACTGTTCAAAAATAAAAATTGTTATTATTATCATAATATGATTTTCCATTCCTTTCAAGACATTAGAAATTGTTAAAAATCTTTTTTCTTTTTTTTATTTATATTACTTTTTTTGAGCTAAAAAATAAATTGTTACCAATTAATTAAAAACAATATGTACTATAAGTATAAAAGTATACTTAAAAACAATATTTTTCATCAGTTGAATACGTGCAATATTGTTGCATGCCTTTATAAAATGCAGATTCCTTTTCGAGTCCCGTTTGGATATTCTGTCAACTTAGAGCAACTTGGAACTGTGATATTAGAGCAATAACTAGTTCGATAACTTTCCATAGGGAAGTATATATTGCATCAACATTAATCTTAAATTAGCAGCGATAAATCACACTCACACTTTTTCACAACAAATCTGAGCTATGATTAATCACCGCTTGGTAAGCTTAGGGTAGGATTATGACAATGTGTTTGATTGTTATTTTCAATTTTAATTGGATCAATTAATAAATGCACCCATTCACTTTGAGTTAATAAATTAAACTGTTGTGCAGCTGTGTAAATCTGCGGACAGTGTTGCAAATGTCAGTGTATTGAGCAGGACAGCGTTAAGACTCAAATTCAAGTGCAAGAGGTATAACGTGATTATCATGGACAGAACATTGTTTACAAGCAGACACTTGGATTTATACATGATGTAACAATTTTCACATTAGACCAGACATTTTGTCCATTATATCGAGGTTCATGCATTTCTATTCAACTTCAAAACAACATGGACAGATAATAATTATTTGGGTATCAAAGATCCTTGTATGCTATAAATAATGACTCACCCCTTCTGGCCAATCGAGTATCGGAGTCCGTGTCTACAAAAAGTTTCATGTGAAATAGTTCTCTTATATTTGTGAAGTAGAAAACTAAAATACCCTCAAACAAAACGACATCCGCAGGATATATAACCGTCTTCTGATCTTGGCATCTGAAATTTTTACATGATCCTATAAACAATCAAATTTATTATGCCAGTAAATTATTAATATGCATTAAATGTCAGTGACGATCTGATTGAAAATGTTAATAAGAAATGTCTATTCGATTGAGAGTTTTGTGAATTTTATGATAGTAATAGACTTTGTTGGGTCTATGGCGCAGCAGTTAGCATTGTTGGCTTCCGAGCCGAACTCATGGATTGGATTCCCAGTATGAATAGCATTTTTTAATCGATTTCTGTTTAAAGGCATGGGTGTTTGTGATGTCTAAAAATTCCCTCGCAATCTTTCGATCCTTAAAATACTGGGCGTAGCGATAGCGATTAGTTAACTACTAATCCTGTTCTAGCCTTATCCTTCTATCCCTAATACTCACTTTGAAAAAAAAGAGAGGTCGAGTGACTGAGTAACAATCAGTTCTCATAGAAAAGTTCTGTTGAGATACCTTCATTGGGATGCCATATGCTCCACATTAGGAGCTGACATGGATAAAAAAAAAAATAAGACTACAAAAAAAGCCAACTTACACGGAATTCTTCTTATAGTCGTAAACTGGAAGTTCACATTTTTTTCCCAAGAGAATATCCTTCAGACAAGAGTATATCAACTCATCATCAAATGCGTCGGGGTGATCGAAATTAAACTGTCCTTTATCAGCTTTTTGTTTCTCGGCAGGCGTCAGCTCCCGGTAGAATGAATCTTGGCTGATGCAGACAACTTGCCTTTGTTTGTGATCCACGTCTACCTGACCCAGCTTTTCCATTATTTTCTGGCAGACAGTGGACTATAGAGAGAAATTATGATGTCAATTACAAACAACAATCATTTTTTTTTGATAGTTGGATTAATTAAGGAGAGTAGGATTTAATTTGAACAACTCATTCGTTGAATTTCCAATATATGAATTTTTATCCGGGAACATCTCGACATTTTGTTAGCCTGTATACTAGAGGTCTGTATGGGCCCGGGCCTGGTTCACGGGCTCTTACCCGACCCGGCTCGGACGGGTAAGCGCAATTGAGAGTCGGGCTCGGGCCGGGCCGGGCCTTGGAATTTGGGATATAATCTTGGGAAAAATATAGCAAATCGAGGATTTCAAATTCTTCGGTGAGTTAAAAAAAAAAAAGGACTTTCGGAGATAATCTGGGGAAAAAGTATAGCAAATTGAGGATTTCAAATTTCTCGGTGAGCTAAAAAAAAAAAAAAGACTTTCGGAGATAATCTGGGAAAAAGTATAGCAAATCGAGAATTTCAAATTTCTCGGTGTTTCGGGTCGGGTTCGGGTAACAAGTGCGGTATTAGACTCGGGCCCGGGTCGGGTTGGGCGTGAGTTTTTCGGGCTCGGACCGGGTAGTTTTGTAAAATTTTAGCCCTCTACTGTACCTCTACTGTATACTTATCATAATTTGCCCAAATCGTTTGATAAAAATAGATAAAATATCAACAACAAACAAAAAACAAATTTTAATGTAAATCATCAATTGTATACTCTCTTTTCTAATATACAGTTACCGAATAAAAATATCTTGACGAAAAATTGAAAAATAAATCACTTTGTTAGAACGCCTGAGCAGATGACAGATAATAATAAAATGTCAAATTAACAGAGTTAAAATAGGGTAATCATTAGATTGTATCCATAGGATAAATTTACCCCAATAAACTATTTAGATAGTTGTAAGTTCCTTGCCATCTTCTAAGAGATCTCTTATTTATATTCAACGAAATTATGAAGATTGAATTTTAAAAAATTCTTGACGAGAAAAATAAAGATTTTCGGCCTCATAGTTACCAATGCACCATAATTAATAACACCAAAAATAGATACAGTATCCTAAATTATATACTAGTCAATATATTAAATACCTTGCCACTAGCTGTCCCTCCAGCTACGCCAATCAAGAAAGGTGTTTTTCCTTCCATACCATTCATTTTTAAACTAAATCTTCTAGCACCGTTCATATTCGATTTTTCGATTGCGTCGCAGGAGATAAAAAATTGCTGTCGAGTACTCGTGTACTAAAAAATATTGTTTATGGTACGACACAACAAAACAGAATAAAACAAAATCCACAAAATTAAAAATATTAGGACGACCCTAATTACTTCCCTTTGAACTAATGGTTGATACTTTCAGAATATATTTTGAATGTTTACAAAATCCCTGAAACAGCCTGAAAATCTGAGCAGGTATTCATGCAGTCTTATTTCTGCGTACATGGTACTTATTTCTACGTTATGAAATAATTAACCATAGGCAATAATATTCTTAAAGTTGGTAAAAATAAAATATCGTGTTTGTTCACACTAGAGGTCTGAACGAGCCCAGGCCGGGTCCGAACGGGTAAGCGCAATTGAGATTCGGGCTCGGGCCGGGCCCGGGTAAGGAATTAATTTCTTCAGAAAAATATTTCAGACTATATTTGTGTCATAAGTCAGCGATGATGATTCTAATTATTACCAGTTCTATAGAGAATCGTAAATTGTTGTAAATTTGTGGGCCTGAGTCTTTCGAACTCGGACCGGGTAATTTTGTAAAATTTCGGCCTGTGCAGACCTCTAGTTCACACTGATCGTGTAAGTCCTGTCAAAGTATTCCAACCATGTAACATAAAGTATATAGTTTACGATCATTTACGATTCCAACTATTCCCCGCTTGTCACTGACGTAAACATAACCTCTATTACCTATGGTAAACATGGATGATACTTTGGTTATTTTAATTAATAAATTGATCTATGAAACGAATACGATGTTAGGAACCGAAAATATTCTTCTAGTATTTTTATGCCTGGTTAATTCTGCCCACTCGCTATATACGCACAAGAGTGATTGTAATGAGACAATAATATGTCCTACGTTTACTACAAATATGCTACATTTTCTACCTGAAAATTAATTAAATGCCGCTAATAGTAGCGCAAAATATCAAAAAAATACAAAGATATTTAGATAGATTATTACAAAAAATATTCATCACTTGACTTAGACTAACAATTTGAACATTAATGTAGTGTTGTCAGACGTCCCGATTAATCGGGACTGTCACTGGTAAGTGTTGTGTCCCGAACAAACAAACTTGGACGCCCAAAAGTCCCGGTATACAAGAAAATACAGGTTTATTTATATTTTCCCAAAAACACTTGATAAAATCCAAATCTAATGAGAAGTATAAAAATAAATAGGTGTATTCTATTAACCCAAAAAACCACCACATATTAATATATTGTTTTTTATTCTTTAAATATGTAAACTTAAAATTGTATTATATTTTGTGTTTATTGTACAGTGGAACCTCTCATAACGAGCACCTCTTAAAGCGAGTAATTCACATAACGAGCAAAACAGATGGTGAAAAAAACGCTCTCTTAACGAGCGACATTTTGCATAACGAGTGACACAGAAAGGGGAAGTCCCATCTTCGCGTCACTCACTTGGGAGCCAGGAGTGCCACGCCAGTGCATCAGTCTCTGGTTAGCACTCATTCCGCTAGCACATTAGTGTTGCATGTGATCACACATTATTCCAAACTTGTGGTCAGACATTTTTTGTATTTTTTTTGTGCAGGGTTTAATAACCCCTGCAAAAATGCCCCTGAGAAAAAAGCCACAAGAAGACAGCCATAAGAGAATAAAAGTTACTGTAGAAATGAAACGTAAAATCATTGAAAGGCGAGAACGAGGTGTGAGCGTGGCTAATCTAGCACGCACATACAATCGGTCTACATCAACAATTTGCACTATCCTCAAGAACAAGGACAAAATTAAGAAGATAGATGCTTCAAAAGGAGTGTCAAGAATGTCTACGAAACGGTTACCTATCCTTGATGATGTTGAAAGGTTGCTTCTCATATGGATAAACGAAAAGCAATTGCAAGGCGACACTATTAACGAAAACATCATTTGTGAGAAGGCGAAAGTTATTTTCAGAGACCTCGTTAAGAAGACGCCAGGATCATCAACTACCAAAAATGAAGTGCAATTTAAGGGAAGTCGTGGATGGTTCGAGAAATTTAAGAGAAGAACCGGCATCCACAGCGTTGTGAGGCACGGTGAAGCAGCAAGTTCTGACACAAAGGCAGCAGAGAACTTCATCTGTGCCTATAAGAAGCTTGTAGATTCTGAGGGTTACCTGCCGCAACAAGTTTTTAATTGTGACGAGACGGGTCTCTTCTGGAAAAAGATGCCAAAGCGAACCTATATAACAGCAGAGGAGAATGCTATGCCCGGCCATAAGCCAATGAAAGACCGCCTCACGCTGCTACTTTGTGCCAATGCAAGCGGCGATTTGAAAATTAAACCGCTGCTTGTTTACCATTCAGAAACTCCACGAGCCTTCAAGAAATGTAATGTCCAGAAAAGCAGACTAAATGTGATGTGGAGATCTAACAAGAAAGCTTGGGTGACACGTGTCATTTTCACTGATTGGGTCAATGAAGTGTTTGGTCCTTCTGTGAAAAAATATTTGCTTAAGATGAATCTGCCACTCCATGTTTTGCTCGTTAAGGACAACGCACCCACCCATTCTCCAGGCCTACAAGATGATATTCTTGAAGAATTTAATTTTATCAAAATCCAGTTTCTGCCTCCTAACACCACTCCGCTACTCCAACCTATGGACCAGCAGGTTATTTCTACCTTTAAGAAACTCTACACTAAAGCACTCTTCGAGCATTGTTTTGAGGTGACTGAAAGGACAAATCTCACTCTCAGAGAGTTTTGGAAAGACCACTTTCACATCGTTGCTTGCCTCAAGATGATTGACAAGGCGTGGGAAGGGGTAACCAAGAAGACCCTCACTTCTGCTTGGAAGAAGCTTTGGCCAGAGAGCGTTGTCGAATGTGATTTTGAGGGGTTTGAAACAGTACCTGTTGAGTCTACAGTCAACGAGATTGTGTCTTCGGCCAATACCATGGAACTGGAGGTGGATAACAACGATATTAATGAGCTTGTGGAAGAACACAGTCAAGAGCTAACCACCGAAGAGCTTATGGAGTCACATTGTTTTTCACAGCAAGAAGTTATGAAAGAGGAGGAAGTAACAGAGCAACAATCTTCTGGCGCAATAAATAAAATGCTGAAAGCATGGGAAACTGTTGCATCGTACATTGAGAAGCATCACCCTAATAAGGAGGTGGCTATGTGTTCTACAAATTTATTCAATGATAATGTTGTGTCACATTTTCAGCAAATTTTGAAGCATCGGCAAAAACAAAGGCCTCTAGACAGCTTTCTAGTAAAAAAGAATTGATTATTTGTCATAAATTCATAAATCATATACTAGTCTATTTTTTGCAAACCGAAATAGCATTCCAGGTTGTTACATTCCTTAACAATTTATAAGTATGTAATTTTATTTGAATAAACGTTAGAAATACAAAAAAATGTTTTTTTTTCAGCATGGAACGCATTATTGTATTTTACATTGTTTTATATGGGAAGAATTGTTTCGCTTAATGAGCGTTTCACATAACGAGTAAGATTTTGGAACGAATTAGACTCGTTATGAGAGGTTTTACTGTATTATCTTTTTATATGTTTATATCTGCTTTTTTTACTATAAATAAATGATTAATATTAAAATTTAAAAAATATGTTAATATTTAATATAAATCAGAGACTTCCAAAGTTGGTGGACTGAAGAGTATGGCATGATTAACCCGCTTAGTAACCTGTGAATTTTCTTATTTAGGCTAGAAATACCTTGAAAAAATACCTGTTTTGTAAGCATTTCTTTTATTTTTGACTGTTTGTAAAAATAAAGATAGTTTGCTATTTTTTTGATATTTTTATTGAAAATAATTGTTACAGATTTTGATTTAGATTTAGAAATGCAAATTTTTAAAAAATGTACTATATTTTACGATATATAAAAATGTTAAATATTACACCGAGAGCACGTACCGTTTTATTTTGGATAGAATAGAGAATGAATCATAAACACAACCGACATTTGGAAAAAAATATGATTTTGGACAGTTTAAATCATGTTGCATCTGCCATCGCTCAATTAAGTCCACCTACTTGGCTGTGTTACAGTCGATGAAACCGTTAAAACATCAGCGATATCAGCTGAAATGATTACTTTAGCACATGAACTTGGCGAAGGGTTTGATACCTTCAGGGAAAATTATATCAACAAATTACTTATGGATAATGCTATAAGTGACGATGATGTCATTAATTTAACTTTAACTATTAACGAAAACCAGAAAACGATGACGAAGTAGAAAGAATTCCAGTTCCCTTCACTGCGAAAATAATTCAAGGTCTCTTAGCTTTCAGTAATTTAGAAGATTACTTCATTCTAAATCAAGGGTGTACAACCTTTTTTGCCCTGGGATCGACTTTTTAATCTTCTTATAAGAAATGTATGTATTTAGGGTTTTTTCCCTTCTTCAAACATAGAAATGAGAAATACATATCATTAGATAGGTATTTGCTTAAAAAATAATTCAATTTTTGTATATTTTATATTAAAATTATATAATTTTTCGAAATTCACGGAAGCTTTTGGGTTCGAGCAAATTTTGCTTTGGGAAAGACCGGTCGATCGCGATCTACCGGTTGGACACCCATGTTCTAAATGATTCAAATTCTGTTTTAACAATAGCTTAAATATGGGTATAACAAACTGCATAATCAATTATCAAAAAAAAAAAATTCTTCAAACTGATCATTAATTTCATTGTTAGAAAAAAAACCATCGCTTTATGAAGTTGATGCGCATACTATTTCTTCACACGCATAATGCACTTAGCATTTTCATACAGTGGCAATAATTTTACTTAAATGTTTCTAAAGCAAAACAATCAACAAATTTATTTTTACGCCGTCTTTAGCCCCTAATTTTGCTATACCTTTTTTATGTGATTTTGGCTATTATATTATTAAATCGTTCAACAATATTATTATCAACGTAGTAAATAAGGCTTCTAGATAGCAGAGCTAGAAATCCTGTATGCAAAAAAAAAAGTTTTTTTCAAGTCTTTAATTACAAAAATATCAGAATCAATTTTCCCACAGAAATATTTTTTGCATGCAGTGATCTCTAAACACATGTTTGTGGCAGTATATTTTATTGCCAAAGTGATTGCTATTCGTTGTCACAAAATGCTTGCGCCTATTTTTTTTGTAATAATAG
Organism: Himalopsyche anomala; assembly: GCA_031772345.1. Taxonomy (NCBI): domain Eukaryota; kingdom Metazoa; phylum Arthropoda; class Insecta; order Trichoptera; family Rhyacophilidae; genus Himalopsyche; species Himalopsyche anomala. Next base: position 7,730,802 of record CM062821.1, read on the forward strand.
AAGATACCTGGTTTCAACGGTTAACGTTCTTAATTTCGTGCAGAAATTTCTGCACTCGATTTCCTCAATACTTATACTTGTGTACGGTCGAGGTTCAATTTTTTTATAGGTGCTTGCATCTCCATCTGAATTCTGTTAGTATAAAACATAATGTTGTGGGTTTTCAAGGATTTTCAGAATCTATGATGACAGTTCACAAAATTTAAGCGACGATTAACAATCGATTAGTTTTGCTATCAGGCGTAAAGGAACTATATCATCTTGATACTTAGTATTCCGAGAAAAAAAATAAAACAAGATTCAGATCAGAGAATATTTTATTTAAAAGTAATTAGAAAACATTAAGTAACTTATTAATGAAAACTAATTTAGAATTTTCTTTAAAACTACAATATAATTATTGGTCAATGAATCTTAATATTATTCATTCGTCAATAAAGGGCCTTAAAAATTAAAATACTGAAATAAGTTTAAATATTTTAAATTTATTATTTACAAAATAAATTTATAAATTTATTTTGCGATATGCATTTGCAATATTTGCTCTATGTTCAGTGTGTTTAATGTATTTAACGATGCTTAATAAATAGAATTTATCTTAAGTGACTAAGCAAGTAGCCACCAGGAAACCCTTTTTACGGCAGGGTGGACTCTCCAAGAACCCAGACAACTATTGCAGAAACTGGAAAACACCGAAAATTGGCATAACACTTCTAATAACAAATGTGTACCTATTTGATTGTTTTTATGACATTAAGACTTTTTTTCAATAAAGGGGACATTATTAGGTATGTCTGATATATTTTACGTTTTTAGTATTTATTTTATGGACAAAATAAGTGACAATCAATGCAACCTTTTTTGTAGTGTAATGGCAGATGAAGCAACATAGTGGCAGTTAAAGCAGAGGTGCACTTTTTCTCACATTCGGACATATTAGTCACCATTATGATTTGCAAATATTTATATATGTAAGAATTTTTTAGGAAAAAGGTAATGATTATTTTTTCCACAAACAAGGCAACAGGTTCTGGGACTAAAATGGTTAAATCAATGGTCTTAAAAATTAACATAGATGAATATCATGTATATAATAAACAACATACATACTAATTTCATGAAATATTAAATGGCATACACAAAAGCTTTATAGTAAAGCAAGCGTTGGCAACTAGCGGCCCGCGAGACATCGTGGTGCAGCCTGCAAGATTCTCGCCGCAACCCATGTGACAGATGATGTGTCATTACAATCTAATGACATGTGACCCAAATGCGGCCCGCACTAATCCCCACGTAAAATATTTGGCACTTTTACAACAAAAGGTTGCCGACCCTTGCAGTAAAGCATCAAAAGGTAGAATAAACTAAAAAAAAAAATTGTTTGTTTCTGTATTTTATTTAGATAGTGATATATTTTTGTGTCAATTAAAATATACCCTCTTTAGTAATTAGTGCTTCATGTTTTCTTTCTATATATATTTTTTTAAATTCATATTCTTTCATGGTCTGAAGAAAAATAATGCACCTTTCAGAGCTACAAGCATTGTTTGTCTGACATTATCTGGTTTGAAAAGAAAAAAGCTTCAAGTTTAAAAATGATAAATAAGTTGAATATGCCAAAATAATTGCAATGCAAATCTCATTACTGTACAGACCAATCGCTGGAATGTAAAATTTCACCAAAATGAAATTGGATGGCAATAGATTTATGTTATCATTACATTATCAGAGAATACTTACTTTTCATATCATTGTTGCATTTTCAAAATCCGCCATGTGCATATTTTTACGAAATTGGATTGTTGCATTAAAAAAATTATAATAATTCACCGCACAGGGAAAGAAAAAACAATAAGATATAAGGCGTTCTAGAATTGCTTTACATGTCAATTTTGTTGAGGAAAGACATTGTATTTCGTAACGTATTTTAATATGTTTTAATGTTACAGAAATGTTTCGTAAAAACACAGCAGATTTTGAAAGCGCAATGACATGTTCAAAGACAAAAAGGGAGAAGGCGAATCAACACCCGTGAATTGGAAAATGTCACTATGAACTTCATATTAGAAAGTACCTATTATAGAGATAACAACCTTTTCCTTCCCCACACAGTATATATAAGTGGTTTTAAGATGTTCTTTTGAGTAGTTATTTTGTTAGAAGTTTTCTTATTTTTTTATATAAAAATCAAATCAATAAGAATATAAATAATAAAAACATGACACAGTTGTACTTTTGTAGTTATATTTAGCTTAATTCGATAATCTTGATGAATTTTCCCTCAACTTAAGCTTTGTATGTTCCGATGAACGAATCGCAGTGTGGGCAGTAATGATTTCCATCGCGGCACGTGTCCATACAGTATGGAACACACATGAATGGCAGGCAGCTGAAACGGAGTAAGATTAAGCTAAATCATCAGAAAAACAGTCAATGATTAACAAAATTTGTGATTGCCAGGCCGGTTTATTTACTATTGAAAACCAATCATAGCAATGTTGATTCTCTGTTCTGGGTAACCTATCGCTGAATATAAATTTGAATAGCAAAAATGATATTGGCGACTTTTTCTTACATAATTCTTAAACAAAGTTTTGTCAGAGGTTAAATGGCCTAATGATTGATTACATTTTGTGCAAAATTGCAGTCAGAAGTATATACATAATCGTACTCAGTGGCGGCTGGTCAATGTGGAATTGGATCAATGCACCTCTTGTATATATATGCAGGGGCAGTTATATTTCATGAAAAAATATTCAAACATAACATTTACACCATTCACTCATTTTAAATTCTTCATTTATTTTATTGTCTATAATACATATTTTAGAACATTTTATTTTAGACAATTAATACATGAAGAATTTAAAATGAGTGAATGGTAGAAATGTTGTTTGAATATTATTTCATGAAATATAATCGCCCCCGCATATACAAGGGGTGCATTGATCCAATGCCACATTGACCGGCCGCCACTGATCGTACACTGTTATAAATGTTTCAGCAATTAAACCGACAGAATATATTATATCTGAAACTCTAATTTACAGCATTTGAATACAAAACGGAGCAAAAAAAAAAAATGCTTACAGCAGACAAGTCATGCAAGCCAAAATGTGAGTTCTGGTTGTAGTTCTGTGACGTACAATCGTCTTTATTGTTTGCTTGCATCCAGGGCAGATCATAGTCTGTGCTTTTGGGCCGACGGCCAGATCTGAAAATTAAAAAAAAATATATAATTTCTCCAAAATAAAATATAGTTGGCAAAAGACAATTTTAACCACAAAATTATCACCAAATCTTTCAAAGATAACTGAAAATTTATTATCGTTTGTGAACTCTGGCAATAGCGGGTTTAAACCTAAGCGCTTTCGCGTACTTTTGGAAACACGAGTTGTTTGGTGAGGTGAAGATCGATCAAGCAGTCGTGTGCTACTAAAATTTGAAAACGTGAAAGAACCTTTTTTACTCTCTCATTTCAACCGCGTTTTAAAGCTTACACTATCACCTGATCGCATACAAAAGCACTTGTGTAAAACTGCTATTAGTGGAGTGTACAACTTAGCGTTTTTCTGTGCGATTAGGTGGTGTTCGTGCCTTGCAGTGAGAAGGTATGTAAAGATATTCAAATAAGAAGAGACTGTGATAATTTGAATACACTATCCTATACATTGGCAGATCCAGAAATTGTCCAAGGAGGGGGCCATTCAATTTGAAAATAAACATGATACATAAATAATACATTAAAAAATAGATGATTTAAAAATAATATATCTATATAAAAATAGTCAATACATAATTTAGTATGTATTCTATAAAACAGAGTACATAATTTAAACAATTAAAGAGGCCATTTCACAATTAAGTTTTAATAAATCAGAAGAATGGAAAAAAAATCTCCTCAGGAGGGGGCCATGGCCCCCATGGTCTCCCCCTTGGATCCGCCAATGATCCTATAAGAGTCGCATTCTTTACACTATGTACACTTTACTAGGTGTACCTGTGTGCAAATAGTCACGAGATAAACTAAAGCCATTTAACCAATAGGATATGTTATTGCTTATTTATTTAATTAACATTGCACAACGTTACCAATACCATATACCAACCACAAACGATTGCAAAGCACACCACAGTGGTATAGTTGTTATCAAACACAATAGATGACTCAATCAGATTTGGAATCTGATTAAAATCAATAAAATACAACTATCAAAGTTACAAACTAATATTGGACAAATTTTAGGCACTCATTGAAGTATGCCTAAATGGATTCTTGGCATAAGTATGATTCTGATGGTGACGATGGGAGGGTCTGTGCCCAACTGACAACACACATTGCATCCTTCATGGAGCGAACGAATCCTCTAATGAAAAATTGTGCATGAAACCAACAAATATACTACAAACACACATAATTATAGAAACTCCACTCATGGTAAAAAGAAAAATGGGTTGCTATGACAAATCAGGAAATTAAAATAATATTTGCTGATTATGATAATGGAGGTACTTAATAAAAAATCAATTGCAAGTTATTAGTCAACCAAAACCATCACCCGAAGAAAACATATTAGCTTCCGTGATAAAAGACATATTATGTGTATAAATAATATTGTGTTTCATTTCTCGTGACTTGAGACAAAATATATATTGAAATTCACTACATACACCAACTACCAAATATTACTATTAGGGTGTTCACTGTCAATACTTGGTGCAAAGGCATTATATTAATAAAAAAAAAACACAATATTCCTTGGTACTTTATTCCACTTTATTTAAAAGGGCAGGACCAGTTTCGCTCATTGCGAGCATTGAGAGAGTGTTTTTATTAATACCAAATATTACTCAGTGAGATGTTTAACTTAATTTCATTTCAAATTAAGGCCATAGATTTTGAAATCCAGACATAATGAATCATGATATTACTATTTTATGCAATTGATGCAGAAACAAAAAAAAATCTAATAGTATAATATAAGCAGTGCTTCTTAACCGTATTGAAAGAATCGACCCCTTTAGCAGAAATAAATTATCCAAAGTTATCCAATGCCCCCCGAAAAAAAACAAAATTACATGATTCTCTATATGTATGTACTATTATTTCATGCAATGGATTACCTACTTCAAATAAAAAAAATACAAATAAAACACATTATAATAATATAGTCTTACAATATTTCAGTGCCCCCCTGACTAAGTGCATCGCCCCCTCGCATTCCCGCATCGCTCCCCAATTTCTGAAAAATTAAAAACGCTCTCCTAGACCTCTAAACGCCCACCACAGGGGGGGGGCGGTATCGCCCCCGATAAGAACCACTGATGTAGGGGGATAGATAAAGATTTTAACCAATTCAGTAAAAATATTTCCCATAAATATTGAAAGGGTCACAGAATAATTGCCAGAACAATCAATATTTAATGAACATCCAGTTCACATATACATATGTACATGCACCGCTTTTAAGAGGACTGGATTAAAATTATAATATTATTAAACTAGATTGTAAATTTAAGTAAGTAATCATGACTTCAATTCAGCTTTGTGCAACAAGAATTTATCATCATTATACTATGTAACATCAATAAATTTATAACTTGATAAGTTAGTAGTCAAATAACTCTTTCATTGTTCTTTTATGTAACAAGAAACTTACAAACATTTAGCATGGATTGTTTAACCCTTCAAGCAGGTATGTGCATAATATATAAGCATGCAAAAACATGTTTGTTTTGATGTAAATTTATAAATGAAAAAGATTTCTTATAAAGATTAGATTGAAGTTTTAGTTATAAATAATTTGAATCAGTTTATTTTTTATTTCAAAAAACTACTGTTAAAAACTTTTGATTCGAAAGGAGGAATATTCGAATTTGACACATTCTAATCCCATTATTCTTATTAGGATATATTTCCAAATGTTATTTATTATAAATGATGGTCTGAGCTTATCAGCTCATTAGCATATAGTGCTGATAATACATTACTCTGTGAGTAATTATTTCAAATGGGAAGGACAGTACATGGCATTACAGTTGAAAATAAAAAAAAAACAGTACATCAATATAAAATATAAAAATATTTTGATCAAAAATCAAAAAATAAAACCTAACTAACAGTAAACAAATATTGTAACTGAAAATGTCTACTTCTCTAGGCAATGCATTGATTAACCGCTTGGATCCCAAGCGGACACAGATGACATTTACGAAATCAAATACCTAGTATTCCAATGGAGTATAAGCAATATTTATATGAATATGTGTAGTGCCATCTATACTGTGTCAATATAGGTTTTTAAAATATCGAATTCGAGTGTATATTGGGCAAAATTATTTTTCTCAAAAACACTGGGATATATTAATGATTTATTTGCGCGGCAACTATAAATAAAAACAACTTGACATCAGATATATTTTTAAAACTAAAATTCATTTATATTCATTTGTTTATACACTCATCCTAATATTCATTGGATATGAATGAGCGTTATTCAATATCCATTCAGTTGTATGGAGTGAAGGGTTATACATGAAATGAGCAAAAGTTTCAAATTGCTGATGTGCTAAATTCCTAAATGCTTGATGATTTCATAAGCAACTTGAGAAGTCTTAAAAAAAATACTGTGACTTAGTTTACATATGGTATTTTTAGTATTTTGAGATATTCCTTATACCGAGAGATAGGCCTTAATGAAAACCAAACAAATTATTTTTAACAGTTTTATTTTTTACGGTATGTTGAAAAGAAACATTTCGAAAAATGTCACTGCAGACGTGTGCAATTTGTACGACAAATAGCCGCTGGAAAAGGTTTAATGACTGAAAACGACACGACTTGCAACTCCACAACCCTACATAGAGCACTTTTTTTAAAACTAAGTCCACTTGCAATATGATGCATTTAGACTCATAATGGATCATTTCAACAGAAGATTTTCAGCAGGAGCTATTTGTTGTTCTGCGGAAAGTATAAAAATAAAACAATTGGGTTAATAGAGGACGAATAGTTGGTTGACCGTTCCCACTAAGCCTAGAATTAAGAATTGGGTGGGAGGAAATCTAGACATCACAGACATCCAATGTCACGAATCGACAAATTTATGTTTTGAAATTGTGGGGATTAGAACCTGTGTTTGCCGCAGCCGGATAGGAATTGACCATTCTTCTACAGGCTCAGCTACACAAATACTTTTCATTTGATTTTGAGCACATTTATCAAAATGCTATAAATGGAAACGTAGATTGTTTTAATTTCAATAATAAATAATCCCAATAGGTAAGAAAATGGATTCGTGCCTTCAAGCAATTTAAAAAAAAAAAAAAACAAAATTAACTCATTAACAGGTGTTAAGATATAAAATTCTTACGTTGCGAGTAGAGACATACTGTAGGTGCAGGGTTATCGGGTTGTAATGGATGACTATAAGACACCATTGGTATCAAAGGAGCAGAAATTTGTGGGATAGCCTGAAACGTTGGCGGATCAGTCAGATCTTCAAACTTTGTGTACGGCGAGTCCATCGTGTATGATACGCTAACCAAAGAAAAAACCAAGGATTAATAACACAAACATAAATGAAGAGTTAAAAAATCTTTACAAATATAATCACACAGTAAGTAGAAAATCGTTTGGGACTACGCATAAACAAAGGCATTAATTTAAGATCTCGACTGAAGGTGCTGGGTAGAATTTCAATATTAAATTTGAATCATTCAAATCGAACGATTGCGCGCTTATGGGGAAATCCCCAAGGCCAATTAAATCACCCCAAAGACGATTTTACGAGAAGTAAAAAAAAAAAAAACTGAACACACATTATTATTAAATGGAACTAAAAATAAAGATAAGCTTATCTAGAAAGGAAAATGATTGCAATAAAATAGTATTACATATATATAATTGAATAAATGTAATAATTGTAGATTTATCTCTTTCGGCCACTGTTTAGTTACATGCGATGGAGTCTGGAACATTGACATTGTAATTCCCACTTCTACGTGTAATTGATTTTATTTTACATGAACATTGCAAAAGATTGACAAATTATAAATTTATAACTTTTACAATGAAGAAAAACAGAATATTCAAAAGCAGTAGAAAAAAATAATTGTTTAAAATTGTCAAGGTAGTCAACTGAGTAAGCTCCGACAAACTCTACTTTAATACATAAAAAAAAAATAGCATTCATCGGAACTCACTCATCCACATGGAATATGTCGACATCCAAAGCACTATTTCTAAAAACTGTTAAAGCTCTCCCCAGTGACATCCCCATTGGCAGGCTGGTTCTATACCTTGGGAGACCAAACAATTCATGTTTGCGATTTCTCAAAAAATGATCAGGAACATTTAGTTTCACATTATCAAAAATGGTGGAATTCTCATTTTGGCCTCGTATAAGCCGAAAGAAATATATGGCCAGGTATTTTTTTACTGCAAAACTTTATGGAGGGTCCATGTTACCAAAAAGGTTTCGGAACACTGCAATAACCTTCAGCCGCAGACCAAACCGACACGCCGATAACATCAAATGCATCCAGATTCACAACACCTACATCCCGCACAAATTTTTAGGGGCGGCATTTTCAAAAATAAATACAATATTTTTCAATAAATTATACTTATACATATAAAAATTAGGCCACCTGTAGTAAAATTCGTAATTCATAGATAAAAAATAGTAGAAGTGGTTTAAAAACAAAATTAGGGGGAATATTCGGGGTGGCAAATTAAAGCACCGCTATTCGCCATTTAAGCGAGTTAAAAAAAAAAGTTCTCATATTTTTCAGTTTTTAATCCCGAGATCCGGAAATAGTTGTCTCCAGTCTCGAATAAATAATAATTACAGGTATGGGGTCCACAGAAAAATATGAAACTCAAAATGGGCCACGCGCTCAAAAAGGTTGAGAAACTATGATTGACTATCTCTATGGGTACAACGCGGGGCCACGGAGGGTCCTTTTGCTCAAACCTCCCTAAGCCCCCCTTACTTCCACCACTCTCTATCTCACCTGCTTGGTTGAAGAGGTCTAGACCTGGACAGATAGAAGACACTGACCACAACTAATTGTAAGGATCAAGCAGGCACTGAAGGGGGAAGGAAAAGAGTTTTAAAAAAAGAAAACGATCAAAAAACATCAAAATACAAGAGAAGAAAGGGAAATAGAGCAAGAGCCCTTCTCTGTAAAAGACGAAAGACACGAGTCCGTAGAAAATGCTACTTGTCATTCCTGAAAAATAACTAAATGCAGTTCTGTAGGAAAATCCAATACAAATAGGAAAATGTCGAAAGTATCTTTCATGGGAATAAAAGAAACGGATATTTTTGGCGAAATCTGTGCATAATTGAATAATATGATAGTGAAAGGTCATCAAAACAGGATGTCAACAGGAACCTTTAAGAACAAACCATAAAGCAAATTAAAAAAAATGGCGGCTATTTTCATAACAGTATTTCGTAATGTAAGAGTTATCGGTTTCCTCAATTACAACGATAGGTTTTTTCGATATTTCTATCTGCAATTAAATTTCTTACGACAATTTCTATATTATAAACGGGATTAAGAATATTTCGGGGGAGAAAACGAGTAGCATGTAATGCATCATTAACAGAATAACAAAACTTCGCGTTGTTGCAGTCGTTAATAAGGTGTGTATGTTATTTAAGGGTACATACTCACAAATAATCGCTTATGTGATATATTTTCTATCCCAAACTAATTCTAATACTTCACACTAGTAGAGTAATTAGAGGGCTGTTGGCGAATAAAACACAAAATTTTGCAATTCAGCACAACTAGCCACTCACGTTGCTTGCAACGCGTTGAATACAACTGGAATGTACACAAAGACGACAGAGACAGCATAGTTTGAACTTTTTGTCAAAAGCTCTCGAGCCCAGGCAGCGGGGAAACCGAGAAATAGTGTTGCTACTGTATTTATTATTCTCAATTTTTAAGTAATTTGCATTAAAGATAATTAAAAATAAATATAAATGCACCGTATAAATCAACTACATGTTTAAATTCTTATTAAAACAACAAAAAAATATAAAATAAAATAAATGTTATATTATTCAGTTATACTATGGTCAAAAATATATCCGCCATAACCAACAAAATAAGGATATCAAAATGATTCATAACCTAAGCAAGCGCTACTTAAATTTTGTGCTATATTTTGAATCGTTTAAATTTTGTACAATTTCATTCGTTTTTTACTGGGTTTCTCTTTTTGACTCTTTTGTGCATTTAAGTAAAGAGAAGAATCATTTTTACGGTATTTTTCATGTAATTGTTTTCACCCTATCTCGCAAATATAAATATTTGCGCTCTATCTTTACTTGTTTACCCAATCAACAATTTTTTTTTCAAGTCTTAAAATATTGCCATCATGCAATGTCAAGCTAACTGCATACATCTATTAAATAATGGTATGATATATTTTTTTTAAATCTGTAAGCCATTTATTATAATAAAATGTATGATGTTATTATATTATCTAAAATTTTAATTAGGTCAGATAAGTTTCCCAAAAATCTAAGTATTATTGTTTTTGATTAAAATATTGAAATTTGATACGTCTTATATGTTTTGGTAACTTGTATTTTTTGATTCAGAATAAGTCGTTAACAATAGTTAATAATACGATCTTTCAATACAGTTTAATAAAATTATTAAGAAAAAAGTTTAATATATTACTACAATTAGATGTAATATGATAACATATACAATCATTTTTTATTGTTACCGACAGCTTTGTCATATTTATTTCCATATTTTGTTTTTATTTCCCAATTGCAAAAAAAATGCTGATATGTCTGTGTGATATTTCTTATTAGTTTTAGATTTATGTGCATGCATATGATTGCATTTAAAAGTGTTATTTGGCTGCAGCTGTAATATTTCTCTTACTCAATAATATTAAATTATTTACTCTCAGTGCCTTACATTTTTTTTTTATTGATATGTACTTGCATGCTGGCTTTGTTTTCCAGTTTGTATTATCCATAGACGAAATTATCTCTTCGCACCAACTACCATAGGTAAATATACTAGCTAGCTACCTAATCATACCTAATCTACCACACGACGTATTTTGGTTATGTTATTTTTGTTGTTATCGTGGATTGACAGCAATACAATTTTTCTATTGATTATTATTCTCATTTGTTATATAGACATAGTTCACTCCACTAGACTAACCGTTAGTAAAGTGTTGAGGATTTTCTCTGGTTATTGTTCAAAATGAATGCTATCGATTCAAATTCGAGCCTGTCGATCATAAATGCTAGGTAAGATTATTATTAGACATATTTTTCAATATATTCTTACTATATTAATTTGTGTGCATTCTCTCGTTATATATAATATTATTACGCAGGTTATCTACGTGCGAGGTTTGTGGCGCAAATGAAGCAAAATACACGTGTCCCAAATGTGAGGTTAAGACATGCTCCTTGTCTTGTGTGAATATTCACAAAAAAGAAATTGAATGCGATGGCATCAGAGACAGGACGAAGTTTATATATTCCAAAAACTTTTCTGCCCTTGAACTGCGAAGTGATTATACGCTTCTGGAAGAATGTTCAAGATTTCTATACGGGAAACGTCGGAACATCGAAAAAAAGTATACCCACATAGATAAACATTTACCTCCGGTAAGTTTATCTCTATCAGATCTGGTTTAAAATAAATGATGACGCATGCATTAGCGCAGTCACCAACTGTCGTTTTAAATCTCTTACTCTCACCCTTAAAATGTTTTATTTCGCTACTGTACACCGCATTCTCGGTCATTGGGAATATTTTTTCTGTTTTTTTTTAACCTTCACATACAATTTTAACAGACTCCTTTTCCCTCCTTTTATATTTTGGTCTCCTTGTTTTAAGAAACGAGTGCTGGGATCCTGGAAACTTAACCAACCTAAGTTTTTCCTTTTAGTTTTAGTGTTATATTTCTCTACCAGTCAAATTAAAAAAATATTACGAATCTGTTTTTTTTTATTTATACGATATGTAACCTAAAAGAGAATAAGAGAACAACTGAAAAGAGAATAGAATATAGGTAGAGAGAATAACATAACATAATATTGCCAATATTCACTCTTAGAATGGTATATCGCAAAACAATTTGTATCTCCAGTAGCAATGAACAGGAACACCTTTCATGATTTGCACCAGTATACACTGTATGGGCACGAAGTATGGCGTTAGATGCTGGGGTTTTTTAACCAGCTTTTCGTGTATAATAGGTTATATGGAAAAAATCAATGTTTTCCATATGATCTTGTTTTTGTAAGTAAAAAACATGTGTTATTTTTTATTGTTGTAATTCAGGTCAGTTTATTTTTTTTCGTCATAAGTGTTATCGCATTATGGCAAAAGGTTGAAGTCCGAAACCAACAAAGAACATATTCATCACTGAATGCTAGTTTTTTTTTGATCAGGGTTCAAACATTGCCAAGGGTGCCAAACCACCAATGAGATTTATGGACCAGTGCTGACTGAAAACAGATGTCTAATTTGTTTTTGACAATTTTAATTGGGTGACAGAATTGCAGAATGCCTCTAAATCAGGGATACCTTTATATTTCGATTACGATATGCTGAAATCACTAATCGAATCAGACCTTCATCAAACTATAGATAAATGTTCAAAAACGTTAATAAACCATGCTATGTTCTAAAATAATGACAAGTCATCCTAAAATAAAACATTTTCACAGCATCTGTCCAGACTAAAGCGGGCTGCATACTCTCGAGGCACAGTTCTTCTTCTGGTACTAGAACACTTCACCAGACGTCGTACCAATACCAGCCGACTTGTCCGAAATACTCTCAGTTGGAGAGTCGAATGGGTATGTCACACAGTTTAATCACACTGCTCTAAAAATAAAGATACTACTGTACAGGGTTTCTGCAATAGCTTTAAGTTCCGTGACAATTTTGCAGTTCGTTACGTTAACCTTTAAACGCCCGTGGACTTTTTGCGAAATATTTGCACGACCCGTAGCTTTTATAAAAATAATTATATCTCTAAAACTAGTCAGCCTGTGTGGGTAAAATAAAAAGCATTAGCAAAATAAAAGATTGTTTATTATTAACGAAAGCTTTATTTACAATTTTTCACATTTTATATTATTATACATTAAAGTTCAAGAATTAAAACGATAAAAATTAGACAAAACTTTATTTAAACTATAAAATTAAAAAAAAATAGAGAATTTTCTAGGTATAGAAAAAAAATCTGTATTTCCATTGAAATATGTTGTATGGTGTGGATAAAGTTGATTTATTACGGTTCGCCCAACACAACGTATATTACAAGAGTCGACCTTGTAACGCCGATGTTTATATTACTCAATATGACAAAAATATTTAGCAAAACTGAAAATAAAATTATGGATCGGTATCTCAAAGTCATCATTTATGTAAGCTAATATTTATATTTTGAATATTATTATCATAAATCAGTGTAATCCGATAGCGAAATGTACCATAATCACTGGTCCTGTACGGGACCGCCGGGCGTGTAAAGGTTAATGAATGTCTTACCGCGTAATTTTTGTTTGAGTGCTAATTAGTGTTCCCTCTAAGCTGTGCGCATGTGCGCCTGCACATACATTACAACAGAGTCCACAAAAGTTACATCAGCTTTGCCACCACCAAAACAAATTAATTGATACTAGCTGTAAGCCCGTTGACCTCAATGGGGGGATTTTTTGTTGCATTTTTAAGACGTCAGAAAATTACAAACCTATTTATTGAATAAGCCAGAAATTCTAAAAATAAAATAGATTCATCTCGGGGCATATATCGACCGCCCTGCCCTGCAGTATTTTAGTTGTAAATTATTTAATTTTTGGAATAATGTTTAGGTTTGCTAACAATCATTTTTCGTAGTAGCATAAATCGACCTCGGGGCATATATCGACAGCCCTGCAGTATTTAAATTGTAAAATAGCAGAAATAGACCTCATAAATTATTGAATTTTTGGAATAATGTTGCAAGTTTGCTAACAACCATTTTTCGTAGTAGCAGAAATTTCGTAAATTATTTAATTTTTGGAATAATTTTTTAATTTGCTAACAACTATTTTTCGTAGGAGCAGAAATTTCGTAAAATATTAAATCTTTGGAATAATGTTCAAGTTTGCTAACAATCATTTTTCATAGTAGCATAAATAGATCTCGTAAATTTTTTAATTTTTGGAATAATGTTCAAGTGTGCTAACAACTATTTTTCGTAGTAGCAGATATTTTGTAAAATATTAAATCTTTGGAATAATGTTCAAGTTTGCTAACAATCATTTTACATAGAAGTATAAATCGACCTCGGCGCATATATCGACAGCCCTGCAGTTTTAAATTGTAAATTACTTAATTTTTGAAATAATGTTTAAGTTTGCTTATAATCATTTTTCACATGCAAAATGGTATAAATTAATTGCACATTTTATCAAAACAAAATTATCAAAATGTTACTTATTCTCCAAACAGAACTTGTTTTTTAGAATACATATAATGATTTGTACTGAAGTTATTTTATTACACATACTGAAATTATGCTTTCGCCAACAACTAACTATACCACGTATGTACCTAGATTAAAAACAAATCTTGAAATAATTGCGTCTTATATTTATTTTTTGAAAAACATATTTCGCTAGTCAATCGGATTTTGTTATTTTGGTAGCATTTATTTTCATACGATCAAGATGTACTGTGATTTAAAAAGAAAGTTTTAAAAAAAAAAATTGTTATAAACCCAAAAAAAAGCGCTCTAGGCTAGATTCAAACCAGCTACCTACAGGTTACCAGCCGAGCGCACTACCTTTAGGGTACAGTAGAATTTAGGAATGCGCGTAAAATAAAACATAATATGCATGCTGTTTTTTAAATAAAAAACGAAAGGTTCCATTTTCAAACGAAATTTAATATATATTATCTATTTTCATCGATTCTGATGATTGTGACGTTAGCTCAGTTGACAAAGAGCTCGGCTGATAATTCATAATTATGGGATCGATCAACGGTCGCGGCGCTTTTTTGTATGAGAATTCAAATTTTCAGCGATTTGATTTGTTTCATCAAATAAAGAGTGTATTGGAAAAATATGTCTTTGGTATGAATAAAAAAATTGCGTCAGTGGAGCTGGTGAGGTGGGAGGGCGGGGGGAAATCGCGGACAATCATGCAATCATACGGACATTATCGAGTATTAATATATAAATATATATACATTAAATAGTGTTGTTAATTATTGTCATTATTAAAAATCAACCTTTTTGTTTAGTAGGTCTAAATACCGTAATGTGATACACAAATCTTTTTATTTCTTGTCAAAGATGCACAGCTAACATCTTTTGCGCACATAACCTTCTGAAAATTAGAGTGAACATTGGTGCTAATCAATGTTCCCTCTGTTGGAGAGGTGAGCTGCGCGGGCCAATCCAAGAAATGCGCGGTATAATTTGTCTTTATTATTAATTAAGCTTTACAATTTTAGACCAAAGTGCTGCATCGGGACAATTAACAAAAAATATATACTTTTAAGATACAAATAATTAAGCTGAACAGGCTGCCGGTTGAGTATGGCTGTTTTAGATCTTTTCAACCCTGCATTGAAATATTTTTTTACACTACTTTTAAATTTAATAAACACCATTAATCTGAACAATGGATAAACCAAAATAAATATATCAATTCAAACAACATACCTTGTTATTTCATACATTTTTTCTTCATGAGATTTTGCACGCAGATGAAAATAATAAACCTGTCATGCCACATTATATTTTTACAGCGTTATGAGCGAGGTCTTAATTTTAAATTAAATAAAAAGATGTTGATGAATTATAAAACACTTAAATATGATGTGTTAAATACCTAATATATCTGGTTTTATAGAATGATTTTTGGACAGATAATACATAAATAAATAAAAAAGGCTACCCTTTTTTCTCAAAAAAATTCTTCCAAAAGTAATTTGCAAACACAAATTATATAATTGTGTTGTCACTTATTATTTGTTTACGTTGAAGGTCTTTCCAAATGCAGTCGGAGGGGCAGTAAAGCTGTGCGAGGTCCGCTGCGACGAGGAAAAACGCCTTTCTAGCTTACTCCATAAATATTTTGATCCTGAAGCAGATGGTGTCTCAGAAGGAACAGAAACTTTAGCCTATTACCAAGCTGCTGGTCTAAGTGGTGTGCGAATTTTTTTAAAAGGTGATTTAATTAATCTATAAGGTGCTAGTGATAAAAGTTTCATTATTTTAATTAATACATTCGATGGATTCGGCGGCAACTTTGTGGAAGTTCATTTTAATATAAAATAACTTAGATTATTCCACATATTGTGCTACAAAATGTGACACGTCTTTTGCCGATTTTAGAGGTATCCTCAGACTTTCTTATTTTCACAAATGCTTGCTTAAGTACGAAAGATTTTAATTCTACTATTCTAATATCTATATATATAAAACAAAGTGGGGTTATTTACACCACGTATATCTCGAGAATTGCTGCACGGATTTCAATGATCTTTGATTTATTAAATTCGTGTCTACCTAGAATAGCAGAATAAGCATTAAAACATCGGAAAAATATCACTGGAAAGAAATTATAAAGAAATTAAATATTCTCATACAGTTTTCAAATGACGAACAGATTCAAATGATAAAATGTCGTATGCTGGTTTCAGAAAAATCCACCAGATCGCACTGTTTTCTATATTTGTTTGTTTTTGCTTCTTTTGCATACGATTGACTTATAAATAATTTTAAATTTAAAGTATGGATTAGAATAAAAGAAATCGATGGTATGAAATGAAAACGAAAGAAAATCGGAAAATGACGAATGCTTCTACTTGCATGTCAACAGCTCAATTTGCTTGAAAATTATACTTATTGGGACATGACAATCGCTGAAGAAATTGTTTCTGAATCTCCAAGTCAGATACGCACATTATTTTGACATGCTTCACATCGAATCCATGTGAACTGTGGAACAAGTACAAGGATGACATTTTACATCGAATTCGTGGCAGTTCGGGGAATCCCGATCTCGAGGTGAATGAAGAGATAAATAACCAGGCTTTGATTTAGATCGAAGACATGTGTTACCTCATGTGTTACCTCATGTGAGACGGTTTGTTAGTCAAGTTAGGAATGCCAACGCCACATCGTGGAATGAACGACGCTTTCAATCAAGAATATGATCGAGATGCATTGAACCAATCACTTCAAACGAATGTACCACTGTTGAACCCACGACAGAAGGAAGTGTACGATACGTTAATGAATGCAATTGATGATGGAAATGGTGGCTTATTTTTCCTCGATGCGCCCAGTGGAACTGGAAAGATATTCCTCATGTCATTGATTATGGCGACTGTTCGTGCGAGATCCGAAATTGCTGTAGCAGTTTATTCTTCTGGAATAGCGGCCACGTTGATAGAAGGATGGCGAACGGCTTATTCAGTGCTTAAATTTCCGTTAAACCTTTAAGCGACTGAAAAACTGACATGCAAGATTGAGAAATACTCAGCAATGACCAAAGTTTTGGTAGTAAGTAAAATCATCACCTGGGATTAATGCACAATGACGCACAGATGCGCATTGGAAGCACTCAATTGAACTATAAAAAATCTGTGCAATGACTTAAGATGTTTTGGAGGCGCAATGATTTAACTATCTGGCGATTTCCGCTAAACACTACCATTCATTCCAAGATCGACCGCTGCCGATGAAATAAACGCTTGCCTCAAAACATCGACTCTGTGGCGCTATGTGAAGAAACTCCAGCTAACGACAAACATGCGAGTTGCATTTCTAAAAGATCCATCTGCCGAAGATTTCTTCAAGCAATTGCTGACTATCGTCGGTAACGGCCGTGTTCCTGTTGACGAATCTAACGGATTGATTTCGATTCCACCGAATTTTTGCAATTTCGTCTCAACGAAGGACGGCTTCATCAACAAAATGCTCCCAAACATCTAATCACAAAAATCACAATTGGTCGAGTGAACAAGCAATTCTTGGGGCTAAGAAAAAAGATATAGATCATTTAAACTTCACAATTCAAAATCAAATCGTTGATCTATTGCATTCCTTTAAATCTATCGACTGTGCCACGTGAATTACATCATTTCAATGTAATTTAAATACTTTTTATTTTGAATTTTGAACATTTATTGAACTTAATTCATTTTGAGTATTCATTCAAACTGAATTTAATTCATCCAATAAATTAACACAACATGCAAGCATTTGTGAAAGTAAGAAAGTCTGAGGATGCCTCTGAAAGAGGCATCACATGTGTCACATACGCATGTGTTTGTAGCACAATACGTGGCATAATCTAAGTTATTTTATATTACTATTATGTTCTCTATCTGCATAGTATTTCACACGCTTTCTTTATCACAATTATAAGTTCTTCAGAAGCAAAATGTATCTTGACCCTTTGATATCAATTACATTTATACCATGACACATTCAATGAGATGAGATAATAAATTATGTATGTAATTGCTGTTTTTACAGTTTCAACCCATTTCGAGACAGAGAAACTGTCAAACTAGTCTTGTCTTTAACTTTCATTATCTTTTTCTAGCTGGCTTCATTGTTATGTATACTCAATACCCATAGCATACTATGTTTTATTCTGTATGACATTCTATTTTCAAATGTCCTTCGTGCATTAGAATAAAACAATTGAAGTATGAAACTTCAGTAGAATAAGAAAACAATTGCAACCTGTCACAATCTCACGATTTTCTTCTTAATTATAAGATTGATTTATTGATTTATAAAGTGTAAAATTATGTTATCAAAATAAAATTGAACCAACACATAAAAGTGTTTTAGTAAAAACTATAAACATAACATAAACATTGGTGTCAGAAGTGAGGATATGTGCTAAAATAACGTTAAGAAATTTATGTTGACAATAAATTAACGGTGAATAAAATTCTTAAAAAATTAGCACGAATCAAATACACAAACCTAATAAATCTAATAGAATAAAAGTACATCGATTAAATCGAACGGAAATTATAATAAATCAAATATAATAATAATACGAAACTAGAATAAGACTAAATCTCCAATTCTATGAAACATAAAAGTGTTTTAGTAAAAACTATAAACATAACATCATTTTAGCAGTCATGTGAAATATTTTTTGTTGCCAAGAACAGTTATGTAGTTTAATTCAAGCACCCCATGAATCATCTGAAGATATTTATTGATTTGATTTAATTAATAGTAGAATTCTCAATTTTTTTTTATTAATTTGTTTCAGCTGAGCGTATGAAAGGCTGTGCTAAGAAATTTTATGAACTGGATGCGGGCGGAAGTCTTAGAGAAAATTTGGCAGGAAAGTGCATTGTTGAGTTCCCAGTCATATTTGTCATTCTAAAAGACCATTCCTATGATGTGGACATCGTTCAATCAGGTAATTATGAACTGAAATTAATAATTATGAAAAATAAAACAATAAAATTAATATTTTTGTATCATTTTTAAATATTATCAGAATATGAAGGCTATTTACATTCTTATTGTTTTAATAATGCATCCAATAACATTATTTATTGTATCCTCTATATCAACCGCCGACAAAGTGTGGTCCGCAGAGAAATCTGGCATCATTTTATGAACTTGGTGCATTTTTAGACGCATTTGATCACTTTTATTTCAATATGTAACAATTAACACAAAAGTCCAGTTTGTGGCCTGCTAGATTAAAATTGTGAATTTAGTGGTCCGTGAGCCCAAAAAATTTGGTAACTGTTGCTCTATATTATATTAAAATAAAAATAATAAAAGATTTTTAGTACTTTTTCCACTTAAAATTTATTTGATCAGGACCGGTTTCGCTCCTCACGAGCATTATCGACTGATAAGGAAAATAAATTAAACAGTGCTATTTATACAAGTTAAATTGAAATAAAAAGGTGTAAGCAATTACTAACAATTAAAAGGATTTACAAATTACATTATAATTACACAAAATTAAAATGCTTAACACCTATAACATACAATTAAAAAATCATCAATAAATTATAAGTGGCAAATGATGTCAATTATAAACACAATTAAAATTTGGGAAATTTTTAAACAAAATGTAACTACATTACTAAAGTGAATAACTTAATGATGATTTTGTGTTTTCATCACAAAATCATGGAATCAGTGGAAAAAGTACTAAAAATCTTTTATTATTTTTATTATAATGCCATTCCACCAAGTATTGACAGTGAACACCTTAAAAGTGATCTATATTATATGTTGGAATAACGAATATTTTTTTTTATCAATACACTGCCGGTTCATAGGATCTATAGGGATATTAGACTCCTGTGAAACATGCAATTCATACTTTTTTGAAAAAAAAAAATTATAAAGCATTTATTACAATTCTCAATTTGTGCATTACAATCTTTTCTCCCAATTGCTTAAGGCTAAACAGAATTTCCTTTACAAGATAGTTATAAAAAAATTACAGCAAAATTGAAGCCCATAAATTGTTGACTAGTTTGAATTCAAGAATTTATGTTGTGTTTTTCTGCATGCTGTTATATATCACACATGGAAACATTTGTGTCATCAGTCATCCCAACTGCATCCTTATGATCAAAATTTATCATTTTTTTTTTTTACTTTTGTTATTTATCACGCTATGCAATGGCCTGGTAAATTTAAAGTTTAGTCTGTGTGGAGTTATAGCCTTTTTTTTGTCTTTCGACATTTATTGCTGTATTCTAACTGTACTTGTGTATGGCTTATTACAGATGATGACGAAGCAGTCAGTTATGATTCTAAGAAATTCAGTAAACCTGCCAATCGCTGGAATAAAGATACTTCATTCCATAGCCATCCACAAAACAATGATGTTATGGTAACGGCGCGATCCGTAAATGAAAACTGTTTCAAGAATACTGATTCAATGAATGAAAAAGGCACCCCGCAGACTGTGGACAGTTCTTCAGAGTTCCAATACAGTAAAATACAGCGACCCATTAGAGAATTGGCCACTGCAAAATTTGCACGCGAGGAGAAACTAAAGTTGGAAAAGGAAATGGTTGAAGAAATGAAAAAAAAACCTAAGAATCTGCTTTTTGTTACGGGATACTCGTCAGATGAAGAGGAGTTTGTATGATTGGAGACTTACTATGATTACTGTGATTTATATTATTAAATATTGTTATATTTATCTAGTATGCAGGAATTGGTAACAAAATCACCCTAAAACGTATTATTAAGCACTGATCAAGATTCGGCTCTTAGGATTGGAAAAATTTGTGATGTTTTATATTAATACATATTATTTACTGATCTCCCTTCCTTCTTTGCGGTTAGTAGGCTGGTTCTCGAAATTATTAAACCATAGAGGATGTTGCAAGTTTGTCTACCGTATGAGATGACAGCAACATGGCACCCATCTGACACTGGTGTTGAAACAGTATGTGGCATCTCTACTCTGTGTTGTGTAGTGACACTCCCCTTTCTCCGAAACAATAAACCCTACAGACGGTAAGACTCTCTAATCTATATGGTGGCAGAAGCTTCGACGTTCTTGTTTGGTAGCGTGATCGGTGATCGAATCGTAGATGAGGTAACTCGTAGCGCATACGCTACACCTCGGCCGGTGTAGATCTCTACGTCTAGATGCCTACGCCAGCTAACGTCGTAGTATGGCTTGATCGCTGTCTCGAACTGCGTAGAGGCAGCGTAGCTCGGTCGTATCACGCTTTCGTCAGGATTGCGCAATTTTTGAACAGGTGTCCTTTTCGTTGAATCAGTGCAATGGGCCATTCTGTAGGTACTTGTTTCGACCTGCAGTCGACAGTTGATCTCTCATTTTCTCTGGATGATGTCAAGTTACGCAAACTGTCCCCCAATATTTTTAATATGGATTACTCTTTACTATTTTACCGTCTGTCTGGTTGGCCGGCATATTTTTAATGTCTTCATTATGTTTGAAACACTTTAAGGGTGAGGACTCGCCCTCCTTTGGTAGACACTTAGGCATCGCCTTCACAAAACTGTCGCTAGATCCCACGGTACTGTGGTTCAGCGCTCACGGCGTCTCTTCGAGACTTGATGACTTCTATGTTATGAAACTCATCCGCTTCTCGGGCGTGAGGATGTTTCGAAGAAAAATAATTCTTGCAGTCCGTAATTTCCACAGTTTAACTTATTTCACAAGTGACTTTTTTGTCTGTCACACTTTCACTTATACACGTCACTGACTAATCGCACTCTGACGCCCTCCCGATACTCAGACAGCGGGCGACTGTCGACATCAAGGAGGCAACGATACTCGCTGTGTTGTCTTAGTGGTAGCTGCGACGTCCTCCATAGTCTCGCGACTTATCTGTGGGTCTACGTTCTTGTCGTTGGCTGGGCGAATGCATCGCCGCTCTCCGGCCGTTGGATATTGATGGCGAGTTTTGGGTGTTATTCACTGGAGACTTGAAGGGATTAAGCGAGTGCTCAACGGGAGGTGGGAGGTAAGTTGGTGGTGGTAGTGCATACGGCGGGTACCCGTATTGGTACGGCCAGCCCGTAGGTGGGTATGGCATTCCCAACCATGGGAATGCGCAGTTGTGCGCGCAGGTAGCTGTGGCGCTGGTAGCGGGCGTCGTGACGGCGGGCATCGCGACAACGGGCATTGTCTGTCTCGGTGGTGATGCGGGCATTTCGCTGTAATAGCATCCCGCTTCCGCGTCATAGTACCGCTTCGGCGCCTCTTCGTACACTCGCCTCTCCCTAGAAACAATTCTTTCCTTTTGTCGACGGGGCTGAGTGACGTGTTCCTCGTCTTCCTGGCTCGTTCTCAAGTGTAACGTCCTGGCCGCTTCCACCAGTTCGTCCAACGTGGACCACTGCAGCCTATTGGTTTTCTCTTGGTTCCGAGGTGTAAGCAGCCCTTGGATCGTCTGGGCCAGTCGTTCCTGATCGCCATTCGAAACGCAAACTCTGGCAACATCCCGTTTTCCGGCGAGAAAAGGATACAGCCCTTCGCCCTCTTTTTGCCGAGTAGATTTCACTTCGTACTCGAGACGTGTTTTACGCCCGAAGTTCTCGTAGCGCTGGAGGAGCTGAAACGTGAAAACGTCCCACGTTCCTGGCTTCTTCTCTTGACCCTTCCACCAATTTAACGCCTCCCCTTGGAAGGCGGTGGCCGCTTTCGACGCTTTATCTTTGTCGTCGGTTTCAGCAGT
The DNA here is from genome assembly GCA_031772345.1 of Himalopsyche anomala. Lineage (NCBI taxonomy): Eukaryota > Metazoa > Arthropoda > Insecta > Trichoptera > Rhyacophilidae > Himalopsyche > Himalopsyche anomala. Next base: position 7,754,043 of record CM062821.1, read on the forward strand.
AGCGAAATAATTCTCGCACCTCTCCAGGAATCGGGCTGCGTTCGCTTCCGGGCCCCCGTGGAACGACAACGCGAACGCCGGCGGGTGTCCGCGATGGCGAGGTCCCGCGGTGGCAGCGCTGGGTGATGTCATCGGCGTCGTCAGCACCTCTCTGTCTTCTCCTTCGTTAAACATTGATACAACACTTGTTTCACTTTTATAATTATCACTAGTTACACTTTTTCTTATCACCTTATTATTCAGGACGGATTTTGATCTTGTATTCATTTGGTTACTCCGGGAGTGAGAATCGGTATCCTACTCTTAAACTGTGAGAAAGAAAAGAAATAAATAAATATTAATTAAGTTACTTGAGCGCCACAGTTTTTTTATCCAAAAAAACTGAAAAATTGAAATCCCGGAGTAACAATCTCAGGGGTTTTGAGTTCCGAAATTATCAAATTTCGTCGGCCTGTACGTCGGGCGCCAAAAATGACACTCCCCTTTCTCTGAAAGGGTGAAAAGTTTAAGGTCGGAAAAATATTAACTTCCCTGTCGGGTTCACCTAGGATGGAATATAGGAGAAAGGTGGGTCAAATGTTGCAAAGATCAAAATCCGTTATACAAATGGGCAAGGTTTATTAACAACACGATAACAAGGACATACAGGTTATCACTTACACATAATATTACACGTTTATAAACTTAGTGTCTGCAAAGCAAAACAGCAAACAAAATTCTGAACAGTCAGATTCGTTAACTCACAAAATATATCAGATTACATTTATTTCACCACCGCGTGTTTGCTCGTAAGATAAATCGATTATTGACAGTTAAATTATTTATTGAACATTGAACCAATAGTTTATTTAACTAAGGCACTACCGACGTAGTATAGTGAAGTGAAAATATTGAGCCAAATCTCTCCCGGGAGTCGGGGCTTGAATACAACCAACAAATGTAGATTAAAGGAACCGCACAAGATCACGCACAATTACTTAAACCGTTGAGATAAACTAGAACACGATAGTATAGACACAAATTTCAAGATAACTTAACGTATGCTGCGGGCCGTATTAAATGGATGATAATCGTTAGTTTGAAATGCGGAGAAAGAAAAACAAAAGAATTATCCCCCCCAAGACAAATGACTTGAAGCAGACCAACGTAACTTAAACGTTCGCTAAATTCACCTTCCAAAGAAGGTTATTACAGCCAGGTATCCCTTAAACAAACACAGATATATGGGTTAGACACAGAAGAAAACAAACAGAGAAGACAAAGAAGTAAACAGATAATTGTTGCAAAAATACAATAATGTTGCTTGAAATAATTAAGAGATGATAGCGAGAAATTTAAGTAAAGTAAATAAAAGCTTGAAGTTAAGTAATGAGAATAATTGGATTTTTCTTACGCGGCATCGACCCCGGGGAGGGCGACGCCGGCTCGAAAGCCCCAAGAGAGGTGTGTTGCTTACCAAGGATCAGAGAGAAGTGATCGAATAATTTCGGTCGATAGCCCAAAATTATTGGTAAAAAGTGGTGGGGGGAAAGAGTGGGGGTGGCTTTGCGTATCGCCCGTCATGTGGCGCCGCCCGTGTCAACTTTTTGCAATTCTGCCGTAATTTTTCAGCGGCAAATTCGAATCTTGATAATTGATGTTTTATGTTAATGAAATATATCTTCCTAGATGCGGGAAGCGAAAATTTCTTTCTGTAAACTATAGGATGAGTAATTAAATGCTCGTTCCTGAAGTATAGGGTGACTGATTATTGGATTAACGTCAGGAAGACATAAGTCCCTTATACGTCGTTGGTTTGAATTGAAATTTTGTAAGGAAGTAGCTCTTAAAGAGCGAAAAATAATTTATAGGCTGGGTGGTGGATTGCCTCCCCCGGAATTGCGTAAAACGCGAAAGCATCATTCTTATTGTTTGCATTGTATTTCTGGGATTCTTGGAAATCGGCAAAAGCCGTTAAGAATTTTAGAAAGCGGTTCGCACGCCCGGCCATATGCGGGATATTCCGTGCGCGGATGACCGTACGTACTTGCCCCTCGGTCAGCCTTCGGGCTGTATAACCTGCAGCCCCTAAGTTGAGCGCATTCGAATACTTTTTAAAATATTTTGGCAAAAATAAACAAAACTATTATCTGTGAATTTACATTATTGTTTGCGAGCGGCAAATTAGGAGACGGGCAAGGAAGTCAGGGCACCTACAAAATGGAGTTTTCGGCTTTACCCCCGGCTACAAAGCTTTTATTCTTATATCTGCACTCTCTTTTAAAATGCCCAGGTTTATTACAGTTATAGCACTTTAAGATTTTCTTTTCAGGTTTCTTTACCTCTGGAGACATTTTGCTTGATATTCTCCAGTTTTTCCTTGTTAAAAATACACTTTCAGATTTACTACTGTCTGCATTATTTAACCTTTGCTCTTCTAACATCAACCTATTTGTTAACCTCATTAGTGTTTTTGTTTCATCTGATGATGATTCCCATGCGGTTATAAAATGACTTAGATTTGGCGGTAAGGTGAGTAAAATTTTAGTAATTAACATGCTCTCAGGCATAGGCTCACCCAAATCTTTTAAAGTTTGTGCCATTTGTTCTAACTTTGATATATGCATTGTAATATCATCTTGATTACTTCTTTCAAACGTGTAGAATTTTTGTTGTAAAAACAAAATCGAAGCGGTTGACTTTTGCTCGTATATACTATGCAGCTTTTCCCACATTTCTCTAGATGTGTTGCAGTTCATAATATACACAAGTGACTGTTGCCCCACAGTTGATGAGATGACCATTTGGGCTTTATTATCTGCCTTTACCCAATTTGAGATAGCAATACTCGAGCTGTTTCGAGTTGAATCATTTTCGTTGTTCGGCTTTGGTTTTACTTGGCTTCCAGAAACCACCTCAAAAAATTCCGACGCTTTTATTATGATTTTCACCTGGAACTTCCATTGCTCCCAGTCTTCCTGGCCTTCCAGTTTATTCACTCTAATCAATTCATTTTTTAACTCCATTGTTAACTTTGCTGGTGTTACCACGTGTTCAGTGTTGAAAAATTAATTATTTGTTTAAAATTCCTTTCGCATGAGCTGGGCCCATAACCTGTTGATTTAGATGTACGCACATCGCGTGCTGGTACATGCTAAATGGTAGCCGCTCCATTAATCTGGGGTCAATACCTCTCAGATTTTCGTATGACTCATTAATCATACTGACGTATCCTCCAAAGTCGAAGTTCTGACAATGTACGTCTTCCAAAGCGATCATCGTCGAATGAGGTCCCATGTCATACATCGGCTCGTTGGACGGAGGCGTCTCTTCTGTTGACGCTCTGAGTGTTGTTCCACCCCTCTTCGCTTTACCATCTTCGACTTTCCTTCTAAAAGTGGAAGCTCTGGTGCCACCAGACCGAGAATTATCATTCGGTGGTGGTCTTACCCTTGAACTATCGAACTCACGTGGTTCATAGTTCCAATCTCTTTCATACTCACGTTGGTTATGGTGTTCAAACCCACGCTGAGCTGCTCGAAGCCCACGCTGGTTGCCAGCGGATTGGCCTCCTCTTGGGCGTCTGCCCTGATTTACATCAAAATTGCTCATTATTAATCCGATTGGATAATAGAATAGCTGTCAAAAACGACGTAGTGCATCGACGCTTCATTATAGTATCTCACCATTTCGTCATCATAATGGTGCCAAGCATTACTCCTTCCATTAATGCTTCCCTTCGGAAGACTGTTGTGGCCTTAATCACAATGCCCTTTTATCGTCCTGCTGCCTTAGATAGCTCCTTTACATGCCATTTTCATGATTTTTTTTCCATCTTAAAATGTTGCATCAATCAAAAAATGGTAGTCAGAAGGAGCAAGGTCTGGAAAATAAGGTGTATAAGATGAAAATTTACAGCCTAGTTCTTTGTTTTGTCGAGAATCTGTTTTGACGTTTTGCGAGACACATTTTTGTGCTGTAAAATCTATTTAACTACATTTGACAAGTGTAGGTCTCTTTTTTTTTACTTCCTCGTGCAAACAATCTTGCTGATCACAATAGATGTTTGCTATTGTTGTTTAGTCTGGTTAACTAGTTTTGAAAAAAACTTACACTCGATGTTGGATGAATTGATCACTTTTGAGTATTTCCCACGAAAGAAACATATTTATTGCGCCTTGTTGTTGAGATTAAAATTTAACTCTAGTCTCTACATTAGGTCTGGCTAAATTTGTGCATGATTTTCTTGGAAAATTCCATCTTTTGCGCCAGTAATATTTCTTTCGAATATTCAATGACTCACAACATGCATTCAGTGCCGCAATATCTAGGATCTCCATAAATTGGTCGGTTTTGACTCAAGAATACGCGACAGTCATTTTGTCACCTGTATTGACTGTTTTATTGTAACAAAGGATGATTTCAGGCGTTTTTGTACATTTGATAAATTGTGTTAGGGTTCATGTAAGCGATATTTTGTGCGACAAATGTTCCGCTAATTCGGATTCGAGGTGAAAATATGGTCCGTTGTGACTATTTGAACTAAAATACTTGTTCACTGTGTCCCTTAACACTATGCCTTTGGAAATTATTAACCATGTCGGTGTTATGGATTATGTGAAATTAAACACTTAATTTTATTAAAGATGTTTCACTTTATTCCATATCATATATTTTATACAACTTTATTATAAATCACTTAATCTAATCAAATCAAAATAATATCAGAACACAAAGAAAGTATTGATGAGTTTCTACTAAGCTGTTTGACATTTCGATTTGAACTGAGGAGAAAAGAAATGAATATTTGTTTTGTCCGTCGAAAGGTTTATTGTTACATGTCAGGGGAAATCAACATTGCACAGTGGTTGATGCAGATTAACGTACTGCAGAAGTGATATTTACATATTTACCAACATGGTCGTGAATTCTTTGTGCAGAAAGCATTGATGAATTGATTTTTATTGCTAAGATGACGTTATCTATAAGAATTTTTATCATGTTTTTGTCTGCTTTTTTTCGCTCAATGTTTTCCATTCTGACCTCACGATCTGCTTGGATTTCAGTAAAGATTTTTACAACTCCTGGCATTCTTATTTCGAACGTAAACAATCGAATCAACGAGCACTTTATGATTTAAATGTCTTTTTAAATAGTCTAATTTCCATTCCGTCCACTGTTTTCCAGTCGTGAATTCTCCCTTAGAATTCGATTGACAGCAAATCTTACAAATTACATCATTTGTTACACTTCTCTAGGTGAAAATATCACCGAGCTTAACATTTCTAGTTTTTGATGAGGATGGCTTTTCAGTTTCTACTGTTTGGTCAAGGCATTCCATTTTGAATTGTTTACAAGTTTTCTTATTTCTGGAAAAACTGGTTTAAGTGATACGGTATAAATAAGAGTATTTAAAAAAAAGATAAAGATAATAATTTTCATAGATTCCATTCTATGCAATAAGAATTTTATCAGCTAATCTTGTATTTGTTTTATTAAATTTGATTAAAAAACAATATGTTTTTCTATGTCCATGTACATAAATATATTTTGTTTTACGTTTAGGATTTTTAATGCGGTTTTACAAAATAAACTTTTAAAAAAGTTTGTCTATAATTTCTTTAATAGATACAATATCACATTATATAATTTGTAAGATATTTTTATAAGGGCTGATGAAGATGATTTGGTTCTAAAAAAATTGTTTGCAATGATTAAAAAAAACAGTAATGTTTGATGAAAATTTCTATGTTGCCAGTAAAAGTGACTCGAATTCATTAAGAGATGGTTTTCTAGATTAAAAAAACAATTGTTCCGAGTAATAATTTGGAAAATAATAAATATCTGAAAATCTGGAAAAATTCTGAAAAACAGATTAATTTACATTTCTATGAGAGAACATTATTTTTACTTTCTGTTGATTTTAGTACTTCTCCTACTTTAGAGTGTGTATTCACTTATTCGTCGTCATTAGAGATCATTGTACTTATTTCTAAAGCTATTCCTTTGGACATCGATTTGTCGTTAGAAATACAATGCGCTATTGATTGTTTTTGATTAAGAAGAGATTGGTCTATTTCATAAAAGTGAACGTTAAATGTTTCATTTTGTTTTTCTAGGAAGTTGTCATACGAAAAGTTCAAGAGGTCGTGGTATTTAAAACTTGATTTTCGATTCGTGACAATGCATCAGCATTAGTATTTAATTTACCTTGTTTGTACATAATTTCATAATCATATTCATCTAATTTTAATCTCCATCTTATTAGTCGAGATCCAGGATCTTTGACATTAAAAAGCCAAGTGAGCGGGCGATGATCAGTAAATATTTTGAATTTTCTACCATAAAGATAAGGTCTAAAGTGTTTACATGCCCATACAATTGCTAATCATTTGCGTTCTGTAGTAGAATAATTAGATTCGGATCGATTTAGAGTACCAGATGCATACGCTATAGGTAAATCCATAGAGGAAGATAGGACAGCTACTATTGCAAAGTTTGATGCGTCTGTTGTTAGGTTGAATGGTTGCGTAAAATCTGGATATTGTAAGATAGGTTCGGTTGTTAATTAATTTTTTAGTGTTTGAAAAGTGTTTTCTTGAACTGTAGTCCAATCAAATATAACATCTTTCTTCGTGTTCTATAGTATTTTGTGAAAGCATTTTTTTAATTTGATTTCTGACTTCTTTATGTATTTCAGGGTATCTATATGATTTAGTAAATATTGGGATTTGGGAAGTTACAGGTATAAATCATGATGTGTAGTGTTATTGTGAGTCAATAAATCACCATCTAGATGAAATATGTTATTGAATTCGTAACATAATGATGAAACTGAGTTAGCTTCTTCAGTATTTAAATGTGTTAGCCGCAATTCATTTTGCAATTGTTTATTTCGAGAAGGGTTGTAGTTTGTTGAATTTGAAAAATATAGAAAACTTTCACGTTCGTTAAACGGTTCAAGAGTTATATTGTTAGATCGAATATTGACAGATTTTTCACTGTTATTAGGAATAGTTGCATACACGAGATAGGTATACATTTGGAAGAATCTGAACGTCTGGTATTATACCTTGTTTAATTTCAGGATTTTGGACAATTAGTTCTATGAGAGTTTCAGTTCTGGGTTTGAGAGTAAATAAAGGATTATCATTTTGTTAATAATGAGAATGATTTCGTTGTGGATATGTAGTATATTTGTAAAATAATCAATTTTTGCTTGATTATTAAACAAAAAATTGTGACCTAATAATCCATCTAATGGAACAATAGTGACATTATTTGGAATCATGTGAAATGGATGTTGTAATTGCTTATATTTTAATGAAAATATTAAATTTACTATTCCAAGAGTTTTGATAGGATTTGGAGAGTTATAGATACCTTTCAGTGTGATTAATTCAGTTTCATTGACGAATTCTTCTCCGTTCATAGAGTTCATCTTTACTAATGAAATATTAGCACTGGTATCAAACAATAACCTAATAATCTTATTATCGTATGTCAACTCTACGTATGCCGTTATAGGTTCTAAAGAGAATAGTCTGCTTGAATGCTTTGCACGTTCCGGGAATAAGCAGGATTCCGGGAGTGCAGGAAGTTTAAGGGAGGGGTAAGGGTTTCAGTGTAAAAAAAAACACAAGTCCGCATTGAGTTGAATGTGGCTCCAGCCATCCCTAAATGAATGGCGAGCTCCTTTTTTGTACTACCGTCTTCGGGGATATGTACGCCGAGGTATCTGAAGCTGTCAACCCTCTCGATGATCTGTCCCGCGCTGGTAAGGGTCTTATCAGAGTCATGGCAGGTTTGGTTACACATCACATTGGTCTTACTAGTGTTAATTTTTAGACCAATGCGACCTGAGTTAGTCCCTAACACATCAATAGTCTCCTGGATGCCCTTTATGGATTTATCGAATATGACGGCATCATCGGCATATTCATTGATTTTTTACAGTATCTACAAAATTTTGAATTGTATTGAGATGTAAGATTACCGACAAATTGATTATGTTCTGAATTGAGAGAGTGTGGCTTTGATTGTTTGGTGAAATACTTATGATTATTCTTATTTGGGTTAGAGTTCATTTCCTTAATTGCACTATTAAACTTTTCTTCTTCAATTGCGATATTCGTTGCCTCAATAAGATTTTTGGGTTTTGAAAGCCTGACTACTGTTGATAGTTGACTGGTCATACCTAAAATAAATGTGTTAAGAGCGCTATCTTCAATTTGCTTTATTCTCCCTATTAATTCTTTATCGTCCTTGTTCGAAAATCGAACAGCTCCAATAAGATTATTGGTGCAAGTTTCAACTCTTTGTATGTAGTTTATTACCGGTTCGTTAAAATTTTGCTTACAATTTCTTAGTTCTAGTTCTAATTGAGACTTGTGCTTATTTTCACCATAGGTAGTTATTAAAAATGATTTGAATTCAATGTAAGTTTTAAAAGTATAATTGGCAATTGTGTACTTGGCTTTTCCTATTACGCAATGAATCATATATTTGAGAAGTATGTTTTTTTTTTGCTCTGAGCATAATGCTTATGCGGCATCACAATCTTTAATAAAAGGGTATAGGTTTCGCTTTTCCCCGTCAAATGTCGAAATGAATTTCATTAATGTGTCGATAGTGAGTGCAGGCATTTTGGTGTGAAGGTTGTGTAAGAAAATTGTTTTGTAACACAGTACTCACAGAATAAGATAAATATTGTATTGCATAAGGTTTAAACAAACGTAGACTTGAAGATGAAGCTGGTTCTAGTAGTTGTTGAATAGGGTGTTAGCAGCTTGGAGATTTTTCTTGTAGTTGGATGTAGTTGGAGTCAGCAAAGAAGATGTAGTTTGAATATTTGATGATAGATTTCGTAGAATTTATTGTCACCATATATTAACGTTACTCTAGCACAAATCCCACTTTTGACGCCAATTTTTATGTTATGGATATAATTTTTACTGAAACACTATTTAAACGTTGGTTCAACTTTTATTTGAATAACATAATTTTTACACTTTGATAAATCACTTATCTTATAATCAAAATAAATACGAATAAGTCTTAGAAGAGATTTACTTGGCTATCGACTTTTCGATAGGAACTCTGGTTTGTGACTGAAGTGGAAGGAATCAATATAATTATTTGTCCGTTGAAAAGTTATTGTTGAATTGAAATGATATACAATATAGATTGCAATCAAATAGGACAAATTTTAATTATGTTATGTCAGGGGCAATCAACATTTCACAGTGGTTGTTTTAGCGTATACATAACAATATAAAGACGGTCAGCCGACTTTATGACCCTTCAAACACATGTTTTAACAGAATGAGAAATAATTCTATTCATGAATCAGGGTTGTTCCAACTTTAAAATTTCTTATATGTTTGGATCGCTGTATTTTTGTGCGCGCTAACCCGGGCCGAATACGCGGCGCACCTTAGAGGGAACGTTGGTCTGGACCATTTTTTGGTTGCAAATGGCTTGAAGAGCATAAATAACTACAGTATGTTTCTGGAATTTGATAATAAATTGATTATACCTAATATTGTATTTATATCTTTATATAATGCTAAAATGTTTGTACAATTGAATAAAAAAAATGTTACTGTTTTAATATCTTTTTATTACGCTGAAATTTATCCTTCATTATTGCAGTCCTTAACCCATAACATGCCATCCTAAAAAATCACGTTCCATGCCATGATGGCATCTCAGTTTCACTGTTTCTTGACAGTATTTAAACCTAAGTTAGAAGCTAAAAAATAATTTTAAAAATGTATATATGCTAGAATACCTAAAGTGATAAATACTTATTGACAATATCAAGAGAAATATTGAATGATTTAATGGCTCAACTATTGAAGATTGCATCATGGGCATGGAGGTGTTAAAACATTGTTAAAAAGTTATCCATTGGAATCTTTTTTTATGTAATGTATCTTATTTGAAAGTATCAAGTCACTATAAGTAAAAAACAAGCTGTGATAGTGACATCTATTGATAGGATTTATTAGAAATTTATCATTGATCCGAAGTTTTATAAAAGATATTTAATTACACACACTCAGCAGTGTTAAAATGTTTTATTACTTAAAACTTATGATACTAGTTGACCCACTGAAATATAGATTTTATAAATATACAGTTATTATTTGAGTTACTATTATATGTTGATTACGCTTTTTATTGTACGTACAGCCCTGGATGGTATGTACAAAATGAATGGTAAGTTATTAAAGGCAAAGGAACATATTACTAATTGATATTTTGGGATACCATTATTGTTACTGTTATTATCTTTTTATTGCTTAATCATCTTGCTCCTTTTTAACTGATGTACAAAAATCATTTGTTTCTGTTTACTGATTATCGTATTCACATGTTCGGTAACATATCATAGGAATATAGTTAAATTATTATTGTACTTATAATGCGTATGTACCAGGGCTGTGGAGTCTGAGTCGGAGTAGCGAAGTCGAGGTATTTTGGCCAGAGTCAGAGTTGTGAAAAATGAACGGCTCGAATTTTTTTTGAAAAATATTTTTAATGTGTATTCAAACAAAATAGGCCTTAGTGTTGACATTTCATGCTTGGCTGACTAAAGATTATCTGATAGAATACATATATAAGTTAAAATGAAATTTTTGAAAAATTTCCTCGGAGTCGGAGTCGTAAATTATTTTTAATTTGGAGTCGGAGTCGTCTTTTTTTACACGATTCCACAGTGCTGATATGTACACATTGACTTTGGAAAGGAAAAAAGAGGTAACCCACGCAGCAAATTTTACAGGAGGCACAAAAAACGTGTTTTGATGATTTTCGGCCATATTCAAATTATGAAATAAATACAACACTGAAGTGCACTGAGACTTCTAAACTGGTGTTTAATTGACACACTCTAATATTAATTTAAGAAATTGTCTAGGACATTGGTTGGCAAAGTGCGGCTCTTTGGCCTTTTAAGTGCGCACATTAATAGACTGATTTGGCTCCCAATATTTTTTTAAATTGTTTGTAATGTTCATATTTGGCTCTTTGGCGAATAAGTTTGCCGACCACTGGTCTAGGAAAAACCTCTTTTTCAGTATTTTTTCATGGTTTCAATTTTCACAAGTCCATCTTTTTTCAAACTTAAAAGCTAAATTTAGATACTAATTTGGGATTTGCAGTTTACATTATTTTGATAGAAAGTGTATCAAGCTGTATACATTATGATAATCGAAAAAAACTGGGTTTCGTTCTATGTCTCACAGTCTACATGCAATCCAGTATCCTTATTTTTAGTAACATTTTTTGCCAGTGGTAATATTAAACAAGAAAACCAAAATCTGCCTTACCGACCGCGGTGTGACGTGTATTTTGACATGACGTGTATTTTGTAATTTTCGCGAAATTGTTATTTATTATCTTGCCGAACTGTTTAAGGGGGAATTATTTATGTTAGGCTTATAAAAGTACTCTTTACATATATCTAAAATGGTGTTGACGACGATGATAGCTCGGGTCGTGGACGGACTTCCACTGGCAGCCAGTATGCAAGAAGACGAGCAGGTAATTTTAAAACTCTCATTTCAGCCTTGCGTATATTAAAAAAACTACTTTTCTCTCATTAAAAAATCCAAACATCTCTTGGAACGTGAAAATATACAACAGTTTTTTAAAATTAATTAAATTTATTAAGCTCTGGCGATCGCTTGAATTTATACTTGCAGATAGTTTATAAGTTCAGGATATCGTTTTATGGTAATAGCAGTGGCGGTTCCTGACCTGAAATCTTGGGTGGGCTAGAGAAAAGCATATTTCCACTTCACTTTATACATTAATCTACAAGCAAATTAACAAATATTACGATACTACTGCAATGCATAAATTTTTATATAATAAAATCAATGCTAATGTAACTAAGAAATAATAGAATAATAACACGGAATCCTTAAATTCGTCTCTTTCAAAGTGAAATAACAAGTACCTACTAAAAGCAGTATAGAACTGTCACTTGCTGTCATTGAAAGTCAATACCTGTCACTTTCATACAATACAACGATATTGGTATTGTGTTTCAATGCATAAGTATGCGTAATGGGCTGAATCAGATCAGCCCCCAACGATCAACAGAAACTTGACAGATTGAAACACTATCCTTTGTGTTAATGACGTTTCCGTACATACAAATACAAAAAAAATCTAATCGTGCTTGATTGCGCCCCAGTGTAAAGAAATATTGCATGATATTGTCTGTGGTTACGGGCATGAGGAATTTAGCCCCTGAGTGGTGTTGCCAGTGACGTGTTCCAGTTCCTGTTCCCTGTGAAGTATTTATAGGGTTATTGTTTTTTTTATGCCGGCTCACTTTAAAATTGTAATACAAAACACAATCGAGAATATGATTGTAGGTAGACGTAACATTGTCTTATATTGACAGAGGAAAATTAAAACAAAGATATTATATTCATTTGGGAAAGGTAAGTTACGCTAATAAATGTATTTATTTTATTCAGCGGCCGAATTGCTGTTGATTTTTATTCAGCCATCTAATGTTTTGGGTGAAAAATGCAGGTCGGGCTTAGCCCACCTAGCCCAGTACCTAGAACCGCCACTGGGTAATAGTAATATAAATAATGAGTGTCTTTTCGAGTAGGAAATGTCGGTTATCAGATTGTTCATGAGTCTTTAATGTGTCCGTATATTTGCTATCGATATCGCACAGCATTACACAATTTTGATGTTATAATTTGAGTCCTGTCATGATATTAGAGGCATAAGAACGATTGGGAAAAAATAGTAAATTGAAATGTTTTTATTTTCTCTACGGAAAGGTTCGTTGGAAAACCTAAGGTAAATTTGTCATACTTCATCACACGGACTATTGCGGCGAAAAACTTCACAAACTAAGCTAAAAACCACTCCACGATTTAAAATTATTATTTGAGAGCTTGGCAATCGCGTTAAAACCTCTCAAATAATAATTTTAAATCGTGGAGTGGTTTTTAGCTTAGTTTGTGAAGTTTTTCGCCGCAATAGTCCGTGTGATGAAGTATGACAAATTTACCAAACCTAATATAATGTTGATTGGGTAATAATGTAAAATTTTATAACGGACATAACTTTAAAAAGGAATGAAATTTTACTCAGTAGTATTATCAAATCTGTTAATTAAGCTAGTACATTATGTCCTCTACTTAAGCAGTTAAGCGTTCCAAAGGATTCAAAACCGTGCAAGTCGAGAAATACTTAGATTTCAATATATATTTAATGTGTAAATTGTATTCGCTGTTTCATAACATGGGATATAACATCATGTTAAAGTAAATAAGAATAAGTTTATAATATCGCCCTTGAAGTACATTTTATTTTTTAGGTTTTGAGAGAACACTTTTTCTAAATAATTCTTTTTTATTACATACATAAATTGAATGCAGCAGTGAATGTGACCATCCTATTATATTATTATATTATAATATATAATTGCTTGTTTTTTGTTCTCTCATCGGCGTAACAGCGAAACTACTCATTTTATTATAGGGTAAAAATTAAATGGTTACTTTTAAACCGGGGCTTTCTAGCTATGCAGCTATGTGGTCAAGAACTTGAATCTCCAAGTGAACACTTTCACATTGGTTATTTAATTTATAATATATTGATTTTTTAAATTATTTATAATTTTGCCTTTTTTTTCACTAATTTTCATTACTTCCAACCTGTCCTATTCCATTGTAGTAATGGGGTATTGGAAAAGCGATATGATAGTTACTAGTCTTCTCTTACATTAATCGTTCTTACCATCTCTGAACAAAACATGTCTTCTGTTGCAATGCTCCATTTGGGTCCCATATACTCTAATAAATCATCCATCCATTTAATTCTTGTTTGCTTTGTTCGCAGTCTTGCAAAGGTGGGATCCTGGAATATCAGAATCAAGCAAAGTTACTTTTTAGAAAAATAGGACCACAATCACCGACTAGATGCTCAATTGAATCCGGCCCTTTTTTGTTTCAGTAAGTTTTTACAATATTCTTGTACACAAAATGATTCGAAAAAGATTATTAGCAATCGACTTCATAATTATTATTCAACAAGTTGACACTGAGTTATCTTGTTGAGAATCTCACATTGATTTAAATTGCATCATAGAGATCTTATATTCTGATTATATTGGTGTGACATGCTTCATCAGTTCATTGAAATAAGGAAACTTTATCAAGTTTACGCTAACCTACCAAATTCACACTTTATTGGATAGATAGGTTTAATAGAGTTTTTTTTACCAATTACTCATGAGTGGAGTAGAGTGGATCAAATAAAGATGGAGATGAGTGTAAAACTCAAAATGTTTTTATAACGTTGAATCCAAATGTGCTCACCAAAACTTTAACAATAGCTTGTATTTGATAGCATACTCGATGACTAGCTGCCAATCATCTGTACCTGTCTGTTAGCATATAGAATATATATTCTCTGGTAATATTTTTTTAATTTTGTTAAATTCTCATTTGCTCATTATTGTATCTTGATATTTTAGCTACCTGATTGAAAATGAAATCATTTATTTGGTATTATGTGAAAAGAACTTTAGCAAACGTCTCGCATACAGTTTCCTTGAAGACATTTCTACAGAATTTCATAACCAGTATGGAAAACGGGTAAGACACTTAAAATTCTAGTATTGAACATTAAAATTTAAATATTATGTAATTTGTACAACCATACGAATATACTTCTGGATGCACGAATAAACAATACTTTAATATTTTCGATGCATCATTTTCGGTATGAATTTAATTCAACGATAACGCTATTTCCATATTCTATTAATATCATTTGATGTGTCAAAAAAATAATTGATTGTATTTTGCCTTTTATACAGGTGAATACAGTGACGAGACCGTACACATTCATTGAATTCGACACTTACATTCAAAAAGCCCGGAGAGTGTTCGCCGATGGTGCCCGAGCGCGAAGAAATATGACCGCCTTGGCTCCACAGCTACAAGACGTCCAGAGAATCATGGTTCAGAATATCGATGATGTCTTGCAGCGCGGAGCAGTATTATCAGGTGAAAATAAAATTGCAATCGTTTTGTGTTGAAATAAATATCACAATTACCGCCATTCACAATTTAATTAGACTGCAAAATTAATGATGAATGCAGAAAAATTAAATTTAGCAAGCAATTTACACTGGGGTTCAGTCATGTGCGATAAGGTGACGTGTGTTCTTTATGTCTACTGTGCATAAAGAACAAAGGTCACCTAATCGGCCATGACTGGTCCCCGGTGTAAAGCTTGCTATTAAGAATAAGAGAATGTTTTGAAAATAAGCAGAATCAACCATCAAACAGGAAAAAAATAGATTGAGGTCTTACTGTATTTAAATTGTAGTATCGTACTGACTGGTTCAGTACATGTGGTAAGTCAATCAAAAACAATAATTATTAATGCTCGTAGCATAATTGAGTCATTAATTACTTTAAAGGCGTTTCAAAGGTACAATTTTTAAAATGAACATAGTAATTTTAACAATCGCTTAGCATAGGGCTCGGAAAACTTACTTTGGAAAGGGCGAGATTGTAAAAAATTTCAACTCAGCGAACCAGAACCTATTTATGTACATGAGTAATTCCATTAAAAAGTAGGTTCAACATATACTTTTATGAGGAAGTGATATTTTTACATTTTGTATATTTATAAAATATATCTTAAACAATACAAATATAAAAATAAAATAAAAAAATGTTTTAATGCGATGAATGTAATTGTTTTTTTCTGAGATAATTTTTCATCATACTGGAGTTCAAAATTAGTACTTTCTATCATTTTAATTGTTTGTAAATAGGTAACTGTTAATATATAATGTTAACCAGTAGGCCAGATTGAAAACAAGCGGCTGGCTGGATTTGGCCTGCAGGCCGTAGTTTGCCGACCCCTTGCTTAGCACAATATTAATTTGTTCAGTAATATATTATATTTTTAATTAATTTCAGAGCTCGACACCAAGACCCAAAACCTGTCAATGCTGTCACAGAAATATAAGAAAGACGCCACATATTTGAACACCAAGTCGATGTACGTCAAAGGAGCCGTAGGCGGTATTATAATACTGGTCATCATATTATATTTCTGGGTTTTATAAGGATTGTGACATTGCATTCTGTTAATATTCGCCAAATTTTGTCAAAACTCTGACACACTATGCTGCCTTGAAAGGCTATTTCGTATCCTAAGGCCTACTATCGATAGAAATTATTTTATTAATCACGTATCTAAATGTAATCTCGATTGATTGTTTTTTTGTCGTATTAAATATGGATTAGATACTTAAAATAGCATTGCCAAAATTGAGAATGAAGATGAAACGTATTTAGATTTCATCGAATAAGTCCACGAATTTTCTATAGAGTTATAAATTATTATAATACAGTTTCTATAGACATTTTAGGATACAAAATAGCCATTCGAAATTATTTCTCATATTATATAATGGTAAAGGCTCGTTAAATATAATGCGACTGCCATAATTGGCATTTGGTAAATTCATCATTTTATGACAGACTTGTGAAATAATTTTTCTACCTCATCCTAATAATAAAACGTTCTTTGGAGTATTATTTTGATCTGAAAATAAATAAGTTTATTCATAATTTGCGGCTCTGGTATGAGAATTAATGACGCAGAATTTCATCACTCGAGATCTCGGTTGCTTTATAAAAAAAAGATACCATTCACTGATTACTTTCAAATGCTTTGTGGCAATTTTTTGAACTATGCCTTTTACTTTATCAATACATATAAAGACCCCGAAGCAAACTACAATATTTCCAAAAATTTCCTGTAAATTGAACTTAATCGCCTACGTATCTGATGCCATTGAAAATATTTTTAACTGCTTAACTCTATGGCTGCCACAGACGAGATATCTCGTAAAATTGTTTGTGCTCAACACTCCTGAGACGAGTTATCTCGTCAATAACTAATTAAATTAATAGTTGCAAATTATAACCGGCGTGCTAGGTAATTACTATTAATTATCTACGGCAGCTAAAATGCTAAAAAGGCAAGAATATATTATATGATCAGGGCCGTAGGAATGCAATGGCAAAGGGACATTTGCCAAAAGCCTTTAAATCATTGCTACGGCTCCGTGTATGATAAAATGAAAATGAAATCTGAATGACAACATTTTAACAACAAAACATCGCACAACACCTTTTTGCCTTGTTGGCATTGCATGCATATCTTTAATGTCCACTAAATAATCAATTATCAATAAAAATGAACACAATATATGTCCTTTTAGAGTTGCAATTATATCACATCCTCTAAATATATATGAAATACAGCCCGCAATAATACGACTCTTGAATCTTTTTCTAAAAAAATCTAGAACATGACAAACTTAACGTAAGAAGACTTATTATATTTTTATGCACGATTAAACACAATAATAAGATAGAACCGTTATCTTACTTGGTAATTTAATGTGGTTTTTTTTTACCATTTTCATAAGAGGTTGTACAATATTATAGTTGTGAATCTTACCTTTCAAGAAAAATTAAAGTGGTAATTGTAAAATTAATCGTCACCTCAGTGTTTCCCATGTAAAGGTTCAGTGATCTTTACGATCCCAGAACAAAGTCAATAGTTGCAAATACTACACAGTTAATATAGAAAGTTCTTTCGGGACAGGACCTGTGTGTTGCTATATCTCCTAATAACCACGGACTGTATCATATAATACTGACAAAGAGAGTAAAAAGTTTAAAAAATATGTAAAAGCATTAATATACTATTGGTATTTTCTATTAAAATTCATTATTTATTTTTTTGACTTATTTCTTTTACGAATTTTTTGCACGTCCAATGGAGTGAAAGGTTATATGCAATATTATAATGGTACAATTTGTGCTTTCCCAAGCATTTCACTGACCACCTTAGCAAGGCGGTATATACATTGTGAAGTGTTTATATGCTGTTTCTAAGCACTGAATATACCAATAGAGCTTTTTTTTTTTTTTTTTATTGTGTGAGCCTATTCAGTGTTGTATAAATTATTTAGTATTATTGAATTCATCCCTTTACATTCCAACAACATCCGTTTATATATTATAATAGTTACTATGGCTTCAAATATTGCTAAAAATTCACAAATGATTTTTGTCTATTATGTCAACATTTAGAATTGTATTGAAAATGATTTAATTTTTATTATACGTTTTTACATCTGTATTGTATAGAAATGGAAGTATTTTTAATATAATTTTGTTTAAAGTGTTATCTCAAACGTAACTTGTGTGTTATTCTTTCGGTTTAAATACTATGTTGTGGGTGCAAAATAGTATAATAGCATTTTTTACGCTGACAATCTGACATATCCACATGTGTTACTGTTATAATAAATCTGAGATACCTGATTTTTTAATAATTTCAAATTAATATTGTTTTTGCTGTTATTTTGCTGCTATAACCAATCGTTTAACTCACCGGTCTTGGTGCATTGTATAAAATGCAATCTATTGTAGAAATGTTAAGTGAAATTGTCAATATAATTTTTAATATTGGTGATGTGGCTGAAAATATTGTAACCTGAGGGAGATTCTGATGAATAAAGTTATTTATAATAATTGTTTAATATTTTGTTTTTTTATATTGGTGATCAAATTAAAAACATTAACAATGTATTCCCATGAACAATATGGCTCACATTCCGAAAACATAAAATCGTCACACTTCGTACAGAAGTCGGTAAGTAAAAAAAACTGTCAAAAATGAGTTAAGTATACAAATACACAATGAGATTCTTTGATATGAATTCTTTGTCTGGAATAATTCAGTTGGTGAACTGATTATACCAGTTTGCCAAAAAAGCATTTATTTGCATAAGCAGTTATTATTAATGCTAGTACCAACGCAGGCAATTGTCTCTGTCTATTAATTTTAAACTTTTATTTGTGTCAGATCAGAATTAATGAATCCATAATAATCTATGGAACATAAAATATCGATGCTGGAGTCTTTATCCTAAAATGTGATATGTTTCATTTGCCAAATTATCAATCTTTTACATACCGACATCTGCCCGAACAGTGACGAAATATTCTTGAACTGGTAAAAAATATAGATGGAGGTAGTAAATCTGGCAACTTTACTGAAGTCAATTCATCGAAATAGGAATCTTTTTTTTGCAGTTTTTGACAGGACTTACGTACGTCGAGTATGTCAAATTTATATATTCAGTATTGCATTGAAAGTAAAGTAAAGTATTGAAAATTATGTATTTTTACGTGCGCTTTGTTTTATTCTTAGCCATAAATCCATTTGCTTATACAGTACACTCTCAATTATCCGGGCTAATGCTGGGGAGAGCTCGTACAGTTAATCCAAAATGCTAATTTTTATTTTGTTTAAAAATACAATACACGCTCAATACTTTTTATTTATTAATAACATCTGTTTTTGGTTTATTTATAAGGATCGACAATTAAATTTTCTGAAATCAGTTAGAATTTCCTATTATCATTATATTCGAGTACCCGTTGGTGGATGGTACTCTAACAGATTTTGGTGTCTTGTTGTGATTAATGAAATTTGTAACTTTGTCTTCCTCTCTTGCATCTCATTCTCTATCTCTTCTGGCTGACTGAGATAGAAAATAATATCCGCATCACTTGAAAGTTGAAAACCAAAATCACCTAAATCGTATTCTAACTACTCCCAGTGTTTTCTTTGTTGATATTATGAAAGCCTTGTAAATTTGCATTACCTTTCTTTCTACCTGGTAGAATTTTTCTCCATGATCAAGCAAGTCTTACTGACTTCATTTTGTAACAAGATTATGTTATTTCATGTGTCGCATTTAGTATTGACATTTTTTTAGAGTATATAGTTGAGTTGTCACCTTTGTGATAGAAGGTTTTATGAAAGCCGGTACGGTAATGTCATTTCTTTAGTGAAATAACACTGTTAAGGTGTAAATCAATGTGATCAATCAATCAATGCTCCAAGTATATCGCACATACTTTTAAAATTATCATAAATCAGAAGTTTACTGAAATAGTTAATAAAAGAAATCTATGATTTCTTGATGAATCGTGCGATAGGTAAACTTGCTTTGAAATAATCTCTTTAACGTAAATCTGGACTGATACGCGTGGTTTAAGTTGTATGAAGTGATGTGCTCAGTGAGGTTGTTATTTTGGTTTTAACCAAAATTGTTTTGTAGGAAAGGAAGGATCATTTTGGGTTTAGTGTTGGGGTAAACAAACATTTATTTGTAGAATAGACATTTTTAATAACATGTTACATCATATACGCCATTTTACGGTACATTTTCTTTTATACATTACATAACTATTTTATACACAGAACCTACGCTAATTCACTATTGTTCAATAATGAAAATGAAAATTAAAATACAACTTACAGCAAACTTAAAATGAAAAAAATAGTACAGATTAACTTAAACATTAAAATTATCCTTGTTTATTTAACAAACTATTTAAATTAAACAAAAACCTAATCTCTCTTTTAAAATTAACTTATATTTATGTACAAAGAAGACTATTATTTATCTTGTCTTCCCTTTCTTACACTTTCGTAAGAATAATTATCAATTAACGGTACAGTGGATTTAAAAAAAAGCATTTCATTAAAAAATTTAAACAAGTCGGTGTAAAAATATTCAGTAGGAAAATCTATTCTGTCATCTGCTAATATATTTTTTAAATTATTTAATTACAAATACAAAACGTCTTTCAATATATAAATCTTATCACAAACAATGGACGCACACTTTCTTTCATCGGTTTGATATTCAAAATAGAAATACTGCGAACGAAGTCACGGAAAAGAAGTCTAAAAATTATAACGTTTTTGAATTTACGATATTTTAAATTTGCTGATTATTTTTTGAATACTTGAAAGAGTTATTCCATGACAACATAGTGCAGTATTGCAGAATAGAAAAAAAACAGCAAATATTTATAACACTAGTAAAAAATCTGACAATAAGGTTAATAGTCAAACGTAAAAAATACTTTTTACAAGTTTTTAAATTAGCGGGAGGACAACATAGTTTCAATATAGTAGTAACCCATTCGGAGAATATTTGCCAAAATCAATTTAAATAAAAATATTTATGATACATGGAATGTTTTCAAACACCGAGAAATATAATTTCTGGTACAATTATTTTGTATCAATATTTTTTTTGAGTTGGTAAATTCACATTAACACTGTTAAAGGGAGAAGTTTCGTGAAAAATATATAAATGATACGTTAGGTTATAAGTAATCGAAGGGGAGTAGATAGATCTGAAGTGAAAAAGCATTGATAACATTTTCTACTGTTCAATAATGGATATTATAATAACCACACAAGTTAAACGGAGAGAATATCAATAAAATGTTAAAAAAAAAGAAGAAACCGCCAATATCCACCTTTTCATCTAGCTCTCAATTTTAATGAAAGTATAAATTTATATATATATATATTTAGTATTTACTATTTTCCGAAATTTGAGCATTGAAAATCATTAAACTGATTATTTTTTGTTGTCAATATATTTACAATTTTTCTATATAATATAAATATAAAAACTAAGCAAATGGAAAAACGAGCTCAGGCACCAACAATTCTATCAGCCTTATTTATTCTCCTCTTGTATCGACCACAATCCAAATGAATGAATGTAATAAAAAGAAATGAACTACTGAAACTATCTAAGCTCTTACAAACCGAGATGATTTCTTTGCACCCTCGCATATTCTATCTTGACAGTGATATTATTTAACATTTGCAGCAAACTGTGAAATGTCATCTCTTTTCTAACTGTTTTCAAATATTCTAATCATTTTATATCATTTATAATTTTATTGTATCAAAGACTGGCTTTGCAGCAATAAAAAATATATTTGGATTGAAAATTAAGATACACTAGAAAATTTACTTTTTACCAGATGATTACAATAAGCAATTAAAATTGCTACCTATATCAGATATTTTGATGATGATAAATTCTGTTATTATACTGTTGAAGTGGAATACATTTAGCAGCCATTTTGATTTCAATTAAATAGTATAATATTATATGAATCATTAAGTACATTTAAAGAAATAAAATTTAAAATCAAACTAATAAGCAAGATTTCACATGATGTGTACGAAATGTTTTTTTTATTATAATATTGCAACATTCAGTTTGGCAATAAACAAGGTGTGAGACTATATTCCCAGAAAATATTATTCCTGAATGTTCTTTCATAATTCAATTCGTTAACAAATAGGGATTCTGAAGTCTTGGTTTTGGAGTCCACGGGACCGTATTCAAGAGGTGGGGAACGTTCGGCTTTTCGACTGAATCCAAATATTTTATTTCATTGCTTTCATTCATTTACAAAATAATATACATACACTTTCAAGTGTATCTAGGAAAGTTTTTTAAAATTAGTGTGCAGTAATAGTATATTTTTAAATTTTGTTTATGGTTGTATTTTACAACAGATGAATGAAGAGTATCGTAAAAAGCATCATCCCTTGTTTGATTAATTCGGCAATATAATTAAAGATTTTCTTCACACTACTTTTTTTTAGTCAGTCATCATCTGAGACTGTCGCTCAGGTCATACAATATTGTATGTAGCCTACCGCTTGCTACATGCTGAGGGCCGTGTAAACGGTTGTTATTCATTGTAAAAATTCAAAGAGTTTCAGGGCTATATTTTTTCTATAGTCTCGGTAATGACTCGCAAACACATGTACTTCCCTGGAAATATGTCTCGGGTTGTCTCGACGCAGAATCCCTATTAACAACAGATTATTTAATGTAACATGTCATCTCTTATATTTAAAAAGAGAGCCGTATTAAGGAACCAGATCATCCGACTCAGGGATTGAAATAATATTTTATCTCCAGTCTTCTCATAGTTAATAAAAAATAATTTTATGGTAACATTTCCAAATCAATTGCTCTTTATTCGAGTCGACTCAATAAAACTAATGCGATTAAATTAATAACAATTACTACTGACAACAAAGTAACTCTTTATGACTATTCGCAATTCATATATTTTTTTTATTTATTCATATTTATCCTATATCATTTTTGACAACAAACAAAAACCATTGTAAAAAGTATCGCATAACATATTATATTTAGGATGCACTATAAAGATGCAAAGTGGCATTGACTGCTTATTTCAATGGTAGAAGAAAAAGTAAAACTTATTCCACCGTATGTAAAAAGAAGCTTACGCTTATTCCACTCCGAGCACTTTATTGTACATGAAACAATTTGGTTTAAATGTGGCTGCCGCCTGTCAAAAACAATTTAGAATAAATCCAAATGAAGACTGGTAAAGATCAAACCCTGGTCAATATGTATATATTATATTATACTATGTATATTAATTAATATATTTTACAAATAAAACGTAATGTAAAAATACAATAAGGTGAGCTCTACGGCCGACATCAATATTTAAACAGTAACATCCAATTTTTAAATAGTTACAACATAATTTCTCACTCCTTGACATACTTCAATAATAATTACAAAATTTGAGCTACATCAATGGGATCGCCATCCGTCTCGCTTAGGAGTAAGCAAAGGAATAAGAACATACCGAGAAGAAATAAAAATAAATAAGTTAATTATCTACAATATGAGAATCTCTCTTGACAAAAAACACATCCGAGTCGACGGTGAATTCAGGAGCGGGCGTTAAAACTGTATGTATCATTATAATATGCGTATTCTATTAAACGTCTAACTACGCTATGAGTTATTTAAAGTAATTTTGTTTTTAAAAATATCTCAAAACATTAAACAGTCAATATTTGCATTATTTCCATATATTCTAACTTTATTTTATAAGAATATGTCGCTAATATTATTACAAAATATAACAGGAATACACGAGGATTTTTTTGTATCATGAATGATATATATTAGTTGATTTTATCCTTTCAAATGATTAAAAGAAATAGTTGTTTTCTGTAGCGAAAAAGAATCTGTGTGAAGTTTCACTACTAGCGAACGCATCGAATTCGATTTCAATGCGTACGGTTAAATATCTCCTCTGATAATAATCCTTACGATAAAGATATAGTAACATTATAAACATTGGACCTCAAGTAATATGAATCAGGTAACGCATCAAGGTTTTTTCACAAAGTCGCCGACGTGTGGTTCGCATCCCTCAGCGGGAGTTTTGTTTAAGATTGCTGTCTTTAAAATTTCATTTCTTCAATTTCACATTACCGAAATCGCAAAGAAAAAATAACATCCGTTCTGCGCAAAAGCGGGAGAGTTCCATCATACTGTACAATTTTATTTTTACAACTAATGATGATAATAAATTTGTCACTCAAAATCTTGAATCATATTTTACAAGGAAGATTTCATTCAGGGAGTAGAAAATTATAAATTATTACCGGACTCGCCCGCTTTCATCAGACACGGATGTTATGTAATTTTGAAAAAATAAATGTATTTTTACCAATTATTTTTATAATAATCTCTAATTTTGACTAATTCCATTCAGTTTGACATCAATTTTATTATGTATGTCTAACATTTTATATACATTTAAAATACACACAACCATTATCATAGGTGCGCCAAAATTATCTGGCGGCAGAAAATGGATTAATCTTGTCGCTGGTAATACGTACCTTTGTGAAGTTAAGCCTTTCGAAAAAGAATAATATATATAAATGTATGTATTACAGTTTTCGTATAATAACTCTAACCTTTAATGTCTACTCAATAATTTGTATATAGTATATTATTATATTAACAGTGAAACAATGGACTAATTCATATATATATTTTTTTATGTAGAATACCTTTTAAAAATATGCGGGAATATTCAACGTTATTCAAATATTTTCTTCTTTCTACTCGTTTTACCAAGTTTTAGAGCACCAATCGTTATGTATTTTTTTATTTTTCTTTGTGTTTAAGTTCCTACTTCGTTGGTTTAGTTATGAGCTTATTTTGTGTGTTTTTTTTATTTCCTTTGATAACATTTCTGATTCGTAGGAATTCAAATAAAAAAAGCATTGTGTAACTTTCTGTTTCGAAACACTCTAAGAATGAAAATGAGATGAAAACTATCACCCAACGGTGATAATGACATCTACTAAACAACAGATATACTAAAATTAATTTGAGAAACAATTTTCAAAACAATGCATAAATATTATCAAAGGAAACAATTGACAATCGATAACTTGTATACAACCACAACACCTACACATATTTCACACAAATTCGGTTACATAAAATACATATACATAGTTTGT
Organism: Himalopsyche anomala; assembly: GCA_031772345.1. Classification (NCBI taxonomy): domain Eukaryota; kingdom Metazoa; phylum Arthropoda; class Insecta; order Trichoptera; family Rhyacophilidae; genus Himalopsyche; species Himalopsyche anomala. The sequence goes on from CM062821.1 coordinate 7,779,321, forward strand.
CAATAATTTTACATCTATATTTTTTTGTATATATATTTACATAAACACAACGCGATGAGTTATTTTGTTTACTTTTTTTATAAAATATGTTAAGAGCTACCACACTTACATTGCCCCCTGTCAACGAATAGCTATATTTATTACATTACTCTTTTTATGCTTTTAAAAGATTTCACATTATAAACATTTATTACCCCCTTGTGCTTGTACAAAATAATCTATTTATATATTAATATTTATTATATTCAGAGGTGTTTTTGGGAACAGAAGATAAAAGTGTTCAAACTCATTGGCATGTATGAGCAGCTGGTTAATCGAAAAAGCCATATTGAAATCATAATAAAGTCGATATTTATTTTGTACAACCATTGTACTCTCAAACAAATTTTATAATGGCTTTTCGCAATCAACTTGTTGTGCTGAACCAAAATAATATGGATAAAGCGGATGATTTTTTTAAATAAGAGCAAATGTAAGTTGACAAATATCCTATAATCACTATAACTGTTGTGTCATTAATCTTTTAGTTAAATTTCTTTTATATGTAACAAAATTCGAGTATTTGCAGTAATAGTAGATAATATATTATTTATTTATAAGTAGATATTATATGTGTATTACGTATGTATATGAATAAATATGAAGTTTTATTTAGGCTGATGAATGTTGTACTATTTGTGGATTAATTTTAATAAATGGAGGCAATAAATATGATAAGATTTATTACCATTAAAAAAAGTGGTTTCAAACCTTTCAAATTGATTCTTAATTGTTTTGTTTCATCCTTACGAAAATGATAATATTTATTTCTATATAATCTGTTGTAATGTTTTGAAATGTTATTCTGCTGTCAAATAAATATGTTTATTGCTGTGTTTAAATTTTGCTATAGATATTTTTGTACTTTAGTTTGATATTGTAAATATTTTTAACAGGATAATGTTTGAAGTCTTGCGGCGTGTAATACAGAAGTGTATTTTTTTTTTTAAATTGAATTAAATATTGTACAAAGTTAAAAAAAGAGTTGCCATTTTTAAAAAAAAATCTGATACGCAGAATATTATTCTGAACTATTCTTATACATTATTAATACAAGATAACATTTACATAAAACTGTGATGAACAGAAATAGGTTTAGGTACCAGATGGTTTTTTTAGTTATTGCTTTTAACAGAGCTTTTCAATCATAGATGTCTCAAACTAAATTCACCATAGTTGTATTTTTCTGCATAAATTATTTTTATCCCAATCAGTGGTATTTGAATGTTGCGAATTTTATGGATGACTAATAATAATAGTACAGCCAATTCGATGAAGACAACACTAAAGAAATATATAACTATTTATATAGCTTATTGTAGCATTATGAAGTAAATGTCAATGTACATTTTTGGACAATGTCTATCTATGTTGGTGTATGCTAATTAATAGTCTCAGTTATTTCACTGTCATTTCAGTGTTCATGTTTCCAAGAATTTATTGCATATTTCAAATAGAAAAATATCAATAATGTATTTATATCACATTATTAAAAACAACTGGTAAAAAATTCTAATTAAAATGAGTCAAGGAATTACTCTGGTTTTGCCGAGTGCTAGAAAGGTTTCGGTTAATATTCAACAATTATCTACTCACCACTTATACGCAACGCTGCCAAGAATCATCGCTACGGTTTGACCGTAGACAACAAATAACCTAATAAACTCCAAATTATACATACTGCGGACAAAATGACTTAGCCTAACGGAGATCCAAACGCACGGTCCCACTGTACCGAATCACGCCAGTGAGCAGTCTATTTCCACAATATCCTTTGGAACGTCGACAAACTGATACACTAATCGCTGACCGTCGACTTTGGCGAGGATGCCTCTCTGATAATAGTACCTGAGGGCTCTTCCCATCGTTTCGTAGTTCATGTCCGGCTTGTTTTTGTGCAGACCCCACAGCCTGGAGACGGCCTTGGAGTCGACTAGCTTGAACACTCCCTTATCTCTGTTTGTCCATTTGATGTACCGCGGACAGTATTCCCTGTCTTGCAGAAGTTTCAGCAGGAATTCCCAAAGGTATGTCGTGGAACCCTCTCTCGATTTACGCTTGACTCCGGTGGGAGCGTCGGGGTTCTTCAATTTTTTAATCTTTTTTATCTTGTGGGCTTGCTGAGCTCTGCTGTGGTAGTTGAGGTCCAGCATGTAGGAGAGGTCATCTTGGCTGTTTTGGTGTTGCATCGGCGGGGGTGCAGGGGCAGGAGGGGCAGTGAAGTGATGTCCGCCGTAGCCTCCTGGGGGACCGTAGCTCAAATATCCTCCATATGAATCGCCGGATACTGTAAAAAAGGAAAAAAGAATAATCAAACACTGGCATCACTAAATATATCAAACTATTTAGATGCAATATGATTCATTCAATCCCATATTGCCATCTACTTTAATTACTGGCAACATAGTTTGGGTTTGTAATCAGTGGCGGATTACCCCATAAGCGCAGGAGGCGCGCGCTTGGGGCTTCTAATCTTAGAGGCTTTCAAAATAGCATATATTTTATAAAACCTATATAATATTTTTAATTCAGTTTTAGTTACTCGAAAAACATGGTCTCCAAATTTGATTGCGCCTGGGGCCTCCCAAGTTCTTCCGTCACTATTTATAATTATTTTCAATTACGCCAATTTGTACAATTCCAAAACTTGTGGAATATATTATTTTTTACCAATAGTCATTTCAAAACCGATAATAAAATATAAATAAATACATGCGTCTTTTTGTTTCTGCACAATTTTTAAACAGAGCTCCGCAAAAGTTCACTCAAACTCAAATTTATTAAACAATGTTATATTATTTTTGGATTACTGCAGTGAATACATGATGACCTCTGACATATGAATTCGATTGTGTTTGAAGTTGCAAACAAAAATAGATAAGTAAAAAAATATAGTAAATGAATTAGTTTTGATAAATATTGAACATTATACTTATTTACAAGTAATGCAGAAAAAAGAACATTGTCCATAAATCATAATTAGCAAATAAAATTAAAAGTGACTCAAATCGTAAAGATATTATTTTGTTTCAAGTATCACCAGTGTAGCGAAAATTTCTGTAATAAAACTTAATTGGCCGCATTTATTACGCATCTTTTTCGAACGCACAGAAGCCGTGGTTAGTTTTAATTGAATTGAATCTGGAATGACGGGATACAGTTTAACCCGTCCCTCCGCGCAAGAAAGGGAGAGCAGTCTAATTGAATCTTATTAGAACACTGAAAAGTTAGCGGGAGTGAGAGGGATAGAGGTAAATGCATTTCAAATCGGCAGACGGGCTTATATCCCAATACAGAGGTGGCAAACATAACGCCAACAATGGTAAATATAAATAAGTATGGATTTAATTATTTCATAGTTATCAACGGAAAATAACCATGTGAAAAATCATCCAGCACCCTTAAATTACGAAACATAAAATGTAATACAGTCGCCATTTTTTATTGATTTTTTAAGTTAAACGTCACGAAATTAATACTTTTTTCTTTTATTTATTTTATAAATTTATTTGTACAGCAAGTAAGGTGATTGACTAATATATTAAAATATTAGTTTTCATCTTCTACTATTGGATAAATCGGTGGTCCATAATCAAACCCGGACTTGTCTGGACTTGAATAAATATTTATTTTTATTTAGATTTTCTCACTTTATACCAAAGCTGTGGAGGAGTTGGAGTCGGAATCGTGAAAAATAAACGGACAGATTTTTTTTTTGAAAAATATATTTAATGATGTTTATTCAAACAAAATAGTCCAAAGTGTTGACATTTCATGCTTGGCTGACTAAAGATGATCTGATGGTATACATATTTATAAGTTAAAATGAAATTATTGAAAAATCTCCTCGGAGTCGGAGTCGTTAAATATTTAAAAGCTGGAGTCAGAGTCGGAGTCGTCTTTTTCTACACGACTCCACAGCCCTGATGTATACTATTAAAAAATCAATAATTGAAAAAATGATGGTTTTTTGCTATTATTGATAGTGAATAATATATATGTAAAGTTATAAAATGATATTACGCTGAAAAAAAAATAGGTAAATACGAGAAATATACTGTTTTGATTGTTTAATATTGAATTAATGAGATTAAACATAATAAATTACATAACTTTGTAACCTGATAAACTCTTAACTATTACTTAATGTTTTAAAATACACTTTGATGTCAATTGAGAATATTATAAGCCAGTCGGATTGCTAAATTTAGTGCACAATGGTTACGAGCCTCTGTCCTATAGGAAATGCAACGTGCAATGACCAGGAAATGACAACCTACCGTTTGACCTTCAGACCGAGTGAGCGAGTCGCACACACACACACTCACTCGACAGACGGAAAGCACTCTCGCATACACGTACAACGTTATACAGTAGATGTTTTACCTATACGCGTAGCATTATCAACAATGCATATATGGGTTAGGTTAGTGGTGTTATTGGTCAGATGAAAGGGTTGTCGATAATCTTAAGAGAATTTTCGATTATGGTGTTTTTTAACTCTTACCAGAAATTAGTCAGAAACTATTCCGATTTGTTATTCAAAAAGTTTTAAGTCATATTAATATGTTCAGGTTGTTATTGCCGGGTCCGTGGCAGAGAAGCCGTTAGAAGTGGGGGATTACGCACATGCGAGGCCCCAGGCGCAATAAAATTTGGAAGACCCTGTTTTACGGATATCATAAAAACGTCAGAAATTTCCAACTAAAATATATAAAAATATGAACCAAAAGTATATGGGTGATATTAAATAAGCTATTTTTGAGGCCAATTGCGTATAGGATAATCCGCCACTGGTTGTTAGCTTCAGTTGGGTAGCTCACGGGTTCAAATTACAGATTTATTGATTTCTGTTCGAATGCGTGATGTCTAAAATTCATTTCCACCACGTATCCGATCCTAACCCTATCCTTTGATCTCATGACTATTCGAAAAATAGAGGTTGAGTAACAAGCAATTTTCGTAGAAAACACGTGTTGAAAATACGGAATTAGTAGTCCATATTGTACTTTACATAAGAAGTAAACAGGGTCGTAAAAAATACGCCCTGGAAATAATCAAGAACTAAAAAATCAATCGTAGAAATTTAAAAACTGAGTATGTCAAGAAAAATGGCTCGGCTATTCTTTCCGTAGACGAAGTCTCCGTACACCGATTACGTCCGTTTATATTTCAAGATATTGAATATTATAATATATTCTATCCAGGGATGGGTTGGAGTGGGCTCGAGGGGGATTGCGCGAGTCCCTTGTTAAATTTCGTCGCGGCCGGCGAGCCCCTTGTTAAGATAAAATCATTCGTCTTAGATCAAATCATCACATAACTGCAATTTCTGTAGATGGATAAATTTGAAAAATAATTCATTTTTTCATTCAGCGTTGTGGGCTTCCGTGTCGGACCTCACAGGTTCGAGTTCCAGTACGAAAAAGCATTTTTTCGATCGATTTATCTATTTTATGATCGAATGCATGGGTGTTTGTGATGTCTTAAGATTGCCTCCCACTCTTCCGATCCTTCAATTCAACTGGGCGCTACTATTATTTAATCACTAGTCGTGCTTATAATTTTATCCCTACTACCCACTTTGGAAAAGAGAGGTTGAGCGGCTAAGTAACAAGCAGTTTTCGTAGAAAAATAAATTTCGTTGAGATACCTTCATTAGGAAGCCATATGCTCGACATAGGGAGCGGAAATGGATAAAAAAATGGATAACATTTAAGTTAAGATATTGGCAGCCCACTGCTGCTTCTATCCTGCTTTATTATTTACAATACGAAAGAATCCATTCACCCGAAAAATAGATCTTGTAGTAGAAATAACGTTTCTTTTAATATTTAATATATTTTTTAACTGATCGGTAACCCTGTTTGAGCGTTGTGTAGATAGGTTAGTTTCGCTATCTGCGCCTTTTGGTGTGTAGGTGTGCATTGGATGCATTATTTTGATGGTAGTCGTGTGTCCATCTAATTTAATTTTGTTGTATTGCAGCGAACGAGCACATCTTCCCAGCGAGTTTTATTTGTCTGTGCGGTGCATTCTTTTTCTTTTTTTTCCTTTCGATTTCTCGATTGCTATTATCGCTTTTCGTAAATGAAATAAGTGCCGATTAACTAATATCTGGCAAGACGGTAGTTGACATAATATTTAAACATTAGAAATGAAGAATACGTGTAAAATACAAACGATTCGTTTGAGATATTACCTATTTATTCACTATTGCTTATTTTTATTAAAACAAAATTTAATCGATAACTGAAATGTATAATTGTCATATTATTTCCGCTGTAAATATTTTTCTACATATTATTAGACAATAAGCACATGCCATCGTAAAATTATCACAAAATTACAATAACATTGCGATAGAGACTAGAATATTAACCCTTTAGAGACGAGAGCTTTTTTTCCGATAAAAAAAATATTTTTTAAGCCATATTGAAGACATAGATAACTATAAAGTCATGCTCATCATTTTATTACCGTGTAATATTGTGTACGGACAGTAGTAAGGACGAGCGTGACCGTATGGGCACGCAAATATTCGGGGTTGAAATACAGCTAAACGTGGATTTTTTTTTAAATATTTACAATTTAACCTCTTTAAATCAACATAATTTCAATACAAATATGTTTGCAAAAGAACTGTAAAAATTTTGATGTTTTGATAAAAAAAATAACTAACAGTTTCAAAAAGTAAATTAAAAAAAAGAAATTCAAAACATCGCATGTGCTTTTGGTGGCCGTTTCTGTCCCCGCGGCTGATGATTAACTGAAGTGTGTACCCTTCTTAACCAAATATGAGCGAAAGCAACGATATTCAGGTAGAAAAAGGATGAATAGTGGGATCAATAGACAACGGTGTTTACTGTGTCCATATGGCCACGCTCGTCCTTGGGGGTTAAGTAAGCAATTATATGTGCGATAGCTTTAATTTATTATTTACCTAATAATTAACGCGGTTTATATAATTAAAATTGGACTCGTCACGTTGATATATTTTTTGCACTTTTCCTCTCAAAAGTCTGACAGGACAATTGCGTAATTGTGAAAATTTCAGACTCCCCACTGACCTTTATTGATATACCACTATCAGGGACACGCCAGAGCCTTGTCCTATTTTTAGACCCGTTTCATTATAGTTATATCCATGTAACTGTTATGTGACTTATCGACAATCGCGCATCACTATTTCCGTTTCCTAAACGGCGACAGGAAACACTTCGTCTGGATATTCCTTCCGTTTTGACCCTTTCCGAGTGAATTTGTAAATATAGCCTATGTTATGAATAAAACAAAGTATTGGCGATTCTATCTGGTATATCCGTAAGATTTTAAACAATAGATGATGCAAATGACTCTTCATAATCGGTATTCGGTTTCGGAATATATATTTTATGTTCTGGTTTCTTTAACTCCAACTTATTTCATTTAATTTCCTACCAGTCTTTAAAATATAAGCTACCCATCTAAAGGTACATCTACAGCACAACAATATAAGAGTAGTACTGCCTAGTAGATATATTACGTTTGGATAACAGTTTTTCGCTAGTGTGAATGGCAACATAAAAGAATAAAAACATGAGGGATTCAATGAACGTTATGTAATTGTCACTGAATAGTGGTTGATAAGATATTCAGGGATGTTTTCGAAGCCCATTTCAACAGTAGTATGCAAGAAGATTGAGGAATAAAGATATAACAATGTCACGAATCGTAGAGCTTCCGCCCATTGTCCTTACCTACTCAATGCATTTTCAAGGAGGTGAGACAATCACATTATGTTTTGACTGTTAACTGTCGACTACATGCAATCATTTTATTTTTAAATCTCTGTTTACGGCATAAAAAACGAATAGTTCCTTGCGCAATTAACAAAACACAATCGATTTTTAAAATTTTAAGGTATTGCCATCAATATTTTTTATTATTTTCACGTATCACGACATTATTTAACAGAGATGTAGATATTTGTAAACAGGTATTATTAATTTTTAAAAAATGTAATAAGGTTTATCAAATTTTTATAATATAATACTGTAATGTACGTATACGCAATATAAGATGAATACATTTTAAAGAAATTTAAGCAATAAGTACTCGATTGATTAATAAATGCGATAAAAAAAAGTTTCATGGCTGGCAATTATCCAAAATTGTCTTGTGCAATAAACATAATGCATCACCAATTTTATTATGTACTAAAACACACAGACAATTCTAATATCTGGGGGGAAATCAATTACCTATTTCATAGACAAAATAGGTATTTATGGTTAATCAAGTCGATCAATTATTTAATGCGTTATATTGATATAATGTTATTTTGTGACAAAGATGTTTTTTTTATGAATTTACGCAGATTGTGTGTAAAAATATTGTTTAAATTTTGATTAATTTCCAAAAGCAGTGTTATCGTTTTCTTGGTATCTATCCAGTGACATTCTAAGCAAAGGTTACGGAGGACGGAAAGGACAAGTTGCGTACCATTATCGCATGATTTTTGATAGAGAAATATTATTTTTAAAACGTAATACAAAATATTTTAAGTTATACACTGAGAAGTACAGGCAGCTGCGGCTATCAGTTTAAAACGAGAGTTATTGTTTTTATTACTCGAGATGAGATAGGGATTCGGATTTGAGGCGTGAAAGTGACATTGATTTTGCTGAACTTAAAAAAATATGTTTTTTTACTATCGCAACACGCAACAGATTGCATATATTGACCGGTAGTATTTTTTATATGAGGTCAATAGCAAATAATTAATTACAACAGTCAAGCAACCTCCAGTATGTCACCAACTGTCCGTAACAGCATTGTTACGAAGATCTGGTTATTAGAAGCAATATTATTTTTTTCTGAATTTATGTATGATCTGCAGAATAAATCAATGGATGTTTAAAATAAACAGCAAACACTAGAAGACATCGCTTTGAAGTTGATTACCATTTATATTTATTTGAAGATGTTATACTACTATGAGTAAAGACAGGGCCGGCACCACCATACAGGCGAAATAGGCAACCGCCCATGGCGCAAGCGCCGCAAACCATTAGGGGGCGCATAAATGGAGTATTCAAATTATCTTTATATACTCTAATAAAAAGGTTTATTTTATTTTGACGTTTGAATTTGTTTGTTGTAATTATGTATCGTATTCTATATAATTCGAAAAAGAGAAGAGTTGAGCGACTTAGTAACAAACAGTTCACGTAGAAAATCTTCTGTCGAAATACTTCCATTAAGAGACCATATGCTACACATTGGGATCGGACATGAATATATAAAAAAAATCTATGATCTCAAGTTATTTTTTTCATTATTTGACGATTTGTTAAAAAGGGGGCGCGCCAATAATCGTTGCCTAGGGCGCCAAATAGCCTCGCGCCAGCACTGGGTAAAGAAAGTACACTAAATTTGGCATATGCAACGTATCATGTATGGATAACTATATTTTATCGACTTTCATTCGAATATGATAACAATACAAATTGTGACAATTAACTGCAATGTATTATGTTGCCCAAATAAGATATACATGTGGGCGAAAATAACACTGTATACCAAAATGAACGCAAAAAAACTTTTTGTCGATTTTTATTCAGATATTTTTTCAATCAACATTTGTAAAATTGAAATCGGAATGATCACTTATTAAATCACAAAGACAATGAAGCTGCCCCACAAGAAATATTTTTTAGGAGTATTAAAGTATAACGTACATACATTTTAGGAAGATATAATTCAGTGGTTCTTAACCTTTTCGAAGTCGCGGTGCACTTTTGATCATGGGACAAAGTGGCGGTGCACTATAATTAAGAAGTCGAAAAAAATGTGTGGACATAATTTTTTTTTGACTTTTTCGATTTTCACTATTTTGCGGATTTTTTGGTTTTTACTATTTTGCGGATTTTTTCGTTTTTACCATTTTTTTCGCAGTGCACTTGCAATAGGCTCGCGGTGCACCGGTTAAGAACCACTGATATAATTAGTAATTATTTTACCCTGAAGTCGCAATTTATTGTTCGAATAACAGATTTATTTTTAACATAAGAATATGTATATTTTTTTCAAAACTAATTTATTAAAAGCAATACGATTGGGAAACAATGATTTTGTAGCGATTTAATTTTCAAGATGCATAATATAAACGACTTGACAACACATAAGAAGTTACTGTTTTTTTTTGACAAGATAAAATGAAAAATTGTCCCCACGTCCAGACAGAAAAAAATAATTAAATTATGGCTGCAACTTCCGTGAAGATAAGTTTCGCGCATATCGCTAAGAAGATAAAACAGACAATTATTATACTTTTTATTGCATGTGCATAATAACACATTATGCAAGATAATAAAAATGGCAACATTATCTGAATAATATATTAAAACACCGAATAATATTAATCGACGAAAAATTTTCTGACAGACTATCATAAAACTGCCATGTTGGGAAAATATACAAATATAAAAAATACTCCTGTTAAGTTAATACTAACATAAATAAATGCGTTTTTTTATTATTTAGATTCAACCCTATATAGTAATTTTGGGAAACATATTTATCAGTGAAGAAATAAATTTATGGAATATTAGACAAAAAACAAAAACTTTGATGATGTCATTAGTATGTTTGATTTCCTGTTTTTGTCTGATTTCTAAGACTCACAAAAAAGTTTTAACCTCTGAGATTTTTAACATCGATTGATTTCAAAATTTAAAGGTAAAAAGATATTAAATTAGTTTTGTTTAGTTTTGATGGTGGCAGGGTTTACAATCAGACACATCGTCAAATTGTCTGTTTTCACAATGATAATAGCTTTCTTTTGCACACATGCAGCTCGGTAAGAGTGAGGTGGACCTCTACTCTTCTGTCGTCGTCTCTGTCTCTCTCCAGCCGCCGCCCGTTCTGCGTTCCTCTTGGTCAATGACACCCTCGACATTGCAACAACGAGTAAGGTCATATGCAGTCGGCGGTGCAGATGTGTTGGTGTGTGATTTTAGGCAAGACAGTGTTCTGTGTGAGATTAGACGTGTGCGTGTGGATATGTATTTTGTTTTTTTCAGGGAAGTTACGCGCTTATGTACAACGTGAAAATCCACGTAAACAGTTTAATATACATCGATATTACAAACATTCTAAAAACATCTTTCATATTAAACCAAATTTAAGCTATAACGAAACGTTATCCATTCTTAGTAACTATGTAACTTTTGATATCGACTGTGGAAAGGAAAAAGGACGTAACCCACAGTTTTTTCAAAACAGTTTTTTTTTCGATAAACACAGTGTATAAGAAACTCTGTTTATTTTTTTAATCCATGTTCGCTCCTAATGTGGAGCATATGACTTCCTAATGGAGATATCTCAAGATAAGTTTTTTCTACGAGAACTGTTTGTTGCTCAATCTATCTTTTTCGAAGACAGTAGAGATATAACGGAAAGGACTAGGACAAGACTAGTGGTTAAGTAATCGCTCTCGTTACGCTCTTACTTCCTTATTTTAGGTTTGTAAGGGTGAGAGGGAATTTTGAGGCATCGAAAACACCCTTGCCTTTTAACAGAAATCTATTGAAAAAAATACGAATTAAGATCCGGCATGGAAGCTGACCGCCGCGCTACGGACCCGACGAAACTCGGTTTGATACCCCTTTATGATGATAAAAAAAAAACAAACCAGAATAAATTTGAAGATGACATTCACAACAAAAATACACTGCCTGATAAAAATTACGACTACCGACAAGATGTGTCGCCGATTCCCGGAATACAATTTATATCTGTGGTTATTTATTTGTCATTTGAAGTAATCATATAAATGAGTAGTTTTTTTTACAATGCGAATTTTTGAACGACAATAATTTATTATCGTGTGACAATTTCAACTATCTTACCATAAATTCAAATTATTGCGAGAACAAGACGAAAACATGATTTGTTATTAATGTTTTTTTTATGCTAAGATTGTCAACGTGTCAACAATTTAAATACATATACAGTATTGCCAACCTGCAGTCAGTTGCAATAAGATTCGTTATCAGTAGATATGCCATTCAAAGTAGATGGCGTGTGTTTTGAATCTTTAGTATCTACTTGATAAATGATGCATTACATATCTGAAATGGCGAGATAAGATAACGGCAATTTGTTGCATTTCTAGACTTGTTAATTTTATTTTAATTGCCCGTATCTCAACAGCGCTAAAGCGGAATGACCTAATTTAAAGCTATTTTTAAAAAAAGATAGGTAAACAAAACATTTATTCGAAAACAGAGATAAACACATGTTTGTAGATTTTTGTAGTGAATTTAATAATTTATCCTGACAGGTTTGTCAGATTGTATTTGTTATCTACCTTTTTTAAAATGACAGAATAATATCGTGTTATTGAAAACTACGAGTTGTTCAAGTTTGTACAATTTGTCGCGTGACGTGATAAAAAAACTTTTAGTTTTTCCTTTTGTTCTAATCATTTAGCTATGAATTTAATTTTACGTCGAAAATGAATTTCTGCAAATTTTGACTCATTCTTGTGAAATAATAACAATAAATAAATTAAATCATAAATGTAAGATATGATTTTCCATCTTGCAGAAAACATGCAAAACGTTAAAACGCCCAAAGGAAACTCGATTGACTCACGTCTTCAATACTATCAACTTAAAAATAAACACACTTCCTCCGTGAAGAATGTTACGTGCGAGAGGGACGCCGCCAGACACTCCCGCTACCACTGTTTCACTCCCGCATTTATCCGTTTCACTTTCTATCAGACGTCACGTTGTGTTTGCATCCCGCTCGGTCGCACTTGACACAGTGGCCGCGTTGCATTGCTGCCGTCTCGCTCTGTATCATTTCCCTTTCAATTTCGTTATTACATAGTCATCGAATCTACTGAACTTACTTTTGTTTTTCCCGTACGAAAGCATTTTCCTTTGGTCGCACAGACTGAATGAAAGCAGTGATGATGTTCTAAGGTAGAAGAAATCACATAACTTACTCAATTTTAAGAAAACGTTCGTTTATATTTGAAAATCGAACATGTACCTAATTGGAACACGTTATTTTAGAATCACACTAGAGTCAACCACGATTATTGCCAGCCAGGTATATATAAAAAAAATAAGTAGCTTTATAATCTGAATCAATAATTATTTTTTCTATCCAAGAATATACATATGAAGTGCTATTTTATAGCTCTAATATAAATAATTGCAGGATTCGCAATTAAAGCCCCATGTAGGTAACAACCGGGTATAAAATATAAACAGGAAACAGCTATTTTGCTACATCGAAGGAATATGAAAAGTACACATTTTAAGCCACATCTCGGAACCGGATTGAAGTAAATTTTGTTTTTATTTTTTAATAATAATTATATGTATGTATGTTATATGTATCTATAAGAAGCGACGGAAGGCAGTAGGAAATAACACATTGCAATCAGTGGCGGATTAAGCACAAGAGAGGCCCCAGGCGCAATATATTTTGGAGGCCCTGTTTTTTGGATAACATAAGGATGTCAAAAAAAACATGTAAAATATATAAAAATTTGAACAAAATATATATGGGTAATATACAATAAATCATTTTTGAGGCCCCTAAGATTCAGAGGCCCCAAGTACGCGCCTCATGCGCTTATATGATAATCCGCCACTGATTGCAATATAAGAACATACAGGACTTCAAACAGAAAATAAATTAATGTGTTTTATGTTTAATAAAAGGTTAGAAAATTTGAAACCTGCCTAATTGAACGATTTTTTTCTATCGTCGTAAAAAAATAAGAACACAATCTTTTGTAAAATTAAAAAAAATGGTAGAAATTAAAAAAATGTTTGAAATCCTGAATAGTGTTGGTAAATATCAACCCGACTTATAATAATTTAAAGGTGTGGTCAATAAAATTATTGGTTTTGTAATTATACATCAGATAAATAGTTTAAATTGTATTAGACGATTCATCTGAAGAGAAACGAGCAGTCGCCGACAGACTCGTCCAAGGAAAACTCTCAACGAGCGTCTGCGCAGTGTTGTCATGCCGAAAAAATTGCCAAACTTGATTCGCGGGCAAAACGAGCTTGCGCAATTTTCCCCAAATGCCGTGTCGCAATCTTCGCGCCCGCCTGCCCAGCGATGTGACGCAACGGCGTCCGAAAATACGCCGCCTGTAATAATGTAAAAACGAAACGAGAGAAACACACGGAAAACGAGAGTGGAGCGCAGCAGTTCTGCAAACAGCATTGCCAACGTTGCAAAAGCTGGCCAATGTGGCGCAGATAACGGGGTCAGTGTTAGGCCGTCCCACATAGCAGAGAATCACGAAGCAGAGTAGCTGCGAGAGGAGAAGTGCTGAGGAAATCGACCGAGAGGGGGAGCAATACTCGGCGCAGCATCGGCCCCCTTCTCGACTCTTTCCTGTCTCAAACTAGCAACACTATCAGACGACAAGATAGGGCTACCAAATTAAGCTACCTGAATTTACTTCCTAATTTAAAATAATTAAAAAATCTAATCGTGTAAAATGATGCGATATAAACCGTTTTGCAAAATAAATCTGGTATTGTTATTCTTATTTCTAAAATATCCACTCTGTCGTCATAATCTACTTTCTCCCATAGAATAGTATTTGTTACCTTATATTTTAATTTTAATTGAATCTGTAAAGGTATAAATAAAAGCCTACTTGGATATATGTACTGAAAAATGATGAGAGTTGATAACATGTCATATTCAATTAATAGCTCTGTTCTTCTGCGTACTTCTGACGGTTTGCAAACCGTCAGAAGTACGCAGATGAACAGAGCTAATATTAGAATATAATTAAAATAGATAGAATACGTTTAGATAGCCCTAGCTGGAGTAATAATGTGCATCAGACTTGCTGCAACAAGCGAACGTGATCGTCGTGCATAATGCGGAACGGGTTTCATGGGCTGCAAGGAGTATCGCGAAGTTAGCCCGTAAATTTTATGTTTGGCGCTCAACAGTATTTGACAGAAATCCTCTCAGGAACATCAAACTTGTCTGCTTGGTGGAGCAATGAAGCCACGAAAGGTTCTTGAAATCAATCATATTTGAAAAACACGGCACTGAATAAAAAAATATATTATTGTTTTCTTTTCAGTGTTATATAATAATCGACTTCTTATTTAAAGACCGGTTGGGTTGGTTCAATGCTATGTAGGCTATCATAATTTATTAGTTCAATGTTAATGCATTTATAATTAAACCATTTACCAAATTAAAAAAAAAAACAGTTTTTTTAACTTTTATGAAACGCTATCTATGTTGAATGATAAAAATACGATATTTTGCAATCCACTTAATAATTAATCCAAAACAACCCCTAGGGAAATAGCCACGAGTTTGCATTCAGTTATCTTCCGTTTACCGTGTTGCATAATTCAAGTGTGATATTTTTACTAAGAATACGTGAATACATACATATCTCATAGTAAAAAGAATATCATCCTGGCCATACAAATCTTATCCAATTAGGCAAACTATTTAAATTATTATAAAGAGCACAATTGGATATGTATAACTTTGAATAGACATAAACCTTTAAAATCTATGAAAATTGTTGCATCGTTCATTGATCCAATGATGTGCAAGGCGGATATATGATTAATCCATTGGCGCCACAGTGGTAAAACCGGCATGGGATGAATATTCACATCGTCAGTGATACTTACGTCTTTTATAACCGACTATTTAGATATGTACGGTAGCCGTAAGTTGGGTCTGCGCAATTGATGGCAATAGACATGCAACCATAAACAAAGCAAAGATGGCTGCGCGCGCGTACCTATTCCAATAAATGCAACTGGTGAGTGTTGTGCGCATTTGTATACGTAGCGTGCGCGATAGACAGAGGTTTTGAAACATCTATCTACTAACCCTAATTCACTTGGTCTTACAACGATAATTATATTTGACACAAAGCAATATAATTAACGGAAGTCGTATCGTTGAATTTATTAGGAATGAAAATAGATAAAACATTAAGTCCAACACCGATTTTGGGTACGGGAAATGTTTTATAATCCAAATAATGGAGATAGATCGATATCAATATATTATCTAATGTAACGTGAAAAAGCATAGTTGTAGATGAAGTTGTGTTGAGATCGATATCTTCATCTTAAAATCACTATTACTTGATTCGTAATTTTAAAGTACGATCACAACCAGTTTCACTCGTTGAGCGATCATTTAAGACTGACTAAAGCTCTGTTCTTCTGCTAACTTCTGACGGTTTGCTTGGATTATAAATCAGAAATTAGATTCTAATTCGAAAACAGTTAGCAAACCGTCAGCAAACCATCAGAAGTACGCAAAAGAACAGAGCATTAGTTGCTGAAGGAATCCAATCCTGGAAATGTTTTTAATTTTGGAATCAACGCTACACATTGTACAAAATATGAAAGATTTAAATTTTGAACAAATTATATTTTATATTCATAAATCTATGATTTTTAAAATAAGAACATACAAACCATACAAAAAATCGATACGATGCTATTTAAAACAGAAATGTACAATTTAGGTACATGTCATGACATTTATGAAACGGTATCAAAATCATCTCTTCAACTAAACAGTGACTATTCGAACAAGCGTATTCGCTTTCATCGAAGTGGTGAATTTGTGAACAAGCGATATTAGAGCCATCTATAGTCGTAATGGGTCAAGAGCAAACGGCGTTGAGTCTCCCTGTTCACAGAGATGTCTTCGTACCGTCACTTCACGACCACATCCAAAATGGCGAAATGCATTCCCGCCGAGTTGTTTGCGATGCAACAGATACAGGTTACCAACCCATTCCAAGGACACAGCACAAACACACACGAGTCATAATATGCAACGCAAACGTACAGACACGCATTAGGTACTACTGACTCGGTTACACTGACACTATCATAGTTTAATAGGCCCGGAAAAGGAGCGGGCAAAATGTTGGACTGAATGAATTCGCCATGCCATCAAGCGCTGTATTAATGTTGAAATAATATTTTTTGTGCGTGCTGTTTTGATAAAAATTTGCAATCTTAGCAGAGAGACTACTTTACTAAAAATAAAACTTCTATAAACGTGATCATTGGGTTGTTTTGTTGAAAAGAATATTGACGTCGTTAATTCTAATTGGATTCTAGCTGGTATCTGTATTTCAAGGAATTGATTGCAGATAATATCATTTGCATTGCATCTACTGTTTATTTGATCACCAAATTGTTGTACAAATGGTGCTAAAACTTTTTTGCGTAGAGAGCTACTTTTTTACAGTTTTCTTGCGATATACTTCCAATATGATTCTTACAAAAAAAAATATTTAGGGGTTTTACTTCCTAGAAAGTTTTTTATTTTAAATGCGAAATATCATTAGATGTGTCCTTACATAATGATTCATTTTTGTATTTTCGTATATTTTTAAGCATAATATTTATTAAAAACAACTAATTTTTAGTTTTCGAAATAAAAAAAAAATGTTTTGCAATCGACTGATTGATCACGATCAGCTGGTTGGGCATACTTGTAGTACAATGTATCTATATCCAATATGTCTGCTTTATTTGATTACCTAAATTTTGAACACGCTTTAATTGAAAACTAATCCAAATATAACTTGAAGCGATTGATATAAAATAAAAAAGTTACACCATTTGTAGGGAATATAAATTTCTTAAAATTAAAAAAAGGGTCTAAAAAACATTATTGCAACTACGTATTTAAATAATTCCAACAATGTGAATGTATCCTTCTATTTCAAATGATTAAAACTTATTATTATACACCTAATTCGTATCTGCACAAACACATATAAACACATATGTACCTACATACTCGTACACGCTAAACGTTTGGGAACACAGAACTGCAAAAATGCAGTTTTTCAAATGAGTGTGTTATCTTTATCAATGTGTAAGGCTGATATATAACATAATATAACTTGCTGCAAGATGTTGTGTTGGCAAGTGTACGGAATATAGATAACTACGTATGTATTAGGTTTACCTTAAAGAAGGAGTCGACAACTTTCCTAATATACATATTATATTATTTTAATATAAGTATATGTGAAGGAATAACATTCCAAAAATGGTTTTGGTTGACATTACGAGATTAAACTGAAAGACAATAACTGAAGCCCACAAAATTTCCTTGTGTATGAAAGTGATACGATGCAATTAATTGTATATTCTTCTATATTAAGGACAGTTAACGTATCTACTATATAATAAAGACCAAGACATCGATGAAAATTATTCAGAATTTTGTCCAGCGGAATTACCTCCCTCCAGCTCAGGGGTGGGCTGGAGGGGGCTCGGGGGGCTCAAGCGAGCCCCTTGTTAAATTTCAGCGCGGCCGGCGAGCCCCTTGTTAAGATAAGAAAATCATTCGTCTTAGCTCAAATCAGCACCTAACTTCAATTTCTGTAGATGGTTAAATTTTATTATGAAACAAGACTTATTTTTCATTATAGCCCCTTCATTTTTTCATTCAGCGTTGTGGGCTTCCGTGCCGGACCTAGTGGGTTCGAGATAATCACTAGTCCTGTCTTAGTCTTATCATTCTATCCCTACTACTTTTTTGGAAAAGAGAGGTTGAGCGACAAAGTAACAAGCAGTTCTCGTAGAAAAAAAAACTTTTTTTGAGATACTTTCATTGGGAGCGAAAATGGATACAAATAAATGGATAAGATTTACCGAGCCCCTTGTTAAAATATTGGCAGCCCACCGCTGCTCCCACTCATCATATTCTAAAAAAACTGTCATAGCGAGAGCGATTAGCTAATCACATTCCTGTCCTAATCCTATCCTTGTTACTTTGAAAAAGAGGAAAAACTGAGTAAGAAACCATTCTCGTAAAAAAATCTGTTGAGATACCTCCATTAAGAGGCTATATGCTACAAATTGGGATCGGAAATGATTTTTTAAAAAAAAACTGTATGGGCTTCGAGTTTGTTTTTTAAGAAATAGTTCCAAAAAACAAATGATTGTTTTACTTACGGAATTATCATTGATAGTGAATGTAATTGGTTACGTTAAAAAGCTTTTCAAATATGTAATATAATCGAAGGGTGTGTCCTGTTCGAATTAATTCCAATCAAGTATTGTATTCTATCATTTTAAATAGTAATGCTGATACGTTGACAGTGATTAGTACCCACGACCGAATGGATGTTGAATCTTTGATGCAAGCATCGCTTGGAGTAAGGACGTAAATCCGTCAGCGAACTTGGCAACCAAAGGATGCAACACGGATACAAAATATCGCGAATACCAGCGCACACGTCAGAGACACACTAACCAAGCTATCGACGCGGCGAACAGGCCAAATAAATAAAAACAAAGGATGGAAAAGAAGAAGACGTCGTGCTCAGTGCAGCGGAGCGCGGGAAAAGGAGGAGGAAGTGACGCGACACGTCTATTATTATTCCGCGCTAAAGATGGCGGCACATCCGGAAGGCGAGCGAAATGTCGGACTGCAATGATGAGTACTCACACAAACACACACAGGAGAAACACCATTGTTGTATTTTTACATTAAAAAAAACAGCAACATTGATAAAAAAAAATAAACCAATGTAATATACAATCGTGGATAATCTACTCCTGTCCCAGTGAGTACATTTTGAGCAATATTTTTAAACAATGAAGAATGTCCAAACATTCTAAAAACCTGATCGATGAAACAACTTTACAGTTGAATCAATGCAAAATTTCTTTTATATTGAAGGAATAATGCATGTTTATGTTAGCGTAGTTATTTGATGTAGATTTTCTAAGTTTTAATTTTCGAATGAAAATGTGTAGCCTGTGAAGTGAGTTTGCAGTTATCTGTCATATTAAATTATTGTAACGATTAGTACGGATCGACTTAATTAATATCCATTTCCCAGTTGGTAGCATAGACAAGTACTATTTTTCGTTCGTAGAAAAATATCTAATATTAAAAACCGTAAAAGACTGGCGAGTTTCCCTATACATTTTTTTTTTACAATGTCCGCTTCCAATGTAAAGCATATGGACTCTTAATGGAGTTTATCTCAACATAAGTGTTTCTACGAGAACTGCTTGTTACTCAGTTGCTCAACCTCTCTTTTTCCAAAGAGAGTAGGAATATAAGGAAAGGGCTAGGATAGGACTAGTGGTTAGCTAATCGCTCTCGATACGCCCCGTTCATAGGATAGGATGGGTGGGAGGTGGGAATCAAGACATCACATAAATCCATGCCTTTGAACAGAAATTCATAAATCGATTGAAAAATCAGTTTTATAAAATTGCCCGTACTGGGATTCGAATTTATATTATAATAACTAAATCTTTTTTCAAATGCTGTGTCACAGTGCATGACCATAAATAATACCGAAACAAAATAGTCATCAGATAGAATTTCACGAATATATGAATCACACCAGAAGGGAAATAAAAAAAGCTCCGTTTTGCTAAGCATGATTGATGAATAGGTAAGAGATTACGAATATCAACAATTTAGCCGCTGGAATGTTTTTTAAGATGTGGCAGCATGATAAATTCTGTATTTTTGTAATTTTCCTACTCATAACAGTGTTTGCAGTTGAGGTGAACGATCTAGGGGGCACTAGGACAAATCCGACGCGTCACTAATGTGTGGTAATTAACATTTTTCTGGCAAAACATTCAGTCAATTGCAGCGTCCCCTGTTTCACGCATTAAAACATTTGCAAGTTTTTAAATATTGGGATAGGTAAAGAGAAACATCCACTAATGAGTACACAACGACATATATCTTGACGATGGGCTTTTAGACCCTATATTTACCCTCAAAGATAGTGTTGACTTGCACAAGAATCAAGTCGGTGACATTCATTTACAATTAAAAAATAATGTATTTCTTTCATAATTCCACTTGTTCTTTTACTGAACGAACAACTTCTTTCTTCGTAAAAGAATCTTAACATTTAACACATCGTAACAATTTCGCTATGATAGGTATGATATATTATTTTAATTATGATGATATAATCAGTGGTGAAGTGGTTAATAAATAGGTACCAGGTCGGTCATTGATTTATTTCCTATTTTTTTTTTGTTTTTTTTATATCCGTTTTAATACATGTTTGTACTTGAAAATTAAGTTACAAGTCAAAATTGTGGCAGGGCGCCTTCCTCATTTTCAGGTGCCAGGTCGCCGACCTGGACCGACCTGGCCCCACTACACCACTGGATATAAGTATGATGTAGTATGTTAATTCATTTTTTCTCATTATATTACTCTATGGTGAATTGGCGTCAACTGTAATGTCATTCATGTACTGTACTTTTAATTTTTAAACAATAAATAAATTATTTTGATTCTATATTTTTTTTTCGTTCTTATTATTAGTTATTTTATTTAATTACTTACCTAGGTATATTATAAAAACTAATGACGAGAGGTGATATCACTCAATTCTAACTTCGGAAGGTTCGGTTGGATTTCGAGTGGTAGTAATTTCGTATTAAATAAAATTGAGAGAAATTCTGGAGTGAACTGTCTATGTATCTAGCGAAAAAAACTATATCTGTGATAGCAATATATAAAATTTATAGCCAAATACCTTAGTTCGTAATTTTTTATTGAGTATCACAATGGCAAGATATCGGAAATGTAATCCATTGTCGTGTTACTCGGTATTTGAGTCGAAAAAATGTAGACGGGGAATGGAAAAAAGATGCGAAGAATTTACGGGATATCCAATGACTATTATTGGTACAACGAGGGTTGGAGTAGGTATCATCGTCAAGATTTGATACTCATCAAATAACTTCAGATAGTCTGTCTAACTATGACGTCAAACGGTGCCCCTTAGAAACTTATCATTGACCTGTTTATCGAATAATGCCGCTATCAAAAGAATCCGACGATTAAAATAAACAAAAGTGAGCTGCGCGGCAAAAAAATGCAACGTGAGAAAAAATCTCGTATTTATTCGTGTTTACTTGGTGTGGGATCGCCAGAGTTTGCAAAAAAATGGCTTTAGCTATTTGACATTGCGGAAGGTCGGGATTCGGGTATTATTGGTGCGCAGTTTTTTAGACTTGCATGCCGTTAAAATTTAGAGAATATTGAACTTTTTTTTATCAACTACCCCTTCGATTCATTAATAATGCTTCGAAAATAGAGTAATTAATATGTAAGTCAGTAAGTGTATTTGAAATGTTGTCATGATATTAACAAATACGACTAAGAATTTACCATTAATAATAAATCAGTGACGCAGTAATTAAATTTCAAAAACATATGTTTTGTTAATAAGCCACGTCTGCAAATTGGATATCGGCAGCAGGGCCGACTCGAGGAGTTTTGCGCCTGTGTGCGAGACGAGACGCCTCTCAAAACTAAAGTTAAATGTGTGAGCAGTGCTTAAATCTACGTGCGGCGCCTGCGCGCCTGTGTGCGCCGCACACTTCACACAAATCATGAGCCGGCTCTGTATACCAGTATCTAGATAATGAGTTAAGACTAAGCACAGCTGCTTTTACATAAAAATAGATATTTAAAAAATCCAATGCAATTAGTTTATCACCGTGTCCGCACTCTATTTAGATATTATGGACTACTAATGTAGTTTATATCGTGACATTTTTTTACTAGAACTGTTTGTTACTCAGTTACTTGACCTTTCGTTGACAAAAGACATAAAGGTAAGATTAGAACAAGATTAATGGTAAGCTAATCGCTCTCTTACTTTATGATGAGATAGGTGGGGAGAAATTTTTAGAGATCGCAAACATCCAAGCCTTCGAGTAGAAATTCATAAATCGGTTAAAAAATAGCGCACTGAGGTTCAAACCAATAAGCACCGCGATCAAAGCCAATGACGTTGATCACTCGACCAAGGATCCACCATATTAAAAAATATCTATCCCATGTAGGTTAATTAAATGATTTACACTACTACTCGATAATAAATGTTTCTGAAAAATATAAATGAACTTAACTGCGACACACACTTTGATAATCTGCTGCAAAATAGCAAAAAAAAAAACGGGAAAAAAGTTGTTGATTCTCCCGTTCCGTATGCGCTATTCTTTGCATGTTGATGTATTTTTTAACAGTCACAATACCGTAGGTATATTTTTTTGTTACTATGATGGGGGCATTAACGATTTATATTTTTGGAGTCAGTGGAAGTCACGGTCAAGGTTGTCGGACGCAGGCGAAATGATAATAACAGAATTATAATAATATATACTATCTATTGGTTTTTTTTTAAATA
The DNA here is from genome assembly GCA_031772345.1 of Himalopsyche anomala. Classification (NCBI taxonomy): domain Eukaryota; kingdom Metazoa; phylum Arthropoda; class Insecta; order Trichoptera; family Rhyacophilidae; genus Himalopsyche; species Himalopsyche anomala. The sequence continues at coordinate 7,802,608 of CM062821.1, forward strand.
TACAAATTCATTATTGCAGTGATATTGCCTCTGAAATCCAATAGGAACGTTTAATACAGTAATTCTGCTGTAATAATTATTTATAAATAAGAAATATCAATATCATAGTTGTTCAATTTTACAGTTGGTGGATGGTTTGATGATTGGTTTATTCGTTATTTATTCCTTGAAAAAGCCTTCTTTTTAATATTGGATGGTTTAAAATATATATATAAACGGCTATTACCACCACGTTAATATAAATCAAAGGGTTGTACTGGAAGCTACAAATAAGCCCGTTTACATTATTATTATTTTTTTGTTTACCGTAGTTCTCTTCTTACAATTAAATAAGAATTTCGTATTTATACTTTCCCCTTGATTATCAATTAAATAATTACTTTGATATGTCTGTATTCTTTAGCAAGGTTGTGCGTCATATTGAATAATAAGTTGTGTATCCACGTACCACATTACGTGTTCCCTATAAGCTGCGCGCGTGCATGACAGCAGTTTAAAAAACCCCCGCGCACACATTCTGGGTTGACGCGCGCTACAAAACAACCTTTTAATTATTTATTTTTTAAATTGGAATAACGATAATTTACCATAATAAATTAGAAATTGAACATTTAGACAATTAAACAAAAAATAAATTCTTTTCAATTATCAGAACAAAATATGATCTAAACGGAGTATAAAATATGATAATAACTATATTAGCGATTGGTTATTTGTTTCATTCTGCTTATTTTCTTAATTTGGGCTTGATTTTTATTTTATGTAAAAAATAGAATGAGTATTGCTATTCTTATTTTTTATTTAATACACTTATTTGTTTAAACAAATTTATAAATGATAATGTTTTATTATGCAAATCATAACAGAAAAAACAATATTTTGTGTATCAAATATGACAAATTATGCCGCGTATTTGTTGGTTCGGTCCGCGCAGCGTTTGAATTCTCTGCGCAGCTAACCTCTCGTCTTAGATATTGATCACATTATATTCTTCCTTTTTAAAAATCGAAGTTTTTAAAATACGTTCATAATTATTTACCACCAAAACAATCGAAAACCTACAAGAGCGCCATGTAAAACCAGTGGGGACAATGTGAAGTAATTTGACATTTATTGCGACAACTTCACTCTAGTTACCTCCTTACTATCTGTCATTTATACAGGTGTAAATTAGTGTCCAAGAATGCAAGCTTGCGCATCGATAGTTTTCTACCTATTTGCGCACAGTCTGACAGGAAAGCTATAGCCAGTTCATAACCCTCACCGGGACAAACAATGGCATTATAATTTTTATAAATATACACGGATTCATTGTTTTAATATGAAGTCAATACAGTTTGTAGGATACAAAGGTTATAATGCGACAATAATACATCGAATGACTAAACCTATTAACTAAATATACGACGGACAAGAAAGAAACTGTGTTATTTATAACCTAATGAAATTATGTCATTGTCAGTGAGATAATTAGATGAAACCGTCGAGATAGTAGTTGCTTATCAATCTAGAATGTTATTATAAAACTATTATAAATACAATGTACCTAAACAGTCGACGAGATTTTTGGATAGATTTTGTTGCTGTACATTCTCTGAATGAATATTTTAAGAATGTACCAAATGAAGTGAGTAGCGAATTTGTAATGTTTACTTTTGAGTTAACTTAAATATTTCAATGGAACCATTTTTTTTACACACGCCTGTACAAGTTTTTGTTATTATAGATAGATGATTGAAAGACGCTGTGAGGATATCTTAATAGTTAAAAATGAAGTTAAGATGAAACAAAACTATTCAGTGAATTAAATACATATTGAAATAAAATACACGATGATTATCGAGTGATAAGAAAATCAGCCGTTATTGCCACCCGTATGATCAAATACGGCGACAGCCTTGAATCAGAGACCGTCATAAATATTCTTTATTCTTTATTGGAACAATAAATAAATAAATAGATGCTCAGGTGTTTTGGGAACTGCGCTTGTTTCCCCAAATGTGTTCGATTAATTTCAAACAACGCAGCAATAATTTCTATACTATAGCAATATTATTCCGTGTCAATTGTTATATATTCATTGGCGTATCAGTAAATATGGATTTCGCAAGAGTAAAACTATGTTTTTGTCTACATTGTAAAAATGGTTATTTTACATATATGTACAAGGGCATATTTCTTGCGATAGGATACCAGAGTCGCATGTGAAAGTTTAACTAATTCGGTTGCCTAGGCATTCTCTCAAAAATTAGAAACACTATTAAATTTATTTACATTTAATTGGAATCTATCCTGACCTTAACAGTACATTTTAGCTTAATTCATAACCAAAATCTATTAAAATTGTGTGTGTTTTTTTTTTGTAGAATACGTTGTAAAACTTCTGTAGTTAACTTGTATATTGGATTTTTAAAAATTAAACCACTACACACAGTTTCTACGTCACTGGTGTACTACCAATAAGTATCATGAAATATTATTTTTAAATAAGTAAGTGAATGTCTTAGATATGGAAAAGCATATAATGATTAATGATCATCATGGGCTGGTGTTTTTAAGTAATTGAATAAAAAAATATAGTTAAATCAATAAGAACACCATATAACGAATTTAATAAATACAGTGTGTAAAACCATTGACAATATTGATTTTCTAAAATATTATATTTACAGAAATAAACAAACCAACATATCGAGCAGTTGAAATGTGGGAATTAAAATTAGTCTGTCGGACGCATAATTCATTATTTTTATATTACTAACTGTACATCGTGGTTGCACGAAATTTACATTTTTACCATTGTTTCATAAATAGGCCAATCAAATACATTGACAGTGAATTATATTGTAAAAGTAAAAGTTCTCCATTGTCCTTTTTAGATTATGTTAAGGAAACTTTTAGAAAATTGGGATTTAGGTTGGTTAAAAGGATAAATTTCGATTAAATCGATTGGTTTTTATTATCGAGCCAAGATATTGATTAGTATATTTTGTTTATTATCCCAAATAGGAAGCAAGATGGTTAACTGGTCGGTTTCACGACCTCATACTGCGACCTTAAGCCGCCTCCAGTTTGCAGTTCGACGTTTGCAAACTAATATGGCCGACTGAAATAGATCAGCTGACAGCTGGACTGTCATCAGTGTCAAATTTTGCTGTCCGGTGTCATTTCACTCGACGCAAAAACTGTCAGACGGGTCCGTTCAGTCGGGACACAAAAATATCGCCAGGTCAATGGCGCTGGGTCGAGATGACACATCCAGCAATTTAAATAATAGATATTATATTACAGTTGTTAAAAGATACAGAATCAGATTTGATATTGATGGCGTTTTACGACGGATGGCAAGGAAAATGTCAAATTAGTCATAAAACATAGATGACAAAGGAAAAACAAAAGCATTCTCGTTGATTCTATTGTTGAATTTTAAATAGTTACTGGAAGTGACCTACCGTCCGTCAAAGCGGCACACGTCAAGAGTTTGCAATTAAGAAATTGTAAACACAAGGTACAGACAGCACTATGAACAGTTTGTGTAGGAAGTGCAATTTGAAATTTAAAAACATTTTGTATTTTAGTAGCATTATCATCATTGAATATCCACGTGAATAACAAATGTTTATATTATTTTTGTATATGATTAGTATGCGTGAAAATCGAATAAAACGTGAGATAAACACGGTTTTTTGGCAAATCCAATTCCAAAGAAAGATTTCCTTGTCATGTTTGCCATTTAAGTGAGGCAGGATTTCTTTTTCAGTATTACAGATGAACAGGAAGAACTGATCAAGTCGATACAACTGTTTATTGGGCAGATTGGACACGCTGACTGAATGCAAAACAATGTTAACTAGGGATTTCAATATTATTGCGTCTATGAAGTACAAAATTAACGCTCATAAGAAGCAGTGCCGGCGCGAGGTTATTTGGCACTCTATGCGATACTGGGAATTTACGGATTTCTTAAAATGAAAAAATGTGAGACCTTTTTTTAGCTCTCGCGGAGTTTACAGAATTAGTGAAAAAATGAACGCAGTACTTTTTGTGATGGCAAAGATTTAATAAAATTTGAGCTACCGCTTGAAGCTCACTGCATAGATATTTAATATTATTAAAGTATAAAAAAATATTTTAATCCTCCATTTATGCGACCTCTTATGGTTTGCGCCCAGGGCGGTTGCCTACATGGTTTACACCTTTTAAGTGAATCTAGTTGCTTCCGAGAGGATCACAAGTGTAAACATACTAAGGTTTTTATAACCTTTTGAGATATTAAAAAAAAACAGTAGATACAACTAAGTAATGGTGGTCGGTTAAAATATATTTGATTGTTTAAAGAGGGCAGTTTTTCTCAATAACCAATGCGTAAAGCAAGATTGTTATTTTAACTGAATCTAATAAAAAGAAATGTGTAGTTTTTTTTTGTGTATCAACAATCATAGATATAGAAATTTATAAAAGATGAATACGTTACCGACTAATAAGTAAAATATTTGAACCTCTGTATCCGTTGAATTGAATTCAAACAATAAAACTATATACAATAAAACAAAAAGCAAACTGCAGTGTATTTGAACAAAGCAAGTAGCAGCGTAGATACAGGTGTTAAATAATATTGTTTGCACGGCTGAACGCACAAATAATTGTATTTAATTCCTTCAGAGTAAATATTCATCGAGGATATTGTGTGCATAATAATGAAAAAAATGCACAAGTCTTTCCACAATAAGCAATTATTGTGCATTTGAATTTTATTATTGTCGAAGGTTTACGAATAGAAGAAAACTAAACCGCGGAAGCACGTGCGTTTAGATTTTATTATATTTATAAAAAAAATATTTTTACTTTTTGTTCCTATAACCTTTTTCATCTGTTCGGAAAAGTGATAAAAATATTAAATTTATGAGGCTTAAAATGAAATACACCATCAGCTGTTTTTATAATTTAGTCAAAAATGTATTAAAGCAAAATTAATTTTGATCTAAACCAGCGGTCACCAAACTACGGCCCACCGAAGATTTTCATTAGGCCCGCGAAACGTTCTGGATTTTTGTATAGAAATTATTCATAAAAGAAAATTAAATTTTCATGATTAAGTTGTGAATTCACGACAACTATTTATTTTAAATCATCAATTGTCATACAACTATCTGGTAAGGGACTCAAAGTGAAGGAAGTTGGATAGAAATTGGAAGCGAGATGATTAGATGTTCGTCTACTCAAAATTTTCTCGAATATTCTCATTTATTGAAATTCTAAGAAGGGCAAACATTTGTTTACATTCTAATTATTATATAACCACATACAATTAAATTATATAGTTATTAAAAAGTTCAATCCGGCCCGCTTCTCAAAAATTTTGGTGACCCCTGATCGAAATAATAAAAAAACGTTACTAAATATTAAATCAAACGAAGTTCTCACGAAATTTATGAAATTATTGCGTTTTTCCAAGAAATTCCTGAATATTGATGAAACTTTCATATATTATTGCATCAGATGTCATAATAATAAAAAAAAACATTTCCGTTTTAGATTAGTTATAGATTGTTTATGGGTAACGAACGTACTTATGTGTAGAAAATCAATGATTTATTACAGATTTTTTCGAATAGATTCTGAAAAACATATTACGTTTTAATTTTGACACGTGTTAATATACTAAAAAAATAAGTGAAAAGCTATTTATTATTAATTAAGATTACATTTTGATTTAGCTTCCAGGAAATTTAATTAAATTAAATATTGTTGTAAATAATAAATATAGTTTGTATAGGTATACATCATAAATAAGGAAAATGATTTTAACGGAATTGCAAATTTTGGTGAATAACGGAATTGCGTCTGGAAAGGGTAACAGAGAGAAAATATACGATATGGAGTATATTTTAGTATTAGTCAATAGGCCTTCATTGTTTTTCTATTGATTAATTATTGCATTAAAATGCCCATCACGAGTAAATTAATATTATATAACTAACTATACACTTCAGAAAGAAGCAATAGTCATCATAGTTTGTTGTTTTCACAAAAGTGTGTATGAACAGTTTCAAATCGATTAAACACGGAGAAATAATATTAACAAAATATAATATTTTGAATTGATCTTTTGCCTTTTATATTATTTGCGTTATTATTGCTTTATTATAAAACTTGATCGGAATCAACAGGTCGAAACTATCAATCATGACAATGGTGACTACCCCAACACAATAATTTTATTTTAAGTTAAAAATATTATACAGTCAATCCTCTTTTTATGCGGTAGAAAATCGCACAAAAAAGGACTTGACTTGACTTATTGTCTTACTTGATATTACTTGATATTTTTTATTAAAAAATAAAATTTGTTGATTATTTTTTTACTTTAGAAACATTTTAAGTGAAATTATCGTCACTGTATGACAATGCTAAGTGCGTTATGCATGTGGTTAAAAATCACTCTTTTTCGGAAGAAATAGTATGCGCGACAAATTTATAAAACGATGGTTTTTTTCTGATAATGAAATTAGTGATCAGAGTTTGTTGAGATTTTCTTTTTTCGATAATTAATTGTTTATGCAGTTTGTTATAACCATAAATACATTTTTTAAGCTATCGTTAAAACTTGAATGCGCGTTCAGAATTTGAATAATTTAGAATGGAGTAGTCTTCTAATTTACTGAAAGGTAAGAGACCTTCTTGAATTATTTTCGCATTGAAGGGAACTTGAATTCCTTCTACTTCGTCATCGTTTTCTTGCTTTTGTCAATAGTTAAAATTAAATTAATGACATCACCGTCACTTATAGCATTATCCGTAAGTAATTCGTCGATATAATTTTCGCTACAGGTATCAAACCTTTCTCCGCTAAGTTCATGTGCTAAAGTAATCATTTCAGCTGATATCGCCGATGTTTTAACGGTTTCACCGACTGTAACACAGTCAAGTAGGTTGACTTAATTGAGCGATGGCTGGTGCAACATGATTTAAACAGTAAAAAATCGTATTTTTTTCCAAATGTCGGTTGTGTTTATGATTCATTCTCTATTCTATCCAAAATACAACGATACATGCTCTCGGTGTAAAATTTAAAAATTTTATAAACGTAAAATATAGTACATCTTTTAAAACATTTCATTTCGAAAAAACCGCATAACTTCGAAATCGCATAAAAAAACCCAACATAAAAACAAGGTGTACTACAAACAGACTATTTTAAATGATTTGAAAATTAACACATGATATTTGTATGTTGTTTGTATTTACAAAAGTAAATTTATATCACTCTTAAAGAGATGACTATTTAAAATTATTATTTACTTATCTATTTATCTGATAACTGATTAATTTGCAATTCGCAATTAATATTTACCAACAGCTGATTAAATGTAAAACAGTCCCCAGTGATGCACGTTGATGACGAGTAGGCATTTAAAATTAACATCAATCGCTTGGAGATTTGTTGTATGTTTTCTTCTGGCAATAACTATTTTCTCCGGCGCGCGAAAACACTTTCGCCGCCGCCAATAGACCGTTGGCAGAAACGACCGGAAGCCAGCGGGGCCAATAATAGCACGACTATTTTTGTCTCTGGTTTATTGTGTTTACATTTCGGGAGGAAATACCTCCGCGAAAAAATGATTTTGCCACAAACGGGACGCGAATCTGACGACCCGGAGATTCAAATATTTTATTTGGAGGCAATCGCCAACACTCTAAATAGTCTAAATACTTTAAATTATAAGAAAAAATAAAATTATCAAAGATTTAACAAAAATAAATACCATCGATGATAATGGGAAAAATAACGATGCCTATGTGGATCTTTAATATCAAGATAAATTACATCGTATAGTTAACATGCTTTGTTGACAAATTGACGGAGAAACAATCGATAAACTAAGAGAATTCTTGCAAGTTTGCCAGTTTGTTGGTCATATGGATATTTTATTCTTATTCAATAAGTAACATTTATATTAATAAAAACACAATATTCCTTTGTACTTCATTCCACTTTATTTAATATGTCAGGACCGGTTTCGCTCATTACGAGCATCGTCAACTGATAAGAAATATAATTTAACAATGCTATTTATAGAAAAATGAACAGTTATAAACAACAATTAGCATTGAAAAGAAATTACCAATTACATTAAAAGTGATTCTAAAATAAAACAAAATTAAAATGTTTAATGTAATTTTCATTTTAAATGTTTAATGTAATGTAATTAACTTTTAATGTAATAGGTAATTTCTTTTCAATGTCAATTGTTGTTTATAACTGTTCATTTATATATAAATAGCATTGTTAAATTATATTTCTTATCAGTTGACGATGCTCGTAATGAGCGAAACCGGTCCTGACATATTAAATAAAGTGGAATGAAGTACAAAGGAATATTGTGTTTTTATCAATATAATGCCTTTCCACCAAGTATTGACAGTGAACACCCTAAAAGTAACATTTATATATTCTCATCAATTGATACTTCGTGAGTGAAATTTTACTAATGAATATGGAACGAGTATAATAAAAAAATCCCATTCCATCAAGGGTTGACAGTACGTAATTATTATAATACAAGTGATACAGTGGCGGCTGGTGACCTATAATTTTGGGTGAGCTAAAAAAAAGTTTAGCATTGTATACAATCTACGAATTTGTAAAAGTTTCCACTTCGCAATTGGCTAAGGTCTCCGGGCCGCATGTGGCCCTTTTGAAATTGTTTTACTCGGGATTAATTCCAAACTAGCCCAGTCTTACCTTTTATTCTTAATAGCATGCCCAATAGAATTCGATACTCAGAAAGATGCTCTTATATTGATAGAAGAGAATCAGACCTAAGATATTGTATGAATTTGTGATAGATTTGTATTATATTTTATGTCCGAATTGATGTTTGTTTTTATTAAGTCTGCTAAAGAATACGTTTTTTACACTTTTTGGCTGAAAATTTCAGTTCGGGCTGAGCCCACCTAGCCCATTACGTAGAACCGCCACTGAAGTGATATAATAAATAATTTGATGAATCTCACCGTGAGGTCGGCCTCCTGTGAACACCTGCTGATGTAGCAAATTGTGGTGGTGATGCGCCGGATGATGAGGCGGAGGGAGCAGGGAAGCTGGTGGATTACCAACACTAGAAAGTATCACAGAAGGCGACTGCGACTGCTGGGAGGGAGGATTGTGCTGGTTTTGGTGCTGCTGCTGGTGGTAGAAGGGCGCTGAGCTGGCCACTCCTGGTCCACCCGAAGATGGGAGAAGCCGCAGTCTAGCTGCTCTGCCAGCTGCCAATTCCTCGGCGGACGCGTGTCCTGAGCTGGATGAGTCTACATCGGATACTCCGCTGTCGGCGGGGCTTGGTGGTAGAGAACCTGGCAAGGTAATGACAACGGATTAGCCAGAGGTCAAGGATTGTACATTTTTCCACAAGTTAAGTTATATGAAATATAATTATGCATATTTTCGCTGTGTTAATGTAAAAGCACAACGCAGAACTCGTTTTGTGTTGTGGTGAAATAAAAAAAAACAAAATTAAATACATACAGTGCACCTGTCTTATATTTCAATATACATACATCAAATGCAAAAACATTTTCACGAAAGTATTTAAGTATTACGATCAAAAAATTCACGTCGAAATTGCAAGAAAAAAATGTCTTTGACAAAGTAACAAGTGAACATTCCACGGCAGCCTTTTATCACTATGACTCTGGAGTTTTACACCGTAAAAAAAATGTTATAATTATTATTAAATACTACGATTGATCGCCTATTTCGTTATAAATATGGACTACGAATTACGATGAATCATAAATGTATGTAATATTTGCAATGCAAAATGGCGTCTAAATTCACATTAACACCCCCTGCGCTAAGTTGTCAGTAATCCCTAGCCAATCAATCGATTATATTCAGAGGGGAGCAAAAATACGCCAAATACATCCCCTATTTCAGAACGACTCTCGACAGATGAGCGGGGCAGTAACATAAATAAATTCTTATTGAAATTCCAGTATAGATACAAGAATAGTTTACGATTTACAGATTCGTATTACGATTTCATCTTCTTTGGATTGGAATCATTCCAAATGGTACCAGTGTGCTTATTTTATTAAAACAGGGGTTACCAAACTTTTTGAGAAACGGCCAGATTGAATTTTTGAAATACTTATGAGGCCAGGCCTACGGATAAATTATTATTAGAACCCAATCAGAATATTGATTTATATGTGCTTACATACAGTGAACTTCAGCACCCCCAAATAAATTGAAAACCAAAAATAATATTATGCATGTTCATAAATGTATGTATGTTACATGAAAATATCAATATTGGACAAGATAGTCGTCGTGGATTCACATACAAATCATGAAAATTTACAAATGTTTAATTTCCTATATGAATAATTTATAAACAAAAATCGGAAAATTTAGGAGGGCCAGATGAAAATCTCAAGCGAGCCGTAGATTAGTGACCGCTGAATTAAGCAATACCAGTTTTGAAATTGTAGTTTTAGGCTTTGAAGAATTTCTACGATGTTTTAAAATAATAAACGATTTAATATATAAAATAATTATTAAGGTATTTGGTGACTGAATTCGAATCGAAATTAAGAATATATTTAATTCAGATGATAAAGCACTCAATAAACTAATGTAGTCATAAGGGTGAGTGTTGAAAAACAACCCTCCCATCTCGAATTCGCACCCAATAGGCAATCGACTGACGCAAAGCACATCTGCGCCTATGTATTCTTGTTTGTGATGTCGGCATCTGCGATTTTATGCAATTCGAGGGATTCATTATAATGGGTTGTTATTGCTTTGCGTCATTTTTTTGTGATTTTAGTTTATTTTGGGTTGGGTCCCGCACGTGCGACAAATCCACACAGGGTATTAATATGTAATAGTCATTTGAAAATACAAATAGCCCGAGGAAAAAAGAAAACTAAAATGTTTTTATATGACTATTAAAAATAATCGAATCGCAAAATTTTAAATTTGATATTTTACGAGTTTTTTTTAAATACATATTTTTAATCCATGTCTACTCCCAATATGGAGCATATGGTCTCCTAATGAATTTATCTCAACAGATTTTTTCTAAGAGAACTGTATGTTACTCAGTTGATCAACGTCTCGTTTTTTAAAGAGAGAACGAATAGAAGGATATGACTAGAAAAGTACTAGTGGTTAACTAATCGCTATCGATACTCTCATTTTTGGATATGACGAGTAAGAGAGAATTCAAGACATCCATACATCGAATTGAAAAATCAATCTATAAAAACTGTCCGTACTGGGATTCGAGCCGGTGACCTCCGTGTTCTAAGTAAATGGTGTTAAAAATCGACCACGCAGCCGGCAAAACCACCACAATAAAAAGGAGACTTTAAAATGTTCCTAACGGATTAAAAATTGTTTAGATTTTTCAGGCACCATCTTGAAGATTTTCCAATCCTTTGTACAAAGTAGATATTTATTGTTTACATAATTGTCAAAATTGGCTTGGACATGCGCTGCGGATGCACTAGAGAAGCCTTAATCACACCTGTCTCTTCTGCCAACCATAAGGATTCTTTTGGCATTGAATAGCCGTTAATGATCGTTCATTGGATTCATTCGGTGGAGGTACGGACTCTTGGGTGACCCGGGAGAAAACAAAGAGACTGGAGAGGGACAGAATCTTAGAGGCACCGTGTGGTAGTCATATGTACCGATTATGGATCGGATATTGCAAAAAAAAACAATGCTGGGTTCAAAATAGTTCAGATTTGTTAAAACACATGGTAGCATGAAAACAAAACAACACGCTTTATCAAAGTCTGACTAATCGGTTTTCTTCAATGTTCCACGAAATACAGCATATAATGTATTATTTTATTTTTTACGTACTTAAAGTGAAACTAAATACAATCCTATATTTTTTTACTTTATTCTATAGAACTTTAACAAGATTTAGTGTTGATAAACATATCAGAAGCATTAACAAATAAAGAGACGACGTTTCAATGTTTAAAATGTAAAGCATACAATTGTATATACAGTTAATACTTAATCAGTATTTTATATGGAATATATTTTGTTTATTACGATTTTGATACCCTGCTCGATTATTTCATTAAAGTTAAATAATAATAGTTTATATGTTTGACCTATATCTTATTTAAAAATTGCAGGACATTAACCATTTAAAAAGCCGGGTGTAGAATCCCTTTGAGAAGAAAGCTGTTGTTGAATCAGCGCGATGCATATTGAGATGGTCGCAAACTTTCGATCTTTTTTGTATTATGCTGTTGTCCTATTTGCATTTGTAATAAGCACCCTTCATCGGTTTTGAGGTTGTAGGGGTAAACAAATGATGTGTCCATATGCAATTTCATACTATGGACAGATGCGTTGAATTTTCATAGAGTCGAAACTAGGCATTTTACTACCCGCATAGAATAAGCACAACTTTACTGTGTATTGTCATTAAAATATGTTTAATTAGGCAACCGAAATTTTCGTGAATTAGTAAATTACATCACCATCTGTTTTAAAATTACATCTTTCATGCTTATATCTTGCTTATAAACCACAAACCAATAAAGCTTTCAAAAATATTGATAATAAATTTAATAATTAAAATGATATGATAATATATATCTTGATAAACATTAAATGCATATCAAAATTACTACACGAAGAATATTATAGTTGTAATATTTTTTTTTACAACCGTATTATGTCTAGACGTTAAATATGAACATAAAAGTGTTGTATTCAACTCTTGTTGAAATTATTGATTTTGGAAGATTGTGACTAGAGATTTATATTAAAACATAAAATACTCATTTTTACTAATTGCACTTCTAGTAAATAAGATCAGGACCGGTTTCGCTCGTGACGACCATAGTAACAACAATTGTTTGTTACGCCATATTAATTTTATTTTGTTTTGTATAAATAGCACTGTAATATTGTATTCTCTTATCAGTTGATAATACTCGTCGTGAATGAAATCAGTTCTGATATTATTAAATAAAAGTGGAATTATTACAAATTAGTATTTTATTGTTTGAATATAATGCCTATACACCTAGTTTTAACAGTGAACACCCTACAAGTGAGATTTGTATGAATTAACACAATGTAGATACAAGTATAATATATATAAATTTACAATAATCTCAACGGTTGAAAGTTTATTGACGAACAACTGGATTAAAATTAAATAAAAATATAACGGGCACGTTTGCAATGCCGAAAGGCAGGCATTGTCTTGTGGGCGATGAGTGATCCTTCGTTTGCCTCTGTATTATGTGGTATATTATTGCGTCGGCGTATCGTAAACAAATGCTGCAACATCAATCGCAAGTTATATTGTTGGATGATGAACCGGCGAGAAAAAAACCTGCACCTTGCGCTGGCATAATATTTCCAATGGCAAGACTCGAAAGGGTTCTATTGTCATGGCAAACAATGCGCCGATTCTGGTACATTTAGGAGTGGATGAGGCAGAAAAAAACCAGGTAAGTGCAGCTTGTCAGATGATTTGATTTCGGGCGGTGAGTTACCGATGCTTTGTGGATGGTATTCCGATACTGCAACGTAACGTTGAGCAATCCTTTTTAGCTGCGGACATAACAAGCGTGTTGAAATGTTTCTTAACAAAATCCTATCTTAAATTTGTTACTATACCATAATTTTAGCAATTTGTCAGCGATACGTTGCTTTGGACACAGATGCATAATATTTTCGTCGTTTTTTCTTTTTTAAATACTATTTACTTTACGGAAAGCTGCCGTAAAATAAACTATAGAAATATGATAATGAATATTCAACGAATGATAAAGGGTTAATAATTTGTTGGCTTATTAATGTTGTATAAGAATGAAAAAACATCTATCAATTTTCATTAAACACGTATATATCTGGGGTCTAATGCTAAAAGTGTCCATTTCAAATATATCAAATGTTGAGTAGAGTCATTTGTTTGTTTGTTTGTGGTATTTATGTAGTCTATAGTACAGTGGTGATTTTTCGTATTTTAACTTCCATGTGAACATAGGCATTTCTTTGTGCAAAGTATGTTGCAACATTATTTAGACATACAACTTAGCTTTCCTTATATTTCATTTATTTTTAATCGAATGACAGGGAATTCTAACATAAAAAAAGAGTATTTTCTGATGCTTTACTCTAAATGGCCAAAATTTGACATAGGCAGTTCTAGTATTAAGGTCCAGATGTAAATATCGGCATGAAAAAGAATATATATATATACAAATGTATTCTTGTACGTAATACCCGGTGAGCGTGTGCTTCAAGCGAATATGTGATCATTTTTAAGTTTTTTTTTTTTAAATAACCGCCGAATACAGATTAACTTGGTTTCCAATAACTCTTTATAAAACTAATATTATAATAACATAATTAAACTCAAATGAAGTCAGTAATAGGTTGTCTTGCTAAGACACGGTAATTGGGTTACAACTTATATCGCAGAACACTGTTCAAGTGTTAACACAAAATTGAATTCGAAAAGTAATAACTAGTTTGCTTAAAACGGTGTAAGCATATTAATTAAACTTAAAGCTAGCGATATGGATTACAAGCGTTTATCATAATGAAGTTTGTTTATAACTTGTCTGGTAGATAACTTTAACCGGGGATTATTTATTAAAATTGCACCGGGGTTTAAGATGTCTAGCGGAGGCAAAAGGTGCAAGATATTTATTATTCTGGACCGGATCTGCAACGTCATACAACTTTATTCAATCTATCAGCGCGTGAATGCGCTTTGCAAACAAAATCTATTCAAAACGAGTTGAGTGCACCTTGCATCCATTTTTTTGGCATTGTTCTTTGATTCACTTCTGGTGCAAAATGCAAAGTCAAATGAAAGATAAAATTAATACTGGAATGTGTTACTTCCACGCGGTTAATAATTTGTGTAATATTGTTTATAGTTAATAATAAAATATTAGGAATAAAATAAACATTTAATCAATAAAATCAATAATTAGTTTCGCTTAGGTTTCAGCAGTTAGTAACTATTGAATGATATTAGTAAAAACACAATATTCCTTTGTACTTCATTCCACTTTATTTAATATGTCAGGACCAGTTTCGCTCATTACGAGCATCGTCAACTGACGTCGTCAAAGTACAAAGGAATATTGTGTTTTTACTAATAAAATGCCTTTCCACCAAGTATTGACAGTGAACACCCTAAAAGTGATTGAATGATTTGTTAAGGTGAATGCCAATTCATACAATTGATTACATCACGTTTAAGGTGTTAACTGTCAATTATTGGTGAAAAATCTGTGAAAAAAAGTGTACAATATTAAAAGCAGTTTTACTAAATAATCCTGTTTCGATTTATTTATCTGTTGATAGTCGATGTGAAGAGCGAAATCATTCCATATCTTTTTAAGAAATATAGAACAAAAAGATTTTTTTATTTAAAGTAAATAGTTATATTACTAAAAAAAGAATGTTATTGTAGTTGGTACGTTTTCTATGATATTCTGATAACATCAGAACCAGTTTCAGTCAAAAGGGATTAAATATTTTCAACTTGCAACTAGAATGTGGTTAAACAAACGAATTACGAAGAAATGAAATCCGTTTATGGAACAGATCAATTCTAAAAAGTAATTGAATTGAGTTATAGGTAATAGTTAAAAATAACTACTTATTATTATTAAAAAGTAATACTATCTTCGTCGTATTACGTTAAGATAACGTTGGTCCGGCAGTCCATTATGTCCGCGGCATTATAATTCGCGTGTTACCCTTCCACTAAAATGTCCGAAATTTCCCACAAGTAAATAATCCGATGAATGGAGTGTGAAACGGACTTCCCTGAGAAGGGATATGGGCTTGGACCGGACAATAGGGAACCTGTAATGATGTAAGGTCAGACTGAATCAAATGGGAGACTGTTGATGCAGCCGTTGGCAACCATAACGGACAGATCTTGAATCGAAAACAAATTTATTATGCTGTAAAGGTCCCTCTTATCGTTTTACGTTATTCGTTTTTTTATCAGATAATTTAACATTTTTAAAAATTATATTAATAGGCATTGTATGCATGGAAGTATCCACACTTATGTGTACATCATCACAAAATTTTATTATAAGCAGCCGTTGCTTTAATTATTGTATAAATATATGTATGTATGTAACGCACAGCACAACACTGCACGATGGATATAAAGAGAGAGGGAGAGAGACTGTTGAGCAAAATTTGACAGTTGGAACTGTTGTATAATTAGTCAATGAATAATGACACCATTTTTTTAAATTACCTGTTTAGTAATCATATTTTATATTTTTCCATAATTCAAAAGGTTTACATTTATTAAAAACTTTGGATAGTTAAGTATTATATATTAGAGCTTTAATCATTTTAACACCGATAGAACTCGAAGCATGTTATTCTGAATCAGTAGGTTTATTTTCGTCATGCCAATAGTTTGCCACCGCTTGACATTATTAATATAACACACATATTAACCCTTCATACGTCAGTGGACAAAAGCCGGCGAGTTTATTTATTATCAAAGCTGACCAATAATTTAAAAGAAGAAGATTCGCAGGGTATAAAAAAGCCCCGCTATGGATAAACCGTCGCTTTTTGTGGGGCTTTAACCCTACAATGGACGGCATTTGATGTGATACAAAGCGATGTCAAACTGACCTAACGTTTTCTGACCCCGCTGCGACCTCATCTCAGCAAACGGCGGTGCCTATATAGCTTTTCGTAAGCAACATTTATTTACGTACATATTCTAATTGAACTATATTGCGAATATTTTAAAGTTGCCGTTATTCGAAAACTGAAAAAAATGCCCCGATATACAACAAATATGTCAATGGAAATTTATTCCCGATGTTGAGTGAATTAAGTGACACCTAAGTAGCATATTTAAATAATCGGCTAAATACAACCAAAATTGGTCGGCGCATGACCACAGTTGCGAATCCTGTTAGACAAGTAGGGTCTCCAATCCCGGGATCCCGTGCAATTTTGTGATCCTGAAATCCTGGGATTATGACAGTACTAATCACGGGATTGAGAAAATAGAGAAACTTGTGCGAGGGCTAAAAAAAGTAGGTCCCAAATTTTGGTTTATTTTGGGAATTCCTTAAATTGATACTTTTTTTAAAAAATTGCAGGATTTTAACCCTTCCCTTACTATGCAAAAAAAGCACATCCGTTGTGTATCCGTTACACATCAGGCAAACGAGAGTGAATCATGACAATTATATAACACTACTACAGCAGTACTACATATAATTGTCATGATTCACTCCCGTTTGCCTGATGTGTAACGGATACACAGCTCAGGAGCTTGTGCTTTTTTTTTCATAGTATGGGAAGGGTTAAAATCGCCGAGAAAACATTCTCAACCTCGAATCCCGAATTTATACACGATTTAGTGCTGAATGTTCAATTCCAGCATCCTGGTATCACCAAAATGGTCCGGAATTGGGTGCCCTACTAAAAATCCATCGTTACTAATCATAAAAATTCCTACATATTCTGGAAAAATGTGTGTATTAATTTGCAAACAACAAGTAAAAGACGAACATCCACTCTTATATCATGTACATAATGTAAATAAATAATGTCTTATAACATTTATTTATCCTATAATAAATGAAAATTACTAACAAAAAATCAAGGCAATAATAAAAAAAACGGCAATACATTATAAGACACGGCTCAAACCGGAACTTATTTGACCGTTTTGATTAAAACAGGAAAAGATATTCGAACTCTTTTTGTTGTTCGAAATTTGAATGACAATCGAAAATGTTTGCCTATAAAAGGGAATTAAGTTTTCAGCCCTTTTGTATTGAACTTATTCAAAAAGCAAATTATTATTATTATATACAATAAGTCGCGGTCGGTTATCTATTGGCTATTTCGCAATAAACAATATTTTTTTATTTTTGTATTTGAATATTTAATGTTGATCTTTAAATATCAAAAGCAACTGTTTTAATATACTGCTACGTAAATCATTGATGTTTATTTCAAACTTTGAAGTTTGGGTGATATTTGATTTGACATTGTCACGAAGTACTTCGGCAGAACTATAAAATAAATTAATTACATTATGCATTGATCAGTTCTGAATTGTGTCATTTGTGTCCCACAAAATAATTGGAAGAATTAAAAGAATTTATACAACGATACAATATGCAAGAGTGCAAAGCTCGTAACTCTATAAACTTTACAAGATATGTAAAAAAACTGTCAATGTTAAACTGTTTGACCATTAGTTACGATGTTTAAATGTTTGTTTATACGTGTGACTTTTTACTAGGATAGAAACAATATTTTGTTTCGTACAAAGCATTAATTAGAGATTTTTGTTTGATAAAATCATACATCGTTTAAGTATTGTAGTCTTTTGATGAAATCATTAACAACGCATTTAAGTCTCAGGTCAGATTTTTGTAAATTTTGAATTTTAATTATACATATTTTTACTACATCCGTATTTAATTTTGAATTAATTAGTTTAATATATAGTTATAAGCAGTAGTGTAGTGATAAATAATGATTTCTTTCAATATTGTTTTGTGTTTTTATTTTATATTCGTCCGAAGCTAAAAAAACACAAATTTTAACAATTAAATCAATAGAAAAAACGTTAATTACTTGTAAATTAAGTTACAAATCAAAAACATGGCAAGTCGCCGACCTGGCCTCACTATACCAATGGTTATAAGAAACCTAGACAATTAATATTAAAATTCAGATTATTGTAAAAAGAAAATATCACCCAATTTCAGAGGATTCTGTCAGTTATGACCATGGCGTAATGCTGAAATATCTATGAATACCAGAGATATTTTCCGGTAATAAGTGTACGCCTCCCCATAAATTCCTCGTCAAAATGAAAGAATGAAATGGCAGCTGATAGTTACAGTAAGTCATCGTTAAAAAACTAAACATATGAAAAAGAGCATTCCTATTTTTAAAGCTGTCAATCAATTCAATCATAAACGCATATTATGCATATTTGGGACAATAGATAATGCATTCCATGCAGACACTGTGATACTATTATAGCAGCGTCGTGTTTAAAAATATAAACCCGTTTTCGCCCTTCGCTATCAAGCGAACATACCGGAGTACCTACAGATTCACCTATATTCCTTGCTGGCCAGCCGGTAAGTAACCAAACATTACAAGGTGTGATAGGTATTTTATTAAACGTAGGAATTCAAAAGGGACACAATACTTCTACAAGCATTTTATAAAAATAAACTGCCGCATATTCTCAAAGTAAAGTTAGTTTTAATTTTCATACGACGAAAGTGCTTTATTTGTCTCTTGAATAATTCAACATTTCACTTATTTATAAGAAATAACGTCAGAAAAGTTCACTTCAAACGCGTCACATATTTTATTTTTGGTGAATATATTTTTTAATTGAATTTATACTTGCCTTTTATGACGTAATATGATTTATTGATAGCCAGAGTCTGTTACCACACCAATTTACAACCTCAAACGAACTGCCGATATATTATATATTAACTATCAATTTTCATAACATAACTAGCTTCTTTTTTATTTAATTCAATAATAATACTACAATGGAGTCTTTCCGTGCGAAATATGTACTGCAATGAAATGTTTTTTTAGCAAGTAATTTTAGTAATTCATCTTTATTTTGATATAGATTAAACACAGAATGATAACGTAGGTTGTTAGTGATAACATAGTGGGTGCAGTAGGAAAAGTTGATGTTATCAATGATAGCTTGGGTAAAAAATCATAACATATCGATTTCATACAATTATTGTGATTTGAAAATATGTCTAATGTAACTAACCTATACCAAGAAAGGTCAAATAACTAAGTCAGATTTTTGAAAGCAATATAAGGAGTTTTAGATTGATCTCGAAATTTTCTGACGGTTATCTTGAACACATTTAGTGACCGATTCGGCGGATTGAACAATAGAATCGTAGCGCTGATATGCAAGACTAGAACAATTGTAATAAAAGTATTGCAGAAGAGGTACAGTTTTTTTTAATCTATGAATGAAAATAAAGGAGATCAAAATTAGAATCAATCCGACAAAAAAAGCAAACCGGAATGCAGAGTGTGTGAATCTCGAAACCTCTTCCTATATCACAATGTCCGGCATGCCGGTAGGTGATATTATTTTCTTTTGAGTGACCCACGGCCACTCATTCATCGGCCGGTTGAATAATGCATCCACATAATGCACTTAATGCAACAGGTTTTCGAAATTCAATTCCGGCCGAGGAAGGGGAAGTTTTGCAGTTCACACGTACAATACAATTTATAAATATGCAACAGAAGTTGGATGTCATTGCATAAGATAGCGGTCGCAAACATAAACTTTTTTTTTAAATAAATAACCAACAAAATTTAATTATAATAATTATTTCAATTTGTTTATAAAGGAAAACAGTCGCATGTTTTATTAAACACAGTTTATGTTATGAAAGGTAACGAAACATATTAACCCGTAACATGCCATCCTAAAAAATCACGTTCCCTGCCATGATGGCATCTCAGTTTCACTGTTTATTGACAGTATTTAAACTTAAGTTAGAAGCTAAAAAAATAATTTAAAAAATGTATTTATGCTAGAATACTTAAAATGATAAATACTTATTGACAATATTAAGAGAAATATTGAATGATTTAATGGCTCAACTATTTACGATTGCATCATGGGCATGGAGGTATTAAGGCAACTTTAAAACACATTATTATTTCATAGATAGAAGTGATTCCGGTTTGATAAATTTGTGGAATATGTGGTAAAATTAGTACTTTTATGATATTTTTACACCAAGCACTTACATAAAGAAATATAAAATTTGATTAAGTATACGTATATATATTGTTGAAAATATTTCTTCAGATAGTTATTTATTAATTTAATTAGTGAATACTTGTCTTTGGTTAAATTAAAAAAATAAATAAAAAAGGCACTAATACATTAAATTAAAATTGTACAATGTCATATTTATCAGTACCGTAATAATATTAATATTATTCAAATATGCCTAGGATTATCAACCCCTGAGTTCTGATAATATATTCAGCCAAACTGACCCATCTGCATCTATTACGGTATTATTCTAAGGGTGGCTAGGTAAGAAGGTACCGATTCCTTCAGATACTCGGTCGCATTTTTAAGACATGTTAAAACGATAGGGTTGAAGAAACCTTTGGGTAAATTTTATAACAAATCTAAGCAGGCTGATTTCAAACATCAAAGGGTCCAGTTTACATGGTCATTACATTTTTTGAAACCCAGAGTTGGTATGTAGATTTTGGCAGGTGAGGTATTAATGTTATACAGATTATGCAGATGCCTTATAAAATATTTCAAAAATACATTTAAAATTTTTGAACTATATTACATTATACTTTGTTTTATAGTTTAAACATTGAAAGTAATGAATAATCAGTGGTTTATTACTGTAAATTGAGAATGTGTTGTATAAAAAAATACACATACTTCAAAAATTTAAGTAAAAATAAAAAAAAATCTCCGCATTATTGCAGTGCTTAAACTTGGTAAATTTGTTTATTATTTAATAGGTTTCGTTTTTAAATTAATAATATGATCAGCGGTATATTTTAGATTGCGTATAAATTATTGAAATATACTTCATTAGCGTATGTATATATAAAAGTAATGCAAGAATTCTGATGAGAACATGATGTAGAATTGGTTATACATAACTAGTCTGCAACGCTTAAAAAAATTAGCAGACGAGCATTTATCAAAATGTTTACAAGTTCTACCAAGCAATCGTTTAATCAATTTTTCTTTCCCATTAAATTTTTGCATTCGTTTTGTTGGATAGTTGCTGTAACTAATACAATAAATTTAAGCTTTAACGGGTTTATTTAATTATTACATTGTATATTTATATATTCTAATTATAATCTAAATAAAGTATTGTTGCACTGTGTATTTCCACCGCCCTAAGATTCTTTCCGATGAACCTTTACTTAAACTGTAAAAAATTAAAAATGCAACAAGTTGCACCGGCCATTTCCTCCGAAAATCCCAACAGAAATTCTAAACAATGACTTTAATATATTCATCACAAACCGACTAAAAAAACATAAATAATACTTTTTATATGCGTGCATAAAAATAATTCACAAAATAATTTATTCTCCGCTGCAAGTCCGTATAAAAATAAATACACAAGAGGACGATTGCATAAAATTAAAATACTTGATGGTCAATGTTATAAAATATGGACATGTAGATAAATGCAAATGAAATTTTCCGTGCGGTCGTTTAGGGAATGTGAGAATTTTTCCAACAACAATGTGTAGTATACATTCGTAGAACGTGTAAGGGACGAGTAATTTAGCATGTCGGTATTTTAATTAAAATATTATAATATTATGAATAGACAAGGAAGGTCTTTGAAGAAATGACCCCATTAAAAGATACGGTATAAATTATTGTATATCTTTCTTCTATTGTGAATATAAAAACACTCAAAAGAGATCACGAGGAACTATTTATGAAATGCACGAAAAGAAGTAACGTCGAAATTATGGTACAAGTTTTGATTAAGTCAATTTTCAATATTTTCGTTTCAATCAAAATGCAATTTGTAATTTTCAAATAATTCTATTTTTGAATGTGACGGTAGGGTAAGAAAACCTTGTATTTTGCCATAAACATCTCAAAAAATAACTTTCTCGTGTCATTTTTTGCAAGAAAAATGACTATAATATACATATTATTATAATATTTAAGAATTATTTCGATCTTTGGTAGTGCTTGTTTAATTATTATGAATCAATTAAAATAATGAATATGATGCTTTTGTGATTTTGATTCATACGTAAGACGTACGAAGTTATTATTATTGAAACATTTAAAAAGAAAAGAATAATACGTTAACGGAAAAAAACATTCGATTTTTTTATTCTAGATAGAAAATTAAACATAGCACCGCAATAGCTTTTTCAACAATATGTGACAATTTTTGGTAGAACAAAACATGTTAATCTTTTTTTAAATTCATCATTATAGAGTTCTTATAGGACTTAGAAATTAATATTAATCAGTCTAATTAAGATCCACATTATAAAAACTTCGTTCTTAAAAAGTCTTTGAATTATTAGATTGAAAGATTGAATTAAGTCAGTCGAATATGGCAACACAACTTTCCTTTGGAATTTTTAAATATTCATAATTAAAACGGCTGGTAATGGAACTCAGTTTGACTATTGATTTAACCGAAAAAGAAAACAAATATGATATTATCTAATTATACAAATAACGGTACAATATTGTTGTAACGTGCGGTAAAAAAATCACCCGGTTTATGTCAGCGACAGTGGAATCATTTTTCAAATTTCTTTTGACCATAACGGGTATAAAGCTCTCATGTCAAAAGGGTGAATTAAAACATTCGCATTAAATAAATTTATATGGCGGCAACATCTACGTTTCTGAGAAAAGACAGATCCAGCATTATTACACTTAACGGTTTTCTTTTGAAATTGACCGTCAGAGACACTGTAGTCGAATAGTGTGAGATTCAGGGTTAAACGAATGGTCCATTTATATATTACTGGACATACGTAATAATTGTATTACATAAGAAATTTGATTTATGTAGATGTAAACATTTATAAAGTTGGATAACTAGTACAATGTTTTAATAACTTGGAAGTTGGAATATATGATGAGAAGCATATGAAAACAACGAGATGTACTTCTTTATAATATAAATTGCGAATCGTACTGGATCAAAAGTTGTTTCTTTTCTGTTTGGTACAAAACAATACGAAAATGGTAACTAAATTACATTTATTTTTTTCTGTCTGGTTTGTAGACAAGTGGTCAACGTCGTTGGAATTGGTGGCGGTGCATACCGATTTGGACACCTTCATAAAGTAATTTTTCAATCGATTTATGGATTTCTGTTCGAAGGCATGGATGTGTGATGTCTAAAAAGTAGTGTAGCAGAAGCAATTGGTTTACTACTGCTCCTGTCCTAGTCCTAACCTTTCATCCACACTCTCTTAGGAGAGAGAGGTTAAGCAACTGGGCTACACGCAGTTATCGTAAAAAATCTTTAAATGAGATAAGCTCTTTTAAGAGTACACAAAATGCTCCACATTGGAAGCGGGCATAGTTATTGCCGGCTGCGGGGTCGAGATCGCGGGTTCGAATCTCAGTACGGACAGTTTTTATAAATTGATTTTCAAACCAATTTATGGATTTCTGTTCGAATTCATGCACGTATGTGATGCCTCGAGTTCCTCCTTCAAAACATTCCAGTTTGAGCAACTTAGTAATACGCAGTTCTCTTAGAAACCCTTATGTTGAGATCAAATTCACTAGGAGTTCATATACTCCGCATTGGGAGCGGACATGGTAAAAAAAAATATTTAAAATAAAACATAAATAAGTTGCTGTCATTACTGTTTCGAAACACATATAGGCAGAAATAACATTTTCGGTGTCTCACCATTGGATCCCGTCGTATAGGCAGTGGTCCTGTGCTGGGTGAGAAGGGCGTGTGCGTGGTGAGCGTGGGCGGCGTGGTGTGGCGCGCTAAGGAGGCCGTGCAGGAGGGCCTTGGGGAGAGCACTCTTCTGTGACAGGGGCAGCACGGTGTCTACTGCAACGAGAAACGAATGCTTCATCTGATACTGGCGAAGGTTTAAGGGTTCTCAGTACCCAAAATTTTCAGAAACTATCTGAATGATGTTGAAAGTCGAAAAGGGATAAAACATGATTATGAAAAAACACATTTCAAAAATACAAAGGCACAGTTTCGCTAAGCGAGTTCAGAATTGTCAGAATTAAATAGTAAAAAGAGTCTAGAGAAAATGGCTACCTGACTTTTACTTATAAAAGGTTTCCTTCCGTTAATTTATTCGTATTCGTATGTTAAGATATACCGAAAGATTGGCTAACAGCAAGTCTTATAAAAATAGTCGCAATTTTTATAATACAAAACTACCAACCAGTCCTCGTAGAAATACTGGGTCAAAATAATACAAGATTCATTTAGGGCGGTGATAAAATATAGTGAAAAGTGAAATAACTAAAAAACGTATTATTTTCAAAGAGGTCGTCGACGGAAACGGCCTCAATAAATAATTCAGTCAACAAATAAACGCCCCGATAGCTAAAACAGATAATGTGACGAATGATAATCTTCGCCACTTCATAAATAAAAATGTAAAAAGGGGAAAAAACCATTATAAGATAAGTTTGAACATTTCCTAAGAAAACAACACAGGTTGGCGTAAAATCGATCCGTCTAGACTTGCCCGTAGACTAGCTCGCCGAAACGCCCCACCCCTGAGCGGTTAACCCGCGGGACCCGGAACTCGCATGTCCGAAAAGTTCATTTTCACACCGTATGTCTGTCTGTCGTTACGAGCGAATAGAATTCTATTTACGAATTGAATTAAATTACTTTGTGATAATTTGCCTTAAGGAACGTTAATCTATAACGTACAAGTTTACTAAATTAAACATTTAATAACAGGTAACAAAAAATCATTTAATTTAGACATAATTTAATTCATGAAAAAATACATACGTATTAAATATTATACAGCTGGTGGAATAACTACTTCGTTCATCTTCGTTTTTCTCTCTGTGCTGTGTTGTACGTTACAAACATTGATGTGTGGCACTAAAAAAAGATTCAACATACGCACACCTGATGCAAAAACGTCATAAGTTTAATTCATGTAATTATGAGAAGCGTTTTAAGGTTCACATGGTTTCATGACTTTATAATTTCTTATTCTATTTCAATTTCAAGAACAACAGACATTGTCACACCACGTGAGGATATCTATTAGGCATGTTTTCATATATTAACTCTCGCGGCTCGGAGACTAGAAAAATACTTCTCTGCCGATGGGGGTCGTTTAGGGACCCCAGTGGTTTCCTCATTATTGGCCTTATTCTTATGAATTTAAAAAAAAATAGTCTAAGGGCTTTAAAATATCTCTCTGCATCATTCCTCATACATTTTTTTGTTATAAAAATCCGTGGTTTTTTAATAAATAATCATATTTTAAGTTTCACGTAAAAAAGACCTTATCCCAGCACACATTAATTTGCAACTGACGCGTTTAGCCCAGCTATCTTACGAACGATTGCTTATCGCGGGCGCTTATCTCGTTATCGCGTATTTATATAAACTACAAAAGGTCCAAAAACTATGATATAAGAATACCTTAATTATAAACATTGTATCACCCATATTAAAATAGATATTTAAGAAAATGTGGGTATTGGGGTCGCATTTCTTGAGCTTAGAACCGGAAAAGTTAATCTCATTTTTCATCACTTCGCTAAACACGGTTGTGAAAACATATTTTTACTGCGTGCATCCGTGTGATTAAGAACCAATGACACAGAGTCATACATTACAAACCATAGTGATATATTAGTATTATAATGGCAATGTGCTTATTATTTTGTCAAAGAGAAGAATAGTTTAAATTTTTATTAGTAATACAAATATTAAAGTTGACTGATATGTACCAATTTACCGATGGGTATCAAAAAAAATATTATATGCTTTTAAGTAAACATTTAATAAGCAAAACAAAAACATTTCCACGGGTTTGAACACGTTACGCCCTTCCCTTTAAAGTAACAAGTTACCCCCCGGAAACAGTGGAAAACTCCCTGGCGGGATAGCCTGAAGGGGTGGTTGTTTTAGCTCGGGAGGGATTTCCCGCAAGTTTCTCGTGTTGGCGCTAGTTGTTACCAAGCCAGAACGGATAAATTTACAATCTGTAGATATGTAGCCGTAATATACACGGTGTAACGAGCTCTTTGGGATCTATGGTGACTCATGAACAGGTAGGTATGTTATAAATAATTAGCAGTGAACACGGGTATTAATTATTTAATGGTTTAATTTTTAACCACATATACCATCATCAGTTATATTAATTATTTACTTAAGATGATGGAAATCAAAGGATTTTGCTATAAACTAAAAGAAAAATCGTTTTTTCAATTAAACATAATCTTCTTAGTTATTTTGATATCTTTAGACTTGGTTTAAAAAAAATTAGAGGCGAACATTGATAATCGTTACTTTATTTTCAAGTCGAAAAACGTTTTTTAGTTTTCTCGAGAATTCTGTTAAAAAATGTGAGGAAAACAGTATACACACACATTTCAGGGGGGTTTTGTGTACCCTACGCCAGGGATGGCGAACCTTTTTGGGTATGCGTGCCAAAAATCCTCAAATATTATTTCTCGATTGTGTGGCGTGCCCAAGCAGTAAAAAAAAATAACAAAATGAATTAAATGATTGTCGTTTATCTTGAGAAACATTTGAAAATTAATAAAACGGAATAAATTCATAATTAACGGATTATTTGATTAAAATTTAATTTTTTGAACTTTTGAAATCGTTTGCGTGCCATCCAAATTCTCAAACGTGCCATAGGTTCGCCATCTCTGCCCTACGTATTAATTGAATATTGTTTAAGGAAATATAAAACATTAAGTATTTTTTACAAATTCAGCGATTGCAAACATTTCCGTTGCGTAATTTTAATTAACTATAATAAATACAATAACGATTACTTAAATTATTGATTACACTGATTTCTTCGTACATAAAAAAGCTTGCAAAAAGAAGATCTGTTTAACAAAATGCTATCGACGATGGTTCATTTCCGTTTAGTGATTTTCAAAGGGTTTTCAATACTATCTTATATAATGAACACGACATCATAATATTTGACGAAAGTTTTCTCTGATATATGTACATACAATACTTCGGATCGGATCATAACCAGACGGGTGGTTATTTTCCTCTCTATCCAGTTTTCTAAGTCATGGAGATACTTTCGAATATACCTACGCGTCATAAACGAGCATTAAAATATAATATTCCGTGAAGGTCGGTAGAATTTTCCAGACACCGTGTGTCAAGTAAACTCTTTATGCGAAAGAAGTATTCCTAGTTACCTACGAATTTGTTATTTTAGAGTCATTTATGTATAGCTAGCTATAGAGTTTTCGTTAAATTTTCTGCTCGTGGGTCTTACAATAAAGAGTGTATTTAACAGGATGTCAGCTATGCGGATTATTCTGCGTATGTTTTTATAATATCATAATTCATAACTAAACGCACGAGTAATTTTGGAAAATACAGGAATTTGTTGCAGATCAATTTTATGTTATAATTTAAGATTTCCGTAACAAAATAAATAGATCGTTGAGAGAGTTGCGTAGTTATTATTTACTTGATAAATAATGATAATATCTTTCCCAATATTTATAACAAAATGTTGTTTTATTTTTTCTTTGTCTACTAAAGCCATCTAATGTAAATTGTTTTTATAAGTATATATTCTGCTGTTTTATTATTTTACTTTTAATTATTATTGAATGATCAGTTCCTTGATAAAGTATACAGATTATAAAAAAAAGTTGTATAAAAATGGAGAAACTGTTTATTTATCATAATAGTAAACACATTACCGTCACCATTCCATAAACACGGGAGGGTCAAGTAATAATTACACCAACGTACTCTAAATGCGTACATCTTGATATATAAATATATATATTTTTGTTTTCTAGCAATAAAAATTGTTATTTTTGTATGCTGATCACGAAAATTCACCGGCTGCAAACCATCAAGGAAATATTAAGAAGTTGATCACCGTTGCCGAGTGGTGATTGCAGGCGGCCGATGAAATTTTGTTGCGTGATAAACGATTCGATTAACCCAGTTTTTCTTAACCATTCGAAAGAATCGCCCCCTTTACCGGAAATAAATTATCTACCCCCCAAAATGCCATGTACTGCCATGTCAGTCATATTAATATTTTCATAATAGCGCCCCCCAAATTCTGAATAATTAAAAATGCCCCTCAGACTTTTAAACGCTCACCAGGGGGGCGGTACCGCCCCCTTAAGAACCACTGGTTTAACCGATATTCTAATGGTTTTCTTTTATTCATACATAGGTTTGAACTTTCTATTAACTAGATCTCTTCTAAGCTCGTCTTTTTATCGTTACCATTTCTGAAAACAAGATTTAACAAATAATTTGTTTGCATAATTTAATATATAGGTATAAATTGTTTTTTAAAAATATTTTATCAGAAGTCCATATGAATACTCAAGTGTGTGGATTGTAATTTAATAACATTGTTTTCTGTATAGATCCACCTATCAAATGTTAAAGTGATACCCTAAAGCTAACATCTTACGCCAAGGATTCTCAATTGTAAAAGATTTAATCTAAATCAAGATACATAATATAAACAAAGCAGTAATTTATAATACAAACACCGTTTACGTACAAATTCCGTCAGTTATTCAAGATATTAAAACAAAACCCCGTTTGAGGAGCAGTCTCGGAATCTCGATTAAATATATCATGGTCTTCCCTGAGGTCTCGGGAATGGGAAGTTAGGGACGAGAGATCAAACACGTGTCAGCACTTCAAGGACGCCCATTTCAAATGATGTACAAGTACGCCAGCGGTTGCAAATTCGCAAACCAGCACGTGCAATTGTTGTACGCAATGAAAATTTAAAGTTTAATTTAAGATTTCGACTGAAGGTGCTTGGTGGAATTTCAATATTAAATTTAAATCATTCTGATTATGTACATTCACACAGATTTTGTCACAAACGACCCGGGATTCGCCTTTCGGCATCTTCAGGCACTCAAGTGCACGGATTAAATTGAACTGACGCTTAGTAAATGAATGTTTCGTGTTTATATAAGAAATAAATGTATCATTGAGTTAAAAGCCATTGCTGACGAAAAATAATAGCCCATGGGAATGCCCACAAATCCGTGGGCAAACCCGGGTGTGAATGTACAAAATCTGTGTGAATGTACATAATCTGAACGATTCAAATTTGAAAATTTACAGAATCCATTTCTCATATCAAATTAAAATAAGAAGGTAAAATAAAATAGGTTTATTCGTTCGATATCCAATGAACACGAAACACATATCTGGTTAGTAGCTAGTTATTAAACTATATGAAAATTTTGATTTCATAATTGAAATGAATTATTGCAAATGGTGTATTTCTCACATATTCGTAAAAAAGAGAGTTCACAATAAAAGCTTTTAAATACAACAAAAAATAGTCTTCTTACTAATGTAATCATAATTTGCATAAAACAAAAAATATTAATAAGAATGGATGCAGTTTCAATAACTTAAAAACTGTATGTATTTAATGGAGGTAATAGCGAATCATTTCGTCAAACCATTTATGTCCTGGGCACAGGAAATTGGAAAATAATATCCTATACTAATTTTATTCTTAAGTTTCATTAACTATATTTGTATATAAGCAAAACACCGTGCCGCTGGTTGGATATCGCTCATGAAAAATTTACTTCTAGGAAATCCGCAATCACGTTTCAACAACTTGTGTTAGACTTTGCCTAGACATAGAAAATCTAAAGATGTATTGTAGCTTCAAAATCAATCGCTTATTGTTATCTATTTAATATAAATGTCCAACATAATTTACAAAATTCAAAGGTATCAGAATTTATAGACTAGCCAATTCGAATCCTACAGCTACTGTTATTGTCTCAGTTGGTGTATAGTTTTTAAATCATATCCGCTTTCTACTCGGTCACAACACTCACAACTTTACCAACAGGCCAGGCCTTTTCTGCTACCCGCCAGTCTCTGTGATTTCTCCTAGGTCACCCCACCGTCCAGTATCTAAACCGAGTATACCCTATGTCCACCAGTGTCACTCCAGGGTGACGGGATCCATTTGGTCGGTAGACGACAAGATTCAGGCTACATTGGGACATCCGCAGTACATGTCATTGTCATTATGAAGGATAATAAGGAAAATTAACGTATTTACGATGACTTTTGTCCGCTGTAAAAATCGATCATACTGTTCGTTTAGAAGGCGGAATCGATACAATCAGGGCCGGCGCCATCATATAGGTGAAATAGGCAACCGCCTAGGGCGCAAACCATGAAGGGGCGCATAAATAGAGTATTTATAATTATTTGTATGTACTTACTTCAATGATTATAAATAACAGTACATTTTATTTTATTTTGATGTTTGTATTAATTTTTCGTTGTAGTTATGTATAGTATTCTATATGATTCGAAAAAGAGAGGTTGAAGGACTGAGTAACAAACTGTTCGCGTAGAAAAGATTCGGTTGAGATACTTCCATTAGAAGGCCATATGCTCCACATTGGGAGCGGACATGGATATTAAAAAAAAAAAAAAAAACTAATGATCCCGAATTGTTTTTTTCATTATTTCGAAAAAAAATTGAACGATTTGTTAAAAAAGGGGCGCACCAATAACCGTTGCCTAGGGCGCTAAATAACCTCGCGCCGGCACTGGATACAATACATGTATAAACCAATGAAATTTATAAGCAGAAACTCAACAAATAATGAAGTATAATATTCTATCAAATACGTACAAGCAATCTTAATCAATTCAGCTATATCCCCGTAATAAAAAAGCACAATAATTACTATGCAAAGATTTTGTTTTCAAATTTATTACCCAACCAAGAGAGGGCAGTGTCAGTGTGTTCCTAATTTAAAAAAAGGAGGCGTGATGCGAATGTCGATTATTAGTACGGAGACTTGAAAGATCACTCAATAGAAGCGGTTTCACAATTAGTAAACGTCATTCGGTGGGAACTTGTTTCGCAGTCAGTACGTATTTAAGACACTGTAAAAATTTAATCACGTGCCTGCTTGCAAACTCTTAGATTATTAACCTAGAAACACATCCGAATAAAATCACACACGTAAGTATTACAGTTAGCAAAGCTTGTATTTTTATTGATTGGTTTTAGTAAATCATCAATCAAGGTAAATTGTAATTTTGATACAGCATTAATAAAAAATCTTTATTATTTTTTTCGCTTCTCTAAAGACCCTGAGTGAAGATTTTCAACTCCGCTGAAGTAATGACATAAGAAAATGCTTACACGTTTTATCTACCGATAAAATTCTATGAAAGAAAGAAGCAGTTTTGAATCTCATCAAAAATGTCGATACCTACTTTATAAAATGAACGTTATTCACATGGAAAAATTGCTGACATTGGCAATATGCTGATGAAAAATCAGTAATTCATCTTTTTAAAATCGAGCTATTACTAAAACGCGTAACGTTAATATGCTAAAATAATAAAATAAAAAATAACGTGTCACTTCATATTGTTGCAATACGAAAAAGTTAAAACGTTAGGAATAATGTGGATATTATACCGGAATCTTATCAAGAACTTATTTTTTACTATAAGTATTCATATGGAGATTTTGAAGCATCCATTCAGCGGATTTGAACCTCTGAAAAATACTTTGCTGTATAATTATGATGTGCATTCATAATTTGCTTAAAAAAATAATGCGAGCTAAATAGAGTACGAAACGTGAAGATAAAATGCGAGAAATATTATTGCAAAACGATGTAACAAAATGGCTTTCAACATACGTGGAACCTATTTAGGTGACCATTTGTTTTTAATGAACTTTCACAGCTTTAGGTTTATAAGTATTATAATTGGATTAATTTCAGGAAAAAAAGAGGTTTCTACGGATACAGCGTTGTGTAAACCGTTTGTTCCCCGTAACAACATCAGGCTTATATTATTTAGATTAATTTGCGATGGGATAATAAAATTAATCAACGATGAAATTTCAGATTAAATTGAAATTTGAGAAAATGGTATCGCGGAATATTTATTACGCGGCGTGTAGTTTATTGTGAACTGTGGCGAAATTCAAATCAGGAGTCTGCCACTCTTACAAACACGTCGACCTCTGCAATCCGAAATAGAGAATAATTATTATTTATCATTTTTAGTGTTCGTAGAAAAAAAAAATACAATTTCAAACGTCCGTCGTGAACACATCCAATTTCAAAATTGTAATTTAGCATTTTACCGTGGTTATTTTTTGTGATGAGATGAACTCGGCACGATTAAAGAATTATATATTTATTAAGAAACGGATAACATTTAAACATAATAAAAAAATCTTTTTTTAAATTTGTGTGTCAATAGAGATTCCATTTTATATGTGTAATAACATTTAACAGGATAATTTGGCATAAAATTGATGAATTTGGTAACAGTTTAATATGATTATTTACAAAATATTTTTGATCGAGTATTTAATTGAAAAAATAGCCTCAGATTAAAGATAATTAAAACATTTATTGCGACAAACATAGGCTGTCATAACACAAAAACATTTTTTTCGAATTTCCACTTAAAAATAGATTGTACGATTACAAAATTTAACAAAAGTATGCTTCATTTTACATAATATAGTTATATTTAGAAAAATATGTATTTATTTAATAGAAAATATACAAATCCAAGATGTAGTTGGAACAATAACATAATAGTTTAAAATAAGCAAAGAATGTAATTTAGGAGTTCATTAAATTTTAAATAACAAGTTTTGTAATTAAAAAAATAAAGTCAAATGATTATTTGATTGGCTTGGCATCTTCTGCACAGTGTGGAAATAGTTTTTTATAATTGGCCATTTTTTTTTTGCTGATGTTGTACTGAAGTTAATAATTTGCGAGTGGTTTAGTTTTTTGGTTATTGACCGAATGTATTTTAATTATTGCAAAATTTTATTGATAAAAAACGTGTAAAAGGTGCAACACCTATTTATTTGGTATTTTTTATTATTATCAAAACCTTGTTACATTGAGTGGAAGTTTAATCGAAGTTTTGAAAAATCTCTCGACATGGAAAACTGTCAAGATAAACGGTTACACAATTTCTCAATACAAAATTTGACATTAAATAATACTATCATTGAGACGGCGATATGTAAAAATCGGCGAGTGCGATAGAGATGCAGGTATAATTTCGCAGGAATAGTGAAGTAATTTATGTTGAAGCATTGCGTGCGAGAGGGACAGATTCATTGGCGTGAGAGAGACCAGGCTACGTGACGAAACTCGACACAGAAACAAGCGAAAAACTTTTGCTTTCAAATGAGGCTGCGACCTTTATTTGCAGAATTTTAGCCATTGCCAACCTTTGCTGACTGCCTGAGTATATAATATATTGTTACCAGGAATGTAATATATAATACTATAAACAGAGCTGTTGTAATATTATCGGAGATATTAATAGTGTTTGACTCGAGGACTAGTTAATAGTAATTTACCATCTTTGTAACTTTTCATATATTGTTTCTTTAGAAACATTATTTCATTTTTGTCCAATTTTCAGTTATTTTCCTTGAAATATAGTATAAAAACAACAATGGCGAACAATAACATTTCCATCACGTTACTAAAATAACAATAAGCTTAGCAAAAGGCTTAATATTATAAAAAATCAAAGCTTGGTTATTCATTTTTTAAATACATAGTATCATAAATTGAAATAAGTAACTCGTAATTGCTATCTAACGTTCTGTTTATTTTCATTCTATTGGGGCGTTAGTTTTCCATCCAAATGTTTTTCATCTGCGACCCTCAGAAGCGACCGCCGTTATGTCAAGTGTAAATAAGTGCCACCACGATCGCATGCCAAGTGGGCCGCCAAGATTATAAGGACAGCTTGTTTTGACACGAGACGAATCAATACAGACTGTTGCACATTTCTGCCGTATTGTGACGTAGCCGATGAAAATTCATCGCGCTTAAAACAATACAAATCGCGTTCGATTGTTTATTGGATTAGTTATTTGAAAAAAGAAATTACATTTAAATAT
The DNA here is from genome assembly GCA_031772345.1 of Himalopsyche anomala. Classification (NCBI taxonomy): domain Eukaryota; kingdom Metazoa; phylum Arthropoda; class Insecta; order Trichoptera; family Rhyacophilidae; genus Himalopsyche; species Himalopsyche anomala. The sequence goes on from CM062821.1 coordinate 7,837,364, forward strand.
TATTTTAGTTCGTTCTTTTATTTCGAAACGTAGAACCATAGATATTTGAAGGGATACTTGACGCATTGTTCCGATGTATTTTAAACATCAATCGATTATTAACGATTCTTAGTGGTGTATAAATTTAAATGTTTTAGTAATTACAGGTAAGTATGTAGGTAACATATACAATATGTATCGTGCTAGTAATAGAACTCTATATCCGTATTCTGTTATCGCTATTTATAATATTCATCGGAAAACATCCGAGATGCAGTATGCTAATGGAAAATCAAATTTGGAAAATTTTCACTGCGTGTCTATGCGATGAATTTATATAGGTCGAGTGAGTGCTACGCATTTTTGACAATGTCGTAGATATTATTTTTTTGTCACATAATTTATGTATAAATCAATACAACATAATGTTTTTCTTCTACTGTCAAAAAATCGTTCTAGGAATAAAGTAACCATTTACTGATTCAATCTGCATTTAATTGGTAGACTTAAAATAATAAGTATAATATTCTACATGTCTTAAAATATCTTAAAAGTGATATGAGCTCGGAAAAAAACACACTGAAATAGCGTTTGCTCCTTTAAATAAAAATATGCAATCCAACAAAACACAATGTAAACGACGTGTTATACTTAAAAGTCAAATATACAAGTTTTACCATTTTATTACTTGGCTCACTTTACTTCTTGGGGGCTCATATTGTCGTCGCTTGAGCTCCTCAGTAATTGTTTTGACGATTACGTCATATTGAAATAGCATCAGCTTTTTCTCTTCCTTGTTACAAATATTTGCACAAGACGAACAGTCAACACAAGAATAGCAACGGTATGTATCTATGTATGTATTTTGTTCTTATTTTGAAAGTGAGACTTCGGAAATTATTGTTTATGGCACCTAACGGTAATAATAGCATTTAAAAATTACTAGCATTTTTTTAATATATTTTTATTTAGTTTTTATATACTAAACTACAATTAATGAAACCGCGGTAATAAAAAAATCCCGTGTGGCTTTTCCTTAAGATTAACAGAACGGACATGTTAGCTATTTTGGTTAATTAAGTTATTATTCAGCCATAAGGAATTTCAGCCTACTTTGGAGTAAATACTTAACAATAACATTATCACGATAGATAAGCGCTGTTGCATCACCGAGATAACACGAAGAACCGGTCGTGCACAACCGGTTACAACGAACACACCGACATTCGACAATAATTCGGCAATCGCGACCTCGTGCACCAAATATTCATGCACATTTTAATTTTCTCGAACAAGAATGAAACAATAATAAAAAACTGTAAACTATGCTATAACCGTTTCCAATTACTATAATTCTAGTAGCAGATAGTTTGAATCAAGAAGAATTTAATGCACGTATTCTGTGAATTTATTTATTTGTAGAAACTACAAACAAACGTGACTAAAGTTCTTATAGTACCACAGTATCAGATAACATCGATGTGGATATGTGCACGGAAAAGATTCATTTCACTTGAAGAAAATGTTTTTAAGAGCAGAATGATATAATCGAGTAATGATATATGAGGCTGTAGAGAAGTAGATTGATTCAAAACATGAGCAAGGCGTCTAAAAATATGTGTACGTATTATTTCCCATGCGAGACAGCTTATTGGTGTGTGTTTCAAGTAAAATGAGAAATCATCCTAAATCATTGTTATAATATTTCTTGTAATTATATTTGAAAAGGGTTTCAGCAAAGATACTTCTTATGTATGTATTCTATAGAAAATATTGTAAAAATAAACAGTTTTTGAAGATAAGTTAAGCCCAAAATAAAATTTCTTTTTGTCCGGCATGTGAAATATGTAGATTTACCGGTGCAAAAGTATTGTGTGTGATGTCATGATGGCCACGAGTTGTTTTATGTGTGTTAATGATCAAATAAAACTATAAAACATTTATGATAATAAATGTGGGTACTGAGAGGTACCAATGCGCGTTTAATTAGCGTTATTTCATAATCGGGGCACGCGGGCACATTGACATATTGTAAAATTGCCGTCCCATTTGATCGAAGTGTAATTTTTAACCACGAAAAATTAGTATTTTTTCATTAGATTCGTTACAACATTTTCTAAATACAATTTTCAAATATGGAACATTTCAGAACAAGCGATAAACTTCATGCTGTTGAGAAACGACGGCAGAAAATGATTAGCATGAAGTCTCTACAAGTCAGCAATATATACATCTAACTAGGTATTACGTGAATTTTTTCCGGATGCATTTTTGAATACGTGATTTATTGAACAGATCACTAAGTTAAATATGAATAACGAAAACCCACTTTCAACATTGTTATTATTAGTAGACTGTATGGTGATTGTTCTGCGAATAAAGCAGTATGCTAGGATAGGTATTTCCTTTTCCTGTTGCAGTAATGGCGCGGAAGGAGAGAACGGCGAAGCAATAAATAAACAATATTGTTTTCTGTTTTGACTCAATCACACCGGAATGTGCGTTTCAAAATACCGACCAAACTAGTTGGTTTTTATATTCATTAACGTATCAACGAATTAATTATCTAAATCGATAAATATATCCATTTGATAATGGACAAACAAACGCAAAGATTTAATTTAATATCAAATACACAGTATGAGTGTTAACAATGTACTGATAAAATGTGTAATATGGGACGATCAGTGTGTATTATATATAACATAGTTTTTTTATGGTAATCATCTGGCTATAGAACCAAGACGTTATCTCTCTACCTGCATAAAGGCATCATTCGAAACATCGTTGAACTAATTCTAATGCTCGTACTAAAATGTAGATTTGGCCAATTTAAAAATGGAACAAATTGAAAATGCACATTAGACAAATTTAAACAACGAAAGTTTCTGGTTTATCTATATGTTTTACTTGTGAAAAATTGAATGGAAGTTAAACAAAATATTTAAAAAAATAAAACTGTTTTTTTAAAATTAATATCATTGATTTTAAATTTTGATGTTAAGATTATTGCATCGAAAAGCGCATTAAACCGGTTTAAAACGTGTTTTTTTGACGTTTACAAATAAATGCATGTCGGTATGGTATATAAATATGTACGTATTTGCTAAAAAGCTGATTCTTCAAATCGTGTGCCCCCGCTTAACCCCGACAGATATTTTTTAATATTTTCCTATTTCGCAATGAAATTATAATTATTATAAAACGAGTTGACATTGTTTACTTAAGGAAAAAATAATTTTCAAGCAAATCAAACTATATTAAGTGGCAACGGCGCAATAATCCTCGATGTATTTATCTAACGCTTAGTCGAGAAAGAAATATCAATTTCCTTCTCTGTTTTTTTATTTGAATTTAAACATAATCAAAATAACGTTTTCGATCAAGATTCGACACACTTATGACATTGAGGCGTGAGAAAAACAGTGATTGTATACGTCTATTACGGAGCCATTTAAACATGGAACCTATATAAATATTTTTAAGATTTCAAAATTCAACTCGTTTACAGAAATAGACCGTAGACACACAGTTTGTGAAGCTCTGAACCTTGTAGAGTTCATCGACCTTACATATTGAACAAGAAATTATCCCGCCAAAAATGCTGACGTATGAAAAACTTTATATTTTCAAAATTGGAACACGATGCAAGCACTTATAAAAGCCAACGATGTAATAATTATTATTAAAACATTGCAATGTTATCACTTTATACATATATACGTTGTATATTGCAGTCGTTGAAAACTGCTGACACTAAGAATGGAAATTATATATAATTTAAATAGTATTATCAGTTTCACTTTCTGTTGTAAGTGTGTAACGAAACGCTTTCAAGGAACAACAATAATATGTATTCAAAGTAATAAAAACAATTTCATCAAAACAGTTGATTTGATTACATAATCACAGCGCATGTTTAGCTTAGTTAAAAGTCAAAACTATACAACATCTTATGGATAACAAAAAATCAAAAATAATCAAAATGTCTGTATAACAGTTTTCTCCTTAGAATTTTTCGTTGAATTTATATTTAATTTAGAAACACGGAAAATCTATTTTTATATCTATCTAGAATTATTCTGTTTTTTAGCTTTTAACGTTTGTTACCAGCGACAAAATATTTACTGTTTTACTATCACTATACATAAATATTATGTGAAGCCAAGTTGTATTGCTTTTCATATCCATATACGATTTCAATACCATTGCACTTACATCGAATAAGGGCTTATTGAAAGCGGCTATAGTAAAAAAAACAAGTTATGTTTATAAATAAGTTTTCAACGTGATAAGGCAGTGACATAAATACAAGAAACTGATAAGATTTTATCGGTACGTTAAAAGATACTAAATGTGTGTTATTAAATACTTAATATGACGCCTTATACACTAACGGGCAATTGCATTGAAAGATTATATGCTTGTTTCATATGAATTCGTGTTTATTTAAGAAAATTTTGAGTATGTGTGGTTTACAACAGCCTTCAATACACTCTAAAAAGACGTCTTGTAATGTAACCATGTGTTTTGTTTGTTATTGTAATAAAAATCAACGACATCTTCCATCAGCGTGCAAACAATTCACGTCAATTTCAGATGACTTTGCCGAAACCACCATTTTTTTCTTCTAGTGTTATTCATATATTTAAGAACAGATTTAGTTTGTAATCAGCAATTTTATGTTTCCACGACAATGATTTCATTTATTTATTTATCAGTGTGATGCGTAAAAAAGTATGTGATATATAAGTGTCAAGAAAACAGATATATTCGACGAACCAATCTTACAGTAAAAATATGACAAATTTATAGTGGATATCGAGAAACATTTATGTAGACGTGTTTCAAAAATGTCTATAGAACGTAATGTTGCATTTCGGCAATCGATTCAATTTCGATAGGGTGTTGCATCAAAAGGACGCAGCCATTCCGCAACTTTCCGGACAACCTCATTACGGAGTATGACGTCTTGTTGTTGTTTTTGAGGATAATACGGGGAAAAAACACACGGCTACACGCTGATAGAGTGCTACGGGCTCTCGAGTGTAGGCCCCACCATGCCGGCTCGTGTTTTACCAACCGACTAACTCCCCTTGACCTGGATTTTTGCCGCGGCATGAAACGAAACAGTTTGCCGAGCGAATGTAGTCGCCGCTCATTGAGTTTTTCATACTAAAATCGCTCGCTAAATTTGTAGGGACGGGCAGCGTTGAGCAAACAGCGCTGGCGAATTATGGTAATGACGTTTTTCTTCCTTGGCGATTATGCAAGTACGTGCATAATATTACACACTAACTAAATATGCCGCACGAATAAAAACAATAACAAATTTCTTGCTAAATAAAGCGACAGTCAATTGTTTCAGATCAGTATGCTATTTTCCAGTCAAGTATGACAATACATATTGTAATGACACCGGCAATAGTTTAAGAAAATTATATATCCATAAACAGGTGTTTGAAAATAGAAGCATAATAATTTAAATACAGTATAAATGTGGTTCTCAGCAATTAACTTAAAAAAAAACACCGATTCTTGATTATTCAATATTATATAATAATGAGTGAAAATGTTGTCATAACAATCATGATCAGAGCCTATAGAATAGAAGACAACATTTTTATCGGCTACTTTCATACATGGAATTCTTCCTAGACTAAGACTTAAAGAGTCCAGTCGGGAATTGGCTAAGAAACTTTTCATTGCCAATATTGTATTTACATAGTTACTTATCAAAGAGGCAAAACACGTGTCACATTTTGTAACACAACTAGTGTAATAACAAAGTTATCAAACTTTACAATAATTATCATTTTTTTACTATTCATTTTAGATGTGTCAAAACTTTGGTCAGCAAGATCTCAAAACTGTCAATTTCTAATTGTAGCACTGTAACTTTGTTATCGAAATATTGAATTCAATGAAGACAGTCGACTGTTTTACCGACCGAGCTGAAGTCGTGCATCCTCATCATTTGCACAAAAATTTGGCCACAGCGGTATTGCAAATCAACGGATGGGATGTTACGTAGGTAATGTAGATTTGCAATGAAAGCAGGAGGTAGTTACTATTATACTTGCGAGATATCTTTGCATTAACTGATGTAGGCTAAAAGCAGCTGTATTCAAGTTATAATACGCAACCTTAAATACTAAAACATATACACATTATTTTCAAACGAACGATACATATCTGGATAACAAATGAAGCAGAGAGTGGCGTAGCTAGAACTTTGGGGTCCTCATGTAAACGTCAGGGAAGGCTCCACACGAAATTTGTTATATTGAGAATGTAGAAATTAGGCCTCCCCTTTTTACTGAGCCCTCATGCATTGCATGACTCTGCTATTAGGTGTCTACGCCGCTGGAAGCAGATAGTTACATAGTATTTGTTTAATTTCAGGTAATATTGCAACTTTCTTATTTGATGTAAGTAAATTATGTCAGATAAAGTAACATTATTAACTCACAGCCAATATGTAATATATAGTATGATGGCTTGACATAATTATTTGAACTTTAGTTCGAGCGTTTCGAGAATCACGCGTGTTCATAAATTGGAAAGATCTGAAATAATGCAATGGCGACAACGCAGGAAAAACAACATCGTTCTAGCGGGTTGCGTTTTGCCGGATGATGCAATTGCGAAATTTGCGAATTTTTCGACATGACGAATTCGCAGTCTTTTAGTTCTGTTCGGCTTCAACGTAGGTAATGTGGTAATATCTGCCTACTATAGATGTACCAGCGTAACTTGACTGCCCGCGAGGGCGCCACCATCGCATCATTAACGTTGCCATAGTCAACACGTCCTAGGGCGACAATTTTAGTTCTGAGTTCTGCCACAGTCAAGTTAAAATGGTACATTTCTAACTGAATTTGTTTACGAATTAAAACAGATAAGACAAACGTAGCAGAGTATTGTAAATCAATCGTCAAATAGATATTTTACCAGCGGCACTCTATTACTCACAGACTTATTTATTGCAAAAATTAAACATATAATATAATGGTTTTAAAAAACATCGCAAATGGAAAAAGATGCGCAATAAATTTCTTTTACCGATTGTATGATTCTTCTCTAAAGGTGTAATTATTAATTTGTAACAGTAACTATATTTAAATATAGAGCTGTGTTACGATTTTTATGGATAATTTTATTTATAGCAATATTGTTTGTAATTAATATGCAACAAATATGTCTATTGTTTGATTACTGCAAATTCGTCTTTATCAGGGACGTCTTGAGGGCATAGGTGAGTAGGCAAGTCCTAGAGAGCGGCAAATGATCACAGATTTTTTAAATAACTGAATATTTTTCACACGAATTTAATTTTGAATAAATATGACGCCTCAATGTATTTGATAAACAAAATACCAAATCAAGAATCGATACTTATATAATGTGAGTGCATTTTAGATTTACACTATTTTTTATGATGTATAGAGGTAATAGTTATTTTTTTCATAATTATTGAACAATAATATGGGCTTTTCGATCATATTTATTTGCTAGGATCTTTGTTAATAAGTTACAAATATATTATGAATCATCTCAAAACAAAACGGAATAATTAACAAAAGATTTTTTTGGGTACGTAGGTGATTTAAAATAATGGAAAATAATGAAAAATAAACGGGGGCTATTTTAAAGGTCTGCCTAGGGGCGGCACATAGCCTAGGAACGTCACTGGTCTTTATCTACAGTTATAAACATTTCCGATTTAATTTGGTGTCGCAATGATTAGCGGTGACGATGAGCAATGGACTCTTGAAATAATCGACGCAAGGTGAGAATTGAGAACCGTTTGAATACACAAGAGTTGAATAAAACGTCACTTACAAAGACCCTGAGAGACGACTTCATAATAGATAAAGCATTAAATTATAAAATAGCGATCTATTATAGACGGCACTAAATAGTATGATAGCCAATCTATTGAATTCCAAAAAATATAGCCAAGTCTTCTTCGAGCAATATGACGTGGCTACGCATTTGACACGTGCGTAGTAATTTACAAAAAAATGTGGTTTTTCAATTTTTTAAAAATAATAACTTGATTATTTTAATATCCGTCTTATTAGCCATACACATTATCCATGAACATGAATCAAACATTTTACTGTTGATTATCGGTGGTCAGTGGTCAACGTCGTTGGCTTCTATGCTGGACCTCACGGGTTCGAATCCCAGAACGAACAGCATTTTTTCAATCGATTTTTCGATTTATGTTCGAAGGCATGGATGTTTGTGATCTGAAAATTATTCCCCCCCATAAATTTGATCCTAAAATAACGGGGTGTAGCGACAGTGATTAGCCAACTACTAGTCCTGTCCTGCCCTAACCTTTCTATCCAAACTACTTTCATCGTAAAAGAGAAGTTAAGCGAACAGTTCTAGTAAAAATGTATACTAGTAATAACTATATAACTCTATTAGGAGACTGTATACTCCTCCTAGAAAAACTCCTGTTGAGACACTTCCATTAGGAGGCCATATTCTCCACGTTGGGAGCGGAAATTAAATTTTAAAAAATAATGAAGAAAAGTATTTATTTCAGTCCATTGACGGGATTGATTAGGCTCTTTAGACACTACCAGACAAAAATAACACGATTAAGATACAGAAAACAGTATTTTTGAGGAAAAGAGAGGGCTGTTAAAAGCGTTAATATTTAATGGAAATTCAATAAAGATGAACAAGTTTGATTCTATGTGACTCATTATTTGGTTTAAGCTGCATTACACAGAAGCACAGCACGACACGAGAATCGGTTATTAAAGTAGAGATGGATGCAGCGCAATTCGATTAGGTTTTTATTGAACGTCTTCATCTTGTTTGACCAAGATATTCGTCACCGTCAGTCGGAACAGAGCTGCACCAAAAATGACGACGTGACGGCACGGTGGTGCACCTCCACCCGCCCGTGATCACTTAAAAACCGCGAAGTTTGTGCGATTCTGCCACACAGCAGGTGAACTGTCAGCGTTTATTGTTCGGTATTGTTGTTTACAGCAGAGTAACGCCATTGTGAATAGTTTTTTTGATCTTGTCGTATTTTTAAGCGCAACCACGCAGTGCGGCCTTTGGTCGATTCATGCAGGGCCGATACCGAACGCCGGCTGTTGAACCGATAATAAAAAAATGCCAAGGTATAACGATTTGCAATTGGGTCAGTGATGCTCAAAGATTAAACAAGTTGAATATGATGTCACGAGAGCATAGTGCAAAAATATAATTGTCCGCGATCAGGAATTATCTGGTGGACTGAGTAGTAGATAAGTAAAAAATCGATATAGTGAAAAAAAACTAAATAAGCCAGCGGTGGGCTGCCAATACGTTAACAAGGGGCTCGCTTAATCTCGTGGCAATTTTTAGTATTCTGAAGTAGTGAATTTTCTTATAGCTTCTATGCATTTATATGCAATACTTAAATAAGCAATCGATTGTTACTTAATACACGTAAAATGTGTAACAATATGCAATTTACAGTAAACTTATCAATGTAAATAGCTAAAAATATACTAATGTGTATACTAACGTCGTAGATAATATTTATATAAATTAGAAAATGCAGCTATATACTAGGTTGATCTGAGAATATTGTTTTTTCATAAGTCAACAAGGGGCTCGCCGGCCTCGGTAAAATCTAACAAGGGGCTCGCGCGATCCCCTCCGAGCCCCCTCCAGCCCAGTTCTTCCTTGGTGTGTTCAGTTATTTATTGTGTTTTTGTATAAGCAATGATTTCAGTTTAAATAAATACACGCTACTGAGCACTAAAGGGCCATGGTGTCGTGATATATAATATTATTTTTATTTTTATTAATATATTACAACGATATATGGTTTAATTGAAACGTTTTACTTTCGTTGTTATATTTTAACGTATCCTAAATTATAATGCTGATTGATTTACAATTTCAATTAAAAATACACTAACTAGCTAACAGGGATCTTTGCAGTGGTAAATATTGAGAAACTCTATAATAAAATTCGTAAGAAATAACGTTTTAGTTACAGCCATGAGTTGTTTTTTTATTTTTATTATTAAAAACACTCAAAAATATTGTAGATTCAGGCTAACGAATGGTGTGAGGTGAAGGGCGTTTGGGAAAGACGCAATCGTAGGAAACGCTGGGAGGTGGATCATGTTCACGAAACCGGAAGGAATGGGTCCCGATAGAATACAGCTTAGACGTGGCTTAAGGCGAGAGAATCCGGAATCTCTACATCCGGAAATGTACAGGATTTGAGATCGACAATTAAAAGCAAGGGGTCGTAACACGAGATCTATCGTTGGCTGTGTTCTAGTTGGTATGAGTATAGATCTACTGATCCCACGGGTTTTACGTTCAAATCCTGGTTAATTCAAAGTACAATTTTAATATTTTTTCAATCTAAATTTGAGATATTAAACAGATATGATTTTGAAAGCATATTATATATCGTAGGACTCCGATTATAATTTAAAAAAAAAAACACGTGAAGATTTATATACAAAAATAAAATAAAAGAGTGTCAGAACTCTGTGTATTTTTTAACATCTACTTAAATTAATAACTATTTGTATTTTTAAATTTAAAAGTTTTTTACGACTTCGACAACACCCATTACACCACGACACAATTACATTTTTTTTCCGATATAAGGAAATAAAATGAATTATCTTTGGTAATATATAATAATTTCGATATGTATCTTTCTTCAAATAATTTTGCATTTATCCATAATTGAACGGTGTTGTTAGTTTACTATTTAGGCATGTTATTGAATATTCATTGGATGTAAATAATCGATTATTAATTCGTATATTCTAAATAAGCATTAAAGAGAATAATTAAATGTGTGAAAACATCTATTATAATTAAAAACGATACTCTGCTAAAAAAATGTCTCGTGTAGCGACAGGTAAATAGATAGATGCCTACACACTTACAGTATAACAGAAAAACGACGTTCGCTCGTAAAATCGAACGAAAACTGTCACGAAAATTTGTAATACGTGTGGCAACAATTTTCGCGTTGTAATATTTTTGGATGAATATCAACATTGGCTGGCAACAAATATGACAGCTACAACGTTTCCGTTCGGTGTATTTGAAAAAAGAATGTTTGCATTTTGTACAAAAATAATACACACGTAACACGTGCAGTTGATTTTCAATGACACAAAGAAAAATAATTATACATTTTTTTCTGTAATAATAATAAAAATAAAAATGGATAAATATTTGATTAGCAGCGGAATTGTATACAAATATTTTTTTCAATTGGTGTTTGCCAGGGTTGTAAGAAAAGACGACTCCGGCTTCGACATTTTTTTTTCTTTTCATTTCAACTTACATTGTACATATATGTATTCTATCAGAACATCTTTCAGCCAAGCATCAATGCCAACACAGTGGACTATTGTTGTTTGAATACACATCTTTAAATATATATTTTTTCTCGTTTTACACGACTCCAACCCACAGCTCTGATTTTTTCAGTATATTTATGATGTTTTAACCAAGGCTGTGGAATCGTGTAAAACAAGACGACTCTGACTTCAAAGAATTTTTTCAATCATGAATGTATTCCATCAGATCATCTTTAGTCAGCCTAGCATGCAGTGAAAACACTACAGACTATTGTGGTTTGAATACACATTATTTTATGTGTCTGAGTCGTAAGATTTTTCCGACTCCGACTCCATGAAATGAAAAACGAATAATAATGATATAGGTATATAGCAGCGGTGGACAAGATGGCAACCGCGGTTTGACTGGTCGACCACGTAGCCATTCTAAGTCACCCGCCTGGTTTTTTAAAACAAGAATTTAGTGTGTCTTTTATTACATTATATTGTGTTTTGAATTACTTAACGTTTTATGACAATTTAGCATATAAAGTGTAAGTAGACCGCTACGACTGATATCAGTATGAAGTCGCCCGCAGAGGTTAAAAGTTTTGCCACCAATGGTATAAATCTTTCAATAACAGCTATAAAAAATGAATATCAAGAAAGTATCTTTTCAAATAAGTATAACATCAAAAACTATTATTAATATCAGTTGAATATTATAGTTTTATAAATAATAATTAAACTTAAACCATTTAAAAAAGTCCTTTGTTATGTTAGTTTGTACACAAGTTTCCACAGCGTAAGTATTTGACTACAAAGGCTATGTTGTACATCGTACCGCTACACTTTAGAAATCACTGGAGTCGACCTTTCCAGGAAACTATACTTCAGCTGACGCCTGGAGTGGGGGAGGGTCGGTTATGAAAATTTTAGTTCCTAGATTTTCATAGCAGCAGGTTTTGGCCTACGTGACTTTTTGTATCTACTCAAAACTGAGTTATAAATACTGTCTTTATCAATACAATATTAAGTTTAGCTGGATATAGGAAAATATATATTTTACATTTCATGTTGAAAAAATCTTCATACATATTATTTTATTTATGTGAGGTAAATATTTCAAACATACTTTTACAAGTTAAACCTTGTCTTCTGAAAACATTTTTTTTGCATTGACCCTCCAAAGACGAGAGCTTTTTTCGATAAAGAAAATATTTTTTTAAGCCGTATTGAAGTAAAAAAAACGCAGTCGTTGTATAGAAACCCCGCATGACTATATGGTCATGCTCATCCTTTTATTATCATGTAATATTGTGTACGGACAGTAGTAAGGACGAGCGTGACCGTATGGGCACCCAAACATTCTGGGTTGAAATATAGCTAAGCGATATATTTTTTTTTAAATATTTACAATTTGACCTCTGTAGATCAACATAATTTCAATACAAATATATTAGCAGAAAAACCGTAAATAATTTGATGTTTTGATAAAAAAAATAACTAATAGTTTCAAAAAGTCCAATAAAAAAACGGAAATTTAAAAAATTGGGTGTACTTTGGTTGGCCGTTTTTGTCCCCGCGGCTGATGACTAACTGAAGTCTGTACCCTTCTTAACCAAATATTAGCAAAAGCAACGATATTCAGGTAGACAACGATGAATAGAGGGATCAATAGACAACGGTGTTTACTGTGACCATATGGTCACGCTCGTCCTTTGAGGGTTAATATGTTATAAAACTTCAGCTGAACTATATATGATAATATATTGATCGTCTAACATTGACATCACGAAACTGACAATTGACTATTTTTTTGGCTGCCGGTCGTTAAAACAAAACAAAAAAAAATCTTAAACAAGTATATTTGCTTAAAAAAGCTTGTATCATTTCATATTTTTAGACACGATTCTGCAATGTTATACCATTGATTTAATATCAAATCATATTCATTTATTATTTTTCAAGGTCAACTCCACGGCAAAATTACATAACATGTAACTTTTTTAATGAGATTTTTGTATTGTTTTATATGGAGCAGTTTTATATTTTTAATTATTAATAAATTCACGAACAAACACAGTGGAAAATTAATTCTTTATAAATTTGACGAATTTTATACCGGCGTTCGAATTCTCATCTGGAAATTTTAATTAATATATTAAATATTGTATTGAAAAGATATAGTGTGAATTGTTTTAATTATTATTGTCATATACATTCATTAAAAAAAAGCATTTGGAGATATTGGCTAATAAGCATTTTTCTAATACTGAACAAAGGACATTGACTAAGACTCAGTTTCATTTCAAATTACCCTTAAAATATTTTATTGGTTACTCTTAAAGTGTGGCGCGGAGACAGTTTTAACTATAAAATAGTACTTAATGTTGTTTAATAAGAATGTGCACGAACAGCTTTCGAAATAAAAAAAGCACTAACGTTCAATTAAAAAGCTTTCATTAAGTAAATAATGAATGTAAACAAGGGTGTTACAACAATAGAAAGTTTTGCAAAATCTCTATTTACTCAGCGAAAGTATCTTAGTGTTATTAACGTGATGGCTGAAAAGTTCTTGAAAGCTTCCGTCTATTTTTGATTTTTCCGGAGGCGACCGTGAAATTTTCAATGTCAGACATTTTATATTCGCTATTGAACGTGTAGATTTATTTGTATTGACGCTGAATAGAATGCGATTTCGAACAATTTTCTCCCGAACAATACAATTGCTTACGGAAACATTTTAAAATTTAAAATTGTAGTTCCGTTACACACCAGAAAAAAATATTTACATAATATTAAGTTAATAAAAAAAGGTAGCGACTATTCCGCTTTGATAATTAAATCTAAGAAAACATATATATTCTGAGCAATGGAAAATGAACTATGATGTTCAGTATGACTTATAGTGGCAGATTAATTGTAAGTTGATCCACTTTTCACTACTTCTTGTCAGTAAGTTATGGATATGTAAAAATGGGTACTGATTGTTGGTCATTTGTCCATTACTCCATCTCGCTTTAGTCTTGCTTGGTACAGACACTTTAGTAAAACGACATGAGAGCGTTTTGTCAGTTCTTTTTATATTATGAATTATTTTCCTCTAAGCTATCTGCACTATATAAATATATATCTGATGTAATGACTGTTCTTATAATATTAATGGACTTAATTAATATAATGATTAATTCATTACACTAAAAGGGTATGTTTTAATACGGTGTCTGTCTAGCATGGAAATTATGACGAACTGTGAGTGTCAGGAGAAATAAGGGTGGATTTTTAACGTGAGAAGTCTAATATGCTGGTTATTTATCAAATTTCTGGCTGCGGCGCGGAAATAAATACCTACTTTCAGTGCCGGAATCGATTAGTGAAACGCCTCTTGCGTTGCGGACGAGGAGATTTACGATAACTTGCCTGAATAAGCGACATGGACTTTCAATAATTTCAAATCTGAATTAAAAAAAAAAATGTTATGACATAGAATTATTATGATATTAATTCGAGCATATAAAATCTCTAAACCATAATAAGGTGGCCTACTTTTTTTAAAAAAGAATAAGGCTACTATATTATTGTTCAATAAACACTAGATTATTTTAGTATATGTTATAAAAAATGGGTATAAGAAATAATCCTTCAAAAAATAGTACTGTTTTTTCATTGCGTATACGTTTGAAATGAATGTAAAAAAATATAAATATTCAAATTGCTATAAAAGTTTATAAATGAGTTATTGAAAAATAAAATCATCATTCTATGATACATTGCCTATAATGAAATCAAGTAATAATAACAGTTAAGTTTGCCAAAAGCTTGTTGGAAAAATTAACTACGTTAGAAAACTATTTACGGAATTTTCAAATCGAGTTGACTAGCTCTTTGGCGTCGTTCCGCGGAAAGGGTTGATAGAGTGAAAAGTGAAAATGTTGTGCGAGAGAGACTGCGAGATTGCGCGAGAGAGGCAGGTAATAAGCCCCTTCCTATCGAACCGCTTTTCACCGGAAAACCTCTCATGTGTAAGTTTCTAGGTAAGGAAATAAATCTTGGATGCTAGGCTGATAGAGGTGCTGTCAACTTGAAGCCGAATCATATACCTGAGCAAGTGTGTCAGTTTTTGGTTGACGCTGGTGAAAGACCGAATCAACGATGACATTTTGAAGTCGTGAATCGATGACTCGATCCGATGATGAGATTGATGAGTCCACATTAATTGCTGATGACGTAATAATTCGGTATATAACAGACTAGTATTAAAAAAGGACCACATTGTTTTGAATAATACAGACTCGTTTGATATGTGATACCTAAAAAAATATCGTTTACTTTTAACTAGTAATCTGGCCCTGTCATTGATATATCACGATGACAGTGCCAGATCTGGTATATGATTTACTGCTATCAATTTCGGGGGTAGAAAACTTTGTTAAGTCCTTCCTATAATGAGTTGGAACAAGTTGTTTATTGGTTTAGGTATCGGATCTGTTCAGTGGGTATTGGGGTGCTGCGACGACGGTCGCGGGGTGCAGGGAGCCGGTGAATAACTGGCGTTGGATCGATGAAGGCGTCTGGCCAACGTGACGTCATGTCCGGGTGGCAGCTTTATTTCCGGAAAATTGTTTCGTGCCGGAGGGCTCGCTGATAACTTCCGGCTTTCGCTGTTTGGTCTGTATTGTATGACACCTGACAGAATGTCACTCTCTTTAAACGCTATGAATATGAATTGTTAATATGAGATGTTGCGCAGAATGACTTATTATAACACGTATAGAGCAAACTTACAAACAACACCATTATCAATCTACATTGATTCATATTCAAAATTCTACGATAGCATATCATCACATTAAACACACGGCGATATCATATGACCTATCAAATTATTAAATCAGAATTGAGAAGTGAGACAACGAGGTAAGCAATAAGAGCAGAAGTATGAACTGATAGATCTTGACTTGATCTGCAACAGGGATGAAAAACCCAAAATTCGTTTGATTTTATTTGTTGCCCTGGAATGTTTCATCTTTAAATTAAAAAAATAGTACATATAGCTTTTTCGTTGATAAATAAATGAATAGAAATAAGCTTATTAATGAAAATTTGGATTCGATTTTGCCGCTTAATACTTTAAATATTTAGTCAACTTCTAAAGAATTTGTTTAAAATGTACAAAGAACAAGGTCGCGTTAACTTTTAAAATATAAAAAATAAAAAATTATGTATACCTAAATATATAAAAAAAAAAATTCAATACCTATTCTTCTTTTTCTACGGTTTCAAAATAACACGGTGAAATTCAATGAAAAATCTCTTCCATTTATCTATTTAAACTTCATCTTTTGTACACGTCTTTTTACTCTGCTGTTATACGTGGAAGTCTCCTCGTGTAATTAGAGGAGGAGTGATTGGAGTTTAAATTTAAAAAAAATTGTGACCCAAAACAAACATTTTTTTATGCGGCCCGCTAGAATAAAAAGGTTTCGCATGCCTGGTCTACAAAGACAATGAAAATAACCAATAAAGGAACGTGCATTACAAGAATAAAAAAACATTTTACAATTAAACAAAATACGCTTTCAAAAATATCTACAGAGGTAGAAAAACTAATCAAATTAAAAGTCAAAAAAATATTATTCAATTTCAAGGCATTCAAATCAGCACAATGGATTTCTAAGCTACCTTTTGGGTATCGAGATAGTATTTTATACTAAAAGGTAGCGATTTTGTGTGATTTTTTTTATACTAATAATAATATTTCGCGTTGTATTTTTTTTTGTTATTAGAAAATATATTTTATATAAACAAATATGCGAAAAGAATTCGAAGGTTTCAACGTCAAAGGTTACATATTATTATATAATAATAGCTATCTGAAATTCTCCTTTAAAACGTTAAGATACTTTTTATATGTCTCAAAAGACACATTTCTGAATAAGACAGCGTCCAAGAGTCCCATGAATAAGCGATGCGAAAATGGTACAAAAAATGCCTATATATAAATAATATATTTCGACGTAATGTCTTTTTAAGACGCAAATCTTGACGACAAATCCGTATTATCTAATAAAGATTAAGAAACTAACTTTTAAAATTGTCTATGATAGAATTCAACGCATGAAGTTTAATTTAAGTACAGACGCGTACTTTACCTTTGTCTCTAAACACCCCCACACCACCGAGCGAAATAAAAATAAAACTGTTTCCGTGTATGGGTAAAACGTGGCGCTCAATGTGGGGCACGCGATCAGCTGTTAGTTGCCATGCGGGTATGGCGCAAAACCGGCAAGGGCGGCACATTCCGAGTGCCGTTCGATACAGCCCCAGCAATGGGAGTGTGAGTTAACCACCTTCGAAATTTAACACTGCCGATGCGAGTATCAAACCAGCTTTTTCGTGTTGCTTGTATGTGTCTCAAATATATACACAGTGGAACCTCTAAGAACGAGTTTAATTCGTGCAAGAATCTTACTCGTTATAGCGAAACAATTTTTCCCATAATGTAAAATACAATAATGCGTTCCATCCCGAAAAAAAATATTTTTTATATTTTGAACTTATGTATATTCTTTGCAAAATATGCATGTGGAGTTCCCGTGAACTTCTTATTTCTGTAGTGATCATGCCCTTCCGTCTGCAAATGA
The DNA here is from genome assembly GCA_031772345.1 of Himalopsyche anomala. Classification (NCBI taxonomy): domain Eukaryota; kingdom Metazoa; phylum Arthropoda; class Insecta; order Trichoptera; family Rhyacophilidae; genus Himalopsyche; species Himalopsyche anomala. The sequence goes on from CM062821.1 coordinate 7,855,332, forward strand.
TGGTAAGGGGATGCAATTTACAATTTTTCAAAAACTTTATCGATGAAGGAGACTGGAAGAGCTTTGACGTTGGCGCGTCCTGGTACTTGAAGCTCCAAAAATTTGAAATCAAAAAAATGTATATTCAAATAAATTACATACTTATAAATTGTTAAGGAGCGTAACAACCTGGAATGCTTTTTAGATTTGCAAAAAACAGTATAAAATCGACTAGTTTATTTTTTTTAATTCTTTTTTACTAGAAAGCTGTCTAGAGACAATATGGACTCCTAATGGAGTTAATCTCAACTGAGAATTTCTATGAAATCTGTTTATTACTCAGTTGCTAAAAATCTCTTTTTTTAAAAGAGAATAAAGATCGAAGGCTAGGGATAGGACAGGAATAGTGGTTATCTAATCGCTCTCTCTAAGCTTCGGTTTTTTTATGATAAGATGGGTGGCATATAGGAATCCAAGAAATCTCATTCATCCATACCTTCGAACAAAAGTGGATAATTCGATTAAAAAATCAATCTATAAAAGCTGTCCGTACTGCGATTCAAACCCGTGTCCTTCCTTTTTTTTCAGCTAACGACGTTGACCATAAAACAGTATCGATAAGTGAAATGAATGTTGACGGATTATTTGAATGGTTATAAGATTTTTTATAGAGATTACAAACGACATATAGTATTTATTCTACAGTTTTATAATATCACCAGTTGTGAATGCTCACTGGTTGTGAGTAATTGATTTCGTTAATATTATTAAATTAAAAATAAAATACTGCAAAAATCTCTTTAATTCATATACATAAAGGTTATCAACGCTTCGAATAGATTATTTATTTCAAATTCTAAGCTAAGCACAGCGATTGTCCAAAGTTTTCGGATCATAGGTGAGGAACCTTTTCGTATCAAAAGGCTGCATTAATTTATCTGGAATGCAATAAAGCTGCGTTAAAGTAATTCAATAAAAAAATCTTAAATGAAAACAATTCTGACCATAACGTAGCAGGTTTCTAATAAGAGCATTGCTTTGCCGCTATGATGTTCAAATTAATGTCTGAATTGAGTAAAAAAAATAATGACAAATAAACATGTGATAATGAGTTGTGTGTAAGAAAAAAAAGTTTATGTTTATTGTAAAACGACTCGGCGCAGAAAGGGTTAGCCATGACATTGAATCTGCAAAGGGAGATCCCAGCCTACGTGACGCGTCTTGGTGAGTGAGAGGGGCGGCAGGCAACAAGAGGTGAAAGTGCGAGAGCGAGCGAGACGGGCTGCGTCTGTGAGGCGAGTCGGGAAAATTATCGTTGCCGGCTAAGGAAAATATGATAAACTCTCATGAAATAATAACATATGGGCATGGGATCTACATATTATTATTTTTCTGTGTACATTGAATTTTGATAACAGTTGCCAGGAACCGAATTTTCGTTTCGTATTATTATTATTATGAAAAACTATCTTCTCAAGGACGTTTTATCAACGCCAAGGTTATTTGTTTATTATTTGTATTTTTCTTTGCATATATGTATATATACATAGAGATATTCGTGATTGCGTTCTGGAAGGAGGGCATGATTTTTTTATTATTTCAAAATACAAGGTATATTACTGAATCTGTCCCGCGCGTTAATGAATTTAATGCGAGTCAATAAAGTCACATTATTATGAATATTTAAAATAATTTTAAATTTCACGTTTATACGAGATACTGTTATCTTTCGCACTCTTCCGAAACACATGTTAAGTGTGAGATAGAAAACAATAAAAACACGTTTTCGCTAAATATTTAACTATTTTGCTGTGACTTATCTTTCTCAAACTATCTATTGGTAGAAAATAATTCACGATGATATATGGCGATACGATAGAGTTAAAGGCAAGGACATAATAAATGCAAATAAAAAGTCAAATTTTCGTTGTTTGGTTTTATAAATCAATTAATTAATAATGTGTGACGTGATATTATTATACATGGTCCGGTTGTTTAAGCAATATAAATTAAAATATTTCATAACGGATTCCGACATAAAATTTTGCTACAGAATTCGGTCGTCATAAATTTCCATACAGAACGAAGCTAGTCCGCAAGGTCTGTGAAAAGGAATTAATTCGTTTCGAAATCGACCCCGAGGTGGGCAACGGTTCTCGCTTTGGCTACAGTTCAAAATAAGTACGACTGTTAAGGTAAATACATAATAACACTACCTATTCCGGATGCAAATCGAGAAGCAACAAACGCACTTTCGAAAATGGCACCGGTACAAACAAACCTTTCGCAACGTTTTCCAGTATGCCAGCAATAATAATTTTGACGTTACAATTGATAAATACATTTATTTGTGTTCACATTGTGTGAACTTTTTCAACACACGGGATGCGGAAATGGCCGGAAAATCATAGATGATATTCAATGATAGCGAACGGGTATTTTAAACGTAAGCAGCTACATAGGTTATTATATGAAATATATTACTATTTATTATATTGGGAAAATACCGTGTTTTAGTTAGCTGTAACCAACCGACGTTTCAAAATCGTTGCAACTTGCAACGTTGATCTTAAGCTTTTTGGCTACCGTAGAAAAAAAGTACGTTTGTACCTAGCACGCCGGTTATAATTTGCAATTATTAATTTAATTAGTTATTGACAAGGTAACTCGTCTCTGGTGTGTTGAGCACGAAAAATTTGACGAGATATCTCAGCCATTCAGCAAAGACACTAAAATATGTATAATGGAATAATAATGAATGAGTATGTTTTTTTATATAAACATTATATTTTGTGCCGTGTTAAATATTTAAACTTGATAGATTTTTATTGATTTCTTATCTTATGAGCAGATACATTCATTATTTGGGAGGCATTTACCGCCCACTAAAATTGAAAAAAAACACAAATTTTACCTTTGATACATAGTACATAAAGTTAGGCCCCCTCAACCATAAAAAAGACATCTTCAATCTCAGTTGGTAAGAATTCTCTTTCAGTAGTAACAACTAATTAATAAGTGTATTTTTTCGATAACATAATATGTGTAGTTTGAATGGATGATATCCAAGTATACATTATATTTTATATTCTATTGATTTTTGTTAATTACAAATTATGTAAAAAGTGATTAGATTTCTTAACTGCATAATATTTTCTATTCCCTAAAATTTAAGTATCTTAAACACGCAATCCTTTTACAAAAAAAAATGTGGATAGTCAAAAATTTCACTTCTTCCGAAATAACGGTCGAACGGATTTTTTTTCGCATAACGGCACAGTGAGTACGTAAGGGGAATGAACTAACTGACCGAAGAAACATTACCAAAAATAATGAAAGCACTTTAGGGTAGCAATAAAACAATAAAACATAATACCACCCTTAGAAAATCTAACGGCATATACTACAGTGTTATTACTGCTTTCCTTATTTCTTCTTTTATTACTGTGCAAGTTAAAATAATATTACGAAAAAATACGGCAAAAGAGCAGTAACGTGATAAAAGAACTTAG